>CM029014.1:11752750-11844360 GCA_016801055.1 Panax notoginseng
AACGCTTCCCAAAACAACGTAGTATAATAATAACTATTGTTTATCAAACGACACAGTTTTGATAATAGAACTAAAGAAAATAAATTTTAAATAAAAATATTAAATAAATTTGTCTAAAAAATTTATACAATAACCCCCAGACCCACGAACCGTGAGCCTCGAGCCACGAGCTCGGCCCGACCGGTCAGCGACACGTATGGGTTCGAACAAAGTCTTGGCTAGGTCTCTCCTTCCACAAAAATGGGGTACCCATTGGGGCCCAAAGAACAACTTTATTATATATAAACTGATTAATAATTTAGTTCTTAACCAATGTGCAACTTGACTTCCCACAAGTATTTATTATCATTTCTGTGAGACTTAGCTTCCACAAGTATTTATTATCATTTTTAAGGGTGATATTTTGGGAGTTAATTTCTCATTCATTACTCCATGAATTTAAGTTTCCAAATACTTAATTTAATCTACTTATAGAGTAGAACAAATTGATATATGAAAATCATTTCAAATAATTAATGACACCCACTTCAATTTATGCTCAAATTCTAACAATAAGTTCCAAATTTCGCACCATAGACATAACATTCTTGGACTTCACAATTGGGAACACCATGCCTTCAATATTTTTACCTTTATTTTTTTCCCCTCCACAGATTTCAGAGGTACAAAACCAAATAAATCAAGTTAAGCCCAGAATTACAATGCATTAATCCTATGATCATTTTCTTTATCATAAACAGAACACCACGTGTGAATACTCTGACAAATTTGAAAAGGAAGAGTGCCAAATAATCTTAATCCAATTATTCAAACACTAAAATAAAACAATTATCTAATTTAGACCCATCAGATAAACATAAATTAAGGAAAAGAAAAAAAAAAGAAACGACTTTACAAATTCATATTTATGATTCGTGTATAAAAAAATACTGAAAAAAAAAACTAAATTATACTAGTACAAAACCTTGAGATCAATGTTGGAGCGAGAGTAGAGAAAGTGGTTGAATTCGGGGTCTTTTTGGATGTTTTTCCATTTACCAGTTCCGTGCTTTGCGACGCCCGCACGTAGGGCTTCTTCTTCTTCCGATGTCCATTTCTGCTTTGGATTTCCCATCTCTCTCCCTTTCTCTTTTTCCCTCGGCCTGCTTAAACCCTTCTTTCTATCGGTGGTTTGCTTTCTGAAAATGATGTAGCATCGATATGAGGTAAAATCAATGTGTTCATACCCGGACCGGATACGGAATACAATGGGTGACGGCTCACTGATTTATTAAGTGGATTAAACTGCTGATATCATAAATATATAAAAATATATATTATTAGTAATTATAAAAATTAAAAATTCTAGTTTTTTATTAGTTAAAATATAATAAAATTGAGTTATCATATCACTAAAATCGATTAATTTTAATATTGAAAAATTTTTGGTACAAAAAAAATATTAAAAAAGTAAAAATAAAATGGTTCGCGAGATCAACTTAAATGATTTTATCGATCGAGCTCAATTCGGGTTTTGACCAAATTGATTCAATTGGGTCAAACCGAACTAAACATAAAATCGGTTCCCAACTCAACTAGTTGAACTAATCGGTCCGAGCTGGGTCTAAAAATTGGGTAAAATATGGAAATGTTATCTGGTTGCTTGGAATAAGTGTGGCTTTCAACTAGGTCACAGGTTAAAACATATTTCTATTAAAGTCATCTGTGATATCAAAAGGGAATTGATATTTTTACAATTAAAAATTGATAATTTTACATAGTGATTTTTTATATAAATAGTAAATTAGTCTCGGATTTATGTAAAAAAAAATGTAAGCATATCAAATCTACGTGCAAAAATATCAAAAAAAAAAATCGAACATTAAACATTTGATCTTTTATCATTTTAAATATATAAAATTGTGTGTTACTACCTCTATCCCAAAATAATTGACGTTATAAGGAGTTTAAAATTTCCCAATATATTTGACGTTTTCAAGTTTCTAGGAAACATTAATTATAATTTTTCCTCTTTTGCCCTCAACTATATAGAGTATTTTATTTATCTAGACAACTATATGGAGTACATCTTTTCTTAATTAATACAATGGTAATTGTGGTAATACATATCAATTTTAATGACAAAATTAGAATAATAAATGACTTCCTTAATAAGTGTGAAAACCTTCAAAACGTCAGTTATTTAGGGATGGAGGGAGTATTGAATAAAACAGATGATATTTTATGACATAAGTAATGTAATGACAAGTACAATAAATGTATCGCATCATAAAAGACACTCTTTGTGTTTTAAATTAAAAGATCATTAATGATTCTTGAAAGTTTAAGATATTTCCAAATTTAAAAGTGAGGTAATTCATTAAAAGTTATATAAAATAATAAATTTTATAATTTATAATATTTTTTAGATACTCGTGTAATTTTGGTCATTAACTAAAATTTACTCCCTCCGTTCCTAAAAGATTGTCGTTTTATTAAGTAATTTTTGTTCCAAAAAGATTGTCGTTTTGAGTTATCAATACACATTAGCTATTTTTTTCCAAGTTTATCCTTATTTAAAACCTTCTCCTATTTAAAGTTTTCTTCTATTCCCAATAATTCTTATTCAATTCAATGTTATAATCTAAGTAGTAATTGGTTGAATAAGAAATAATTGGCTGAATTGAATAAAAAACATTGGGAAGAGAATAATTTGTAAGGCCCCAACTTTTACGAATAAAGATTAATTTTCTCGAAATATATTTTTGAATATTATGGTGTGGAGTTTGATATAATGTTATAATTGTGGGTAATATTTACAAATTTTATAAAGTAAGCAAGTGGTTATAAAATATTCGATTGGTTAGAGAATATTCTTTTTGTAGGAAAATATCTGTACGAC
The DNA here is from genome assembly GCA_016801055.1 of Panax notoginseng. Lineage (NCBI taxonomy): Eukaryota > Viridiplantae > Streptophyta > Magnoliopsida > Apiales > Araliaceae > Panax > Panax notoginseng. The sequence goes on from CM029014.1 coordinate 11,755,632, forward strand.
GGCACGATCATTGTTGGATCCCACAACGGAATAACTGTCGGATATAAAAAGCGATAAAAATATATTTTTTATAAAATAACGGCAAAAGTTTTACCGTTAACTATTAAAATACCCGGTAATAAAAGTACAGTAATAATTGTGGTTGCATAGTAGCACGCGGTATTGTACAGTATCTTTGATTATTGATGCTTACGTAAGAAGTCACTACTCAATAATTGTTACATTAATTACTGTTCAATATTTTATTTTATTGATTCAATAATTGCTACGTTGATATTTTATATTATTGATTCAATAATTGTCATTGCACAATATTTTAAATTATCGAATCAATAATTCATATTATTTGAATAATATTATTATTTGTATTAATGACAATGTCTGGAAAGTTCTGTTGAGGAAAGGGGTTTGGCCACCTAATTGCGCGCCAATAGGGAGAAATCCTTATCGGAAAGCCCCCTCTTTCCTGAGAACGACCTGATTGTCAATATTATAATTTTGTAATATTATTTGTAAATAATTAATTGTTGATATATATGATAAGAAAATATTTATTCAATGTGGATTTAAACGGAGGAATTTTTAGCACGTGACATTTGTTGAAAGTTAGTATTTTATCTTTTTCGATAAAATAATTCATTCAAATATATTATTATAATATTACATTATAATAGTATGATGTGATTATATAATAGTATGTTTTTTATAATTTAAATGGTAACATTATTATAGTAAATTCATGGTATAAAAGTAAAAGGATGTGGAAGAAAATAATTTGATTTTGAATTCTTATGATGTAAGCGATGATGTCATCGGACGATGAGGTAAGCAATGATGTAATATGATCAATGATGTAAGCGATGATATCATAAATTATGGTGAAAAGACTATTAATTTTACCCTTACTTTGCCAAGTCTATAAATAGAAGCTCATTTCTTCATTATTTTTCACCTATTCATTAAAGATATAGAGATAAAGTGTAAACCCCAACTTATTATTAAATAAAATTAAATTTCTTCTATTTATTATTTTGAAATAGTAAAGGTTGATTTGATTAATGTGGTTAGTTATGGGTAAAATGCGCAAATATTTTAAATAAGCAAGTGGTTATAAAATATTCATTTTTATCGGTGAATATTCGCTTGGTCATAGAATATTCTTGCTGTCAGAGAATATTTGTGAGACCCCAAATTTTATGAATAAATATTTAAATTTCTCAAAATATTTTTTTAGTATTATGGTATGGATTTGATATAATGTTATAGTTTGAGTAATATTTACAAATTTTGTAAAGTAAGCAAGTGGTTATATAATATTCGATTGGTGGGGGAATATTCGGTTTAATAGAGAATATTCGTACGACGACACATCATTGGTGGACCTCACAACGGAAGTATTGTCGTAGTTAGAAAACGACAAAATTATCTTTCTATAAAAATAACGACAGAAGTTTTACCGTTAACCGTTGAAACACTCGGTGTTAAAAGTACAGTGATACGCGTGGTTGCATAGTAGCAGACGGTATTGATTATTGATGCTTAATTGATAAGTCACTCAGTTTTGTTTTATTGATATTATTAATGTAATAAAACAAAATTTTTTTTATATAAAACAGAATACTTTTATAAAGTTATTCTATAAATAGAATATATTATATTCTATTATGCATAGTATTTTGTATAGTAAAATCTTTTTATATAAAACAGAATACTTTTATAAAATTATTCTATAAATAGAATATATTATATTTTATTATGCATAGTGTTTCATAGTGCCTGCATAGTATTTTGCATAGTAAAATCTTTTTATATAAAACAAAATACTTTTATAAAGTTATTCGTTTTATTAGATTATAAATAGAATATATTATATTTTATTTAAAAGATTTTGCTTTAAATATAGACCGTCCGATTAAAAGTAAATCAATCTGGACCGTTCATGAATTAGTTACTATGCAGTCCATTCCTCTATAAATAGAAGCTCATTCCTTCATTATTTTTTACGAATTAACTGAAACTCTAGAGAGAGAAACTATAGAGAGAAAGAAAAAAAGTGTTATGTTACTTCACTACTCCTATATCCAGTACTCTTCTTTCTAAGGTAAGGGATATTATTTGTTGTACTCGTAAGGGGTATTATTTCTTTTGTATTCATGAAGAGAACTTCTGTTATTCTATTATTTATTATTCTGTTGGAATAACCTGTATACGCGGGCTACCCTGTACATGGTGAAATTCTTCTGTTGTTCAATTATTTATTACTATGTTGGAATAACCTGTTTATGCGAAGTATCGCATACATGGTGAAATTCTTTTATTACTCCATTCTTTATTATTCTGTTGGAATAACCTGTCTGCGCGGTCTATCGCATGTATGGTGATTTTCGTTGTTATTCCAATCTTTATTATTCTGTTGGAATATCCTGTCGGTGCGTATTACACCTAACCTGGTTCCATTATTTATTATTTCATTCTTTATTATTTTATCGAAATATCCTGTCTGTGCGTTTACGCCGGACCTGGTTCCATTATTTATTATTCTGTTGGGAATAACCTGTATATGCGAAGTACTGCATACATGATAAAATTCTTTTATTATTTCATTCTTTATTATTATATTGGAATAACCCGTCTATGCGAAGTACTGCATACATGGTAAAATTATTTTATTATTATACTGTTGGTTATTAGTTTTACAGTTGTATGTTGTAAGACCCCAAATTATTAATAAATGAAATTTAAATTTCCTCTATTTATTATTTTGAAATAGTAAGTGTTAAATTGATTAATGAGGTTAGTTATGGGTAAAATGCGCAAATATTTCAAATAAGCAGGTGGTTATAAAATATTCATTGTTGTCGGGGAATATTCGTTTGGTCGTGGAATATTCTTCCTGTCGGGAAATATTCGTACGACGGCGCAGTCTTTTGTGGGCCCCATAACGGAAAGCGATTGGATGAAGAAAACGACAAGTATATGTTGTTTATTAATAACGGCGTAGTTGTTACCGTTAATACTGTTGGAATACCCGGTGGTTAAAACACAGTAATACGCGTTGTTATACTGTAGCACACTGTATTGCACCAATTATTGATTCTTACGTAAGAAGGCACTACTCAATAATGGTTACAGTAATTACTGTTCAGTATTTTATTTTATTGATTCAATAATTGCTGCGTTGATATTTTATATTACTGTTGTTTCAATAATTGTCACTACACAATATTTCCCATTATCAGATCAATAATTCATATTATTTGAATAATATTATTAGATAATATTATTGGCAATGTCTAGAAAGTTCTGTCTAAGGAGAGGTTTGGTCATCTAATTGCGCGCCAGTAAGGAGAAATCCTTATTGGAAAGCCCCCTCTTTCCTGGGAACGGCCTGGTTGTCATAAATATAATTCTGTAATAATATTTGTGAATAATTAATTATTGATTCATATGATAAGGAAATATTTATTTTTGTGGATATAAATGAGGGATATATTTTTGTGGTTAAAATGAAGGAGTTAATGTTGAGGTTTTTATCAGTATTTTTGTCGGAATGGAAGTATTAAAAATCAGGATTTTTGAGATATTTTGCGGGGGTTATAATTTTTAATCCGACCGTTAGATCGTGATAATTTTTGGATATGTTATACATATATAAGTTGAGTATATGTCCTCAAATTTTGAACCGTTAAAAATGAACGTATGATTTATTATGAATTTTACGAGATGACTGGTTCAGAAATTATTGAATTTTCGGAGTTAATCATTTTGGTAGAAAATTCTAGAAGTGGTGGGCCCCACTCTTGGTTAGTGAAAAAATGTGCTGAGATTTTTATTCAAATGTGGTGGGTGGGAATAGTAGCAGGTAAAGCCATCATGTTGCAGGTTAAGTCTGCTTCGGCGTGCTAACATTTTCCTATAAATAGAGGGCTAAGTTAGAATTGAAAATTACACCAGAAACAAGTTTTCTCTCTTTCTCTCTCTAGATTATTGAGTGTATTTTGTGAGTATTTAGATACTTTGAGAGTTTCTATTCATCAGAGCAAGTTTTTTTCAGCCTTATACCGGTATTCCGACCAGAAGTACTGTCTTTACGAGGTAAGGGATGTTTTTTTATTCAAAAATGATATTATTTCTTCAATATCATTATGTCGAAATATTGGTTAGAAATTTTTATCAAATTTAGAACTTTTCACGTCGGGGTTACTATTCATGAGTTACTATTCACGAGTTACTATTCACCAAAAAATAAAATTTTCTTCTTTTCGTCCAAAATATCTATTCTGGGTACTAGCTTTGATTGCATCCATGTTTTGATCATTCTTGAATTCTACTTCACTATGAATAATTATAAGGTATTTTTGGACATGGATAAATCGAAATACGAATCCTTAATATTTGTTATTTTGTTTCACTGGATTCGTTTTCTTTAAGATATTTTTCATCATCCTCAGTCCTAAATGATGATATTACTGAATATCTTTGGCCCATAGTGCAAAGATGAATGATTAACTGATGAATATCTTTGGCCCGTAGTGCAAAGATGAACAGGTGTTGAGATGAACATGACCGACTGGTGATACAAATGAATATCTTTGGCCTGTAGTGCAAAGATGAATATTTGATTAAAGATGGTTATTGATTGTTGTTACAGGGATAAAATATTGATGATGAACTTTTAAATCTTAGAAGATAGTAGAACTCATTCTCTACTTGACTCTTCTAATGGTTTGCTGTTTCCGCTGCAGTTATTGATTTAAAACTTGTTGTCTATTGTATTCTATTAGATTTTTCCCTGTTGAAGACTAACGATAATTTATTCTGTATTATCTTAGTCATAATGTTTTTTACTGGGCTAGTTGAGCTTACCCTTTTCCTTTTTGTTCTATTTTTCTCAGGAGGCGAGAATGTAGCGAGTACTAGTCGGGGTATGGAATGATGGTTCTAGAAGTTACTTTAGTAGTCCTCACCATTTTTGTGAAATAATGTATCAATAATTGTAATGAGGACTTATTTGAGTGTGGATATTGTCTAAATGACAATATTTGTATTTAGACTCACAGTTCTTGTGTTGTAATAATAAAGATGTAGTTATTTCTGTACCATGTATTTTGACGACTCATAATGGGTGTTGTATACCTATTTTGGGGGCGTCACATATGTCTTTGGCCTGTAGTGTAAAGATGATATGTTGTTGAATATCTTTGGCCTGTAGTGCAAAGATGATCTGTTGTTTGATAGCTTTGACCCGTAATGTGAAGATGGACAGGTGTATGACATGATCATGACCACTAGTGATACTAACGAATATCATTGGCCGTAGTGCATGGATAATTCAATGATGTGATTGGCAGGATCATGACCATTAGTTAACAGTTGAATGTCTTTGGCCGTAGTGTACTGACAGGCAATTGATTGGTATGATCATGACCATTGGTTTTATAGTTGAATATCTTTGGCCCGTAATGCAAAGATAGACAACTGATTGGTATGGTCATTGTTATTACATTTGAATATCTTCAGCCTTTGGGGTAAGGATATTGAGTAAACGTTTTATTAAGCTTTTGTGGCAAGAAGGAACTGTTAATTCACATTATTATAAATATAAATTGTGAATTTAACTAACATCTTTGGTACTTCAAGTGAAGACAAGTGATGAAAGTTCTATTAGTCTTGAGTATAACAAAGAACTATTGATGAGTAGTACAGGAATAAAATATCAACGACGGACTCTTAATCTAGAAGAGATAGTAGATATTATGTTTTACTTGACTCTTCTAATGGATTGCTTGTTCCGCTACAGTTAAACTTGATGTATGTTATATTTTATCAGTTTAACACTGTTGAAGGCTAACGATAAATTATTCTGAATTATCTTAGTCATGATAATTCTTACTGGGCTAGTTAAGCTCATCCTTTCTTTCACTGTTCTCTTCAGGAAATGAGAACGTAGCTAGGACTAGTCGGAGAACATAGTGACGGTCCAGATGTTTACATTAGTAGTCCTCACTATTCTATGAAATAGTGTGATAATAATTATAATGAGGACTCCTTTTGAGTTTTTATACTCTCTAGTAAACAATATTTATATTCAAACTCACAGTTTATGTTTTGTCGTATTGTACACGATAATTGTATTATTAAGTTGTATTTGTATTCAATACCTTGTATCTGGCGACCTAAGATGGGTGATGTATACCTGTTTTGGGGGCATCACAATATTCGTACGACGGCGCAGCCTTGTGTGGGGCCCCATAACAGAAAGCGATTGGATGGAGAAAACGACAAGTATAAGTTTTTATAAATAACAGCGCATTTGTTACTGTTAATACTGTTGGAATACCCGGTTGTTAAAACACAATAATACGCGTTGTTGCACAGTAGCACATGGTATTGCACCAATTATTGATTCTTACGTAAGAAGACACTACTCAATAATTGTTACAGTAATTAATGTTCAATATTTTATTTTATTGATTCAATAATTGCTACGTTGATATTATTGTTGTTTCAATAATTGTCACTACACAGTATTTTTCATTATTAGATCAATAACTCATATTATTTGAATAATATTATTAGATAACATTATTGGCAATGTTTAGAAAGTTCTATCTAAGGAGAGGTTTGGTCACCTAATTGCGCGTCAGTAAGGAGAAATCCTTATTGGAAAGCCCCCTCTTTCCTGGGAACGGCCTAGTTGTCAGTATTGTGATTCTGTAATATTAATTGTGAATAATTAATTATTAATTTATATGATAAGGAAAATATTTATTTTATGTGGATTTAGATGGAAAAAAAAATTTAATGTGACAATTATTAAAAATTGATATTTTATTTTTTCTGATAAAATAATTCATTTAAATATATTATTATATTATAATAATATAATAATAGTGATATTTTTACAATGAATGTGGGATATATGAATAAATGAGGAGGAAGAGTATTTTTGTTATTAAAGATATTTAGAACATGTTTTTCATGTTTGTGGACCCCATTTCTTGACTGAAATTTGATTATAGCCTGTAAAATCGCCCGTATGTGGATTTCGATCAATTTCTGTTTGAAATTTGGAAAAAACTTAAACTTACAAAGTTGTAGAGAATTGAATTTCCTATGGAATAGACATAAGATTTGAATTTTTCTGATAAAAAAGCTATTTATTATGAATTATTGAAGTTCCGAAATAATTGATTTTGGAGTTTTAAATAATTTTTTTATGAAAAACGTTTTTAGCGAGATGGTGGACCTCACTTGTGTGGTTAATGTACTGAAATTCGATTGTCAAAGTGGGCGTAGGAAATTTATATAAATATATTAATATTTTATTAAATTTTCTACTTTGGTATTCTAAGCAATTTCCTTTAAATAGGGTGTTTAGGTTAGAATTGAAAATCACACCAGAAATTAAAGATTTCTATCTCTATATTATCGAGTGTATTCTTGTGAGTATTTTGATACTTTGAGTGTTGCTATACAAGTTCAATTCAGCACTATATCCGGTATTCTAGTCAGAAGTACTGTCCTTTTGAGGTAAGGGATATTTTTTTTTAAAATGATATTATTTCTTTCAATATCATTATGTTGAAATATTGATATGAATATTATTATGGAATTTTTACCTTTTTGTGTCGGGGTTACTATTCACGTATACAGCTATTCACGAATACGACACTATTCACCCCAAAATAAAATTTTCTCTTCTTTGTTCCGAATGTCTATTTTTGTTACTAGCTTTGATTGTATTCACGTTTTGATCTTTATTCTTGAATTTTACTCCACTATGGTATGTTATAGGATATTTTTTAACATGGATAAACCGAAGTACGAATCCTTAATATTTGTTCTTTTGTCTCATTGGATTCGTTTTCTTTAAAATATTTTTAATCATCCTCAGTCCTAAATGATGATATTACTTAATATCTTTGGCCTGTAGTGCAAAGATGAATGATTAACTGACGAATATCTTTGGCCCGTAGTGCAAAGATGAACATGACCAACTGGTGATACAAATGAATATTTTTGGCCTGTAGTGCAAATATTAATATTTGATTCAAGATGTATATTGATTGATGTTACAGGGATAAAATATTGTTGATGAACTTTTAAATTCATAGAAGATATTAGATTTCATTCTCTACGTAACTCTTCTAATGAATTGTTATTTCCACTGCAAATATTGATCTGAAACTTGTTGTCTATTATATTCTATCAAATTTTTTCCTGTTGAGGACTAACAATAATTTGTTCTATATTATCTTTGTCATAATATCCTTTACTGGGCTAGTTGAGCTCACCAATTTCTTTTTTATTCTATTTTTCTTCTCAGGAGGTGAGAATGTAGATAGTACTAGTCGGGGTACGGAATGATGGCTCTAGAAAGTTATTTTAGTAGTCCTCACTATTTTTATAAAATAAAATATCAATCATTGTAATGAGGACTTATTTGAATGTGGATATTGTCTAGAAGATAATATTTGTATTTAAACTCACAGTTTAAGTGTTGTTGTATTCTGTACAACAATTGTATTAATAAAGTTGTAGTTATTTCTGTACCATGTTTATAGCGACTTAGAATGGGTGTTGTATCCCTATTTTGGGGGCGTCACAGAAAGTTTAGAGAGAATAAGAGAGAAATAAGAAGAGTATTTTGTTACTACACTATTGCAGTATCCAATCTCCTACTAAGGTAAGGGGTATTATTTCTTTCGTATTTGTAAGTGATAGTATTCTTGTTCAATATTCGTAAGAAATAATATTTTCTTTCATACTTTGTAGTATGTAAGTAATATTATTTCGTTTCATATTCCTAATTCTACACTTATGTGGATAAGTATTGCTTCTATACTCCGTGAAATTAGTAAAATATCCTTGAAATTTGCGCTTCATCCAGTATTTTTTCATGGAAATATTATTTTGAGCATTCTTGATAAGTTTTAACTTTTTCATGTCGAAGTACTATTCACGGGGTACTATTCTCGAAGTACTATTCACGGGATACTATTCACCCGGGGTACTATTCATAACAAAAATTGATTTTTTTTTGGTCCAAATCATTTTTGATACAATATTATTATTGAATTTTACTCCACAAAGCAGTATCATGTTGACAATTTGGACGTTTTTGAATTCTGGATAAATTAAATTATAAATCTTTAAAATTTTATCATTTGCTTTCTTTTAATTGAATTCTTATATCATTGTCATCATCCTCATGTTTATATTATGATGAAAGTCATTTATGGCCCGTAGTGCATAAATGGACTTGGTATGATTATGATCAGGGATTATTCGGTATAATCATGACCGTAATGTTACTAATGATGTGGTAAGAGTTGTAAGACCCCAAATTTTATGAAATAAAAGTACTCAATTTTTCTATTCAGTAAATGGTTAAATTGATAAAAATTTAAAGTTATGGGTGAAATATGAATTTTTTTTTCAAAATAAGCAAGTGGTTATAAAATAATCATTGTTGTCGGGGAATATTCGTTTGGTCGTGGAATATTCTTTCTGTCGGGGAATATTCGTACGACGGCGCAGCTATTTGTGGGCCCCATAACGAATAACTGTCGGGTGAAGAAAACGACAAATTTGAGTTTTTACAAATAACGGCGTAGTTGTTACCGTTAACACTGTTGGAATACCCGGTGGTTAAAATACAGTAATACGCGTTATTGTACAGTAGCACACGGTATTGCATAGTATTTTTGAAATAATTGATTCTTACGTAAGAAGGCACTGCTCAATAATTGTTACAGTAATTACTGTTCAATATTTTATTTTATTGATTCAATAATTGCTACGTTGAAATTTTATATTATTGTTGTTCAATAATTGTCACTGCACAGTATTTCCCATTATCATATCAATAATTCATATTATTTGAATAATATTATTAGATAACATTATTGGTAATGTCTAGAAAGTTCTGTCTAAGGAGAGATTTGGTCACCTAATTGCGCGCCAGTAAGGAAAAAAATTCTTATTGGAAAGCCCCCTCTTTCCTGGGAACGGCCTGGTTGTCATAAATGTGATTCTATAATATTATTTGTGAATAATTAATTATTGATTCATATGATAAGGAAATATTTATTTTATGTGGATATAAACGAGAGATATATTTTTGTGATTAAAAATGAAGGAGTTAATGTTGAGGTTTTTATCCGTATTTTTGTCGGAATGGAGGTATTAAAAATCAGGGTTTTTGAGATATTTTGCGGGGGTTATAATTTTTAATACGACCGTTGGATCGTGGTAATATTTGGATATATTATACATATATAAGTTGAGTATATGCCCATAAATTTTGAACCGTTAAAAATGAACGTATGATTTATTATGAATTTTACAAGATGATTGGTTCAGAAATTGTTGAATTTTCGGAGTTTATCATTTTGATAAAAAAATTTAGAGTTGGTGGGCTCCACTTGTGGTTGGTGAAGAAATATGCTGAATTATATTTCAAATGTGGTGGGTGAGAATAGTAGCAGGTAAAGCCATCAGGTTGCAGGTCAAGCCTACTAAAATTTTCCTATAAATAGAGGGCAAAGTTAGAATTGAAAATCACACCAGAAACAAGTTTTCTCTCTTTCTCTCTTTATATTATGAAACATATTTTGTGAGTATTTAGATACTTTGAGAGTTGCTATTCAGTGCAAGTTTCCTTTAGCTTTGCATACCGATCAGAAGTACTGCTCTTTTGAGGTAAGTGATAGTAAGAGATTTTAAGGGTTGTTATGATTTTTAGTTTTGTAATTTTTCTGAACTTCAGAAAATTCTGGAAGAATTTAAAATGATATTTTGATGAGTTTTATTGATTGTGTCCAAAAATGGTGATTTTTGAATGTATAGATTGAGAGTTATGAATTTTATGAGAAAAGACTATTTTAAATGTAACCGCTTATAATTCCTTGTGGTTAACTCTAAAATTGATAAAATTTTTATTGGAAGTACATGTATATGATAGAAGTATACTCTGTAAATTTCAGAATTTTTGTACAAAAGTATAATTTTTGATAAATGTCTAAATATTCGGCTGTTTTGGCCATATGAAAAATAGTAGATGACTTTTAAAAATTCTGAGAAAAATATATGTTCACTATGGGACTATATTATGCTAAATTCCAGAAAAGAAATATTTTTGGAACTGATTTGGTATTTTTTATGAAAATGGTCTAGTTATGAGTAAATGAATTAAATATGTTTTGTGAAGTAAGAAAATTAAAAAATAGGATTTTATGGCTTGAGAATCCTATATGAGGTATATACAGATTTTTGATGAGGGTTTTTGGTTATTGGTGATGAAATCTTATGAGTTTGGCATTTTAGGATGATTAAATGCATTATTTAGTAAAGTGTAAACAATAAAATAAATTATTTATAAGCTTAAGAAATATTATTCTTTCAATATCATTATACCGAAATATTGGTATGTATTTTATTGTGGAATTTTTATCTTTTTGTGTCGAGTTTACTATTCATGAGTTACTATTCACGAGTTACTATTCATGAGTTACTATTCACGACAACATTGGTTTCTTTTTCTGACCAAATTATAGTTGGTTTATGAATATTACTCTTGAGATTAAATCTATATGTTGATTATATTGATTTTATTATCATATATAACATTTTTATAACCCTAATGATGATATTTCTCTTTGACTTGAGTGTAAAGATGGGTAGATTTCTGGTATGATCATGACTATGAGTTCTCTTTGGCCAGTAGTGCAAAGTTGAATTGTTGACTGGTATGATCATGACCATTGAATTTATAAGTGAATATCTTTAGCTTAAGTGCAAATGTGAATTGATCAACATGGTTATAATTATTGTTTATATAAATTCTGAAATAATTATATATTTCTTTGAGATATTAATATATTTGGCCTGTAGTGCAAATATGAACTGTTGATGAATATATTTGGCCGTAGTGCAAATATGAACTGTTGAGGAGTATCTTTGGCCTGTAGTGCAAAGATGAAATATTGATGAATATCTTTGGCATGTAGTGCAAAGATAAATTGTTGATGAATATCTTTGGCTCGTAGTGCAAAGATGACATGTTGTTGAATATCTTTGGCCTGTAGTGCAAAGATGTACTGTTGTTAAATATCTTTGGCCGTAGTGCAAAGATGGATTTATTAGTATGATTATGAAAAGGAAATGTGATTTGGTGTAACCATGATCTTTGATGTTTCAGGTAAAGATAGGTGATAAAAATTATCTTTGTCCTGGATGAGAAGAGGAATTTAGAACTACAGTTATGATTATGAGTTATTCATATGATTGCGGACCGGAATTGTTGATTAATGTTACAGGGATAAAACATTGTTGATGGATTTTTAACATGGAGAAGATAATAGACTTTATAGTCTATTTGACTCTTCTAATGGATTGCTCGTTCCGCTGCAACTATGGTTGAAATTTTTATCATTTACCATATGTTCTAAATCTCTGATTTATTATTGATGAAGGCTATTGATAATTTAATTATCTTTAGTCATGATATTCTTTACTGAGCTAGTTGTGCTCACCCTTTTGCTTCACAATTCCTTTCAGGTAATAAGAGTGTAGCTGGGTCGAGCGAGGGTAACGGGAAAATAGAACGGTGGTCTCTAGCTGTGGATGTTCTCCCGAAGCAGTATAGAAAAGTTCATTTAGTAGTTTTATTTGGTGAATCCAATAGGTTAAGGTGTACCCAACGTTGGAAGGGTGGTTTTCCACTATCATACAAGATGTCTAACGACATACAACCTCGTGTCATCATAAGACAGGGATGTGCTCATCCACTTGCTGAGTATATATACGAGCACTACCTATATAATCTAGGTGTTTGTTTGAAGTATAATTCTCAATTAGAGACAGTAGAGATAATGATATGTCAAGAGAAGACTCACCATTGGGAAGAATATGATAGTAATCTTCTCGTTTTTCTTTGGGGTATATTGGGCCAACCAAGGATAATTCTGTGGCCATATGATATCTATCATAACCTAGACGCATGGCCTCCCATGTACCAAGGTTTCCTTGAGCACTTCCCAAAGATGTTAATTTCTAAAACAGTTTTTGACTATACCTTTATGTAAGGTGTCATTGTGAGGTGTTGTCCACGGTTGGAACATGAGTCACATTTGGTATATATTTGTTTCCAAACTCACAGCATATGTGTGACGCCCCCAAAATTAGGTATACATCACCCATCTTGGGTCGTCAGATACAAAGTACAGAATACGAATACAACTTACTAATACAACTGTCGTGTATAATACGACAAAATATAAACTGTGAGTTTGAATACAAATATTATCTTCTAGAGAGTATTCATACTCAAAAGGAGTCCTCATTACATTTATTAACGCACTATTACATAGAATAGTGAGGACTACTAACTAATACTATCATTCGAACCATCACTCCGTTCCCCGACTTGCCCCAGCTACGTTCTCATTTCCTGAAGAGAACAGTGAAAGAAAGGGTGAGCTCAACTAGCCCAGTAAGAAATATTATGACTAAGATAATGCAGAATAAATTATCATTAGCCTTCAACAATGTTAAACTGATAAAATATAATAGACATCAAGTTTAACTGCAGCGGAACAAGCAATCCATTAAAAGAGTCAAGTAGAAAATGAACTCTACTATCTTTTATGATTTAAAAAGTTTTTCAACACTGTGATCGCTGGGACTCAGCTTAATAAAATAATTCACATCATCGAATCACCCCTGCACTACGGCCAAGGATATTCGTGTATTCATTAATGGTCATGATCATGCCAACAACTGTCCATCAATGCACTACGGGCCAATGAGGACTTTTACCACATCATTTGTAACATTACGGTCATGATTATACCGAATAATCCCTGGTCATAATCATACCAAGTCCATCTATGCACTACAGGCCACAGATGACTTTCAACATTTTATAAACATGAGGATGATGACAATGATATAAGAATTCAATAAAACAAGTTCAAGAATTAATTTATCCAATAATTAACAACGTCCAAATTGTCAACATGATACTGCTTTGTGGAGTAACTTCAAGACTGATCAGGAGAATATTTTCATGAATAGATACTAGATGAAGCGCAAATATCAAGGATATTCCACTAATTTCATGGAGTATAGAAGTCAAAGTTTTAATCAACTGAGTATAACAAGGAATGGAATAACAAAAGAAATCACCATGCATGCGATAGACCGCACAGACAGATTATTCCAACAGAATAATAAATAATGGAACCAGGTCCGGCGTAAACGCACAGACAGGATATTCTGACAGAATAATAAATAATAGAACCAGGTCCGGCGTAAACGTACAGACAGGATATTCTGACAGAATAATAAATAATGGAACCAGGTCCGGTGTAAAACACACAGACAGGATGTTCTAACAGAATAATAACAAGACGGAACCAGGTCCGGTGTAAAACACACAGATAGGATGTTCCAACAGAATAATAATAAAAACGGAACCAGGTCCGGTGTAAAACACACAGACAAGATGTTCCAACAGAATAATAACAAGACGGAACCAGGTCCGGTGTAAAACACACAGACAGGATGTTCGAACAGAATAATAATAAAAACGGAACCAGGTCCGGTGTAAAACACACAGACAGGATGTTCCAACAGAATAATAATAAAAACGGAACCAGGTCCGGTGTAAAACACACAGACAGGATGTTCCAACAGAATAATAGAAGAATGTCACCAAGTATAGGGTAGATCCGCGTATACAGGTTATTCCAACAGAATAATAAGAAATAGAATAACAACAGTTCTCTTCATGAATAAGAAAGAATAACACCCCTTACCGTTTTAAAGATGAGCTGAAATAAGGAAGTAGTTAAGTAGCAGAATACTCTTCCTCTCTCTCTCTATAGTTTCTCTCTATAGTTTCTCTCTCTAGAGTTCAGTGAATTCGTAAGAAATAATGAAGGAATGAGCTGTTATTTATAGAAAAATAGAATGCATAGTAACTAATCCATGAACGGTCCAGATTGATTACTTTAATCTGACGGTCCATATTTAAAGAAAAATCTTTTAAATAAAATATAATATATTCTATTTATAGAATAACTTTAATAAAGTATTCTGTTTTATATAAAAAGATGTTTCTGTTTTATTACGTTAATAATACGAATAAAACAAAACGTCATTATCGCTAAATAATTCATATTATTAACTGACCATAATTGAATCAAACTGAGTGACTTCTCACATAAGCATTAATAATCAATACCGTGTGCTACTATGCAACAACGCGTATTACTGTACTTTTACTACCGAGTAGTTCAACAGTATCAACGGTAAAACTTCCGCCGTTATTTTTAATAAAATATTTTTGTCGTTTTCTCAATCCGACAATAATTCCGTTGTGGGGTCCACCAATGATTGTGCCGTCGTACGAATATTCCCCGACCAAACGAATAATTTATAACAACTTGCTTACTTTGTAAAATTTATAAATAATACCCACAACTATAATATTATATCAAATCCACATCATAATATTCAAAAAATTATTTCGAGAAAATTAAATATTTATTCATAAAATCTGGGGTCTCACAATATGTGTTGTTGTATTTTGCACGACAATTGTTGTAATAAAGTTACAGTTGTTTTCTGTACCATGTATTTGGCGACTCAGAATAGGTTGGATGGAATGGACCTATTTTGGGGTCGTTACAAGAGTACTCATTGGCCCATAGTGCATTGATGGACAGTTGTTGGCATGATCATGACCATTGGTGATAACACGAATATCTTTGGCCCGTAGTGCTTGGATAATTCGTGGACGTGATACTAATGAATATCATTGGCCCGTAGTGCATGGATAATTTAGTGATATGGATTATTTATTAAGCTGAGTCTCAGCGATAAAATTGAAGATAAACTCTTAAATCATAGAAGATAGTAGATTTCATGTTCTACTTGACTCTTCTAATGGATTGCTTGTTCCACTGCAGATAAACTTGATGTTTATTATATTTTATCAGTTTAACACTGTTGAAGGTTAACGATAATTTTTCCTGCATTATCTTAGTCATAATATTTCTTACTGGGCTAGTTGAGCTCACCCTTTTGCTTTCATTGTTCTTTTTAGGAAATGAGAACGTAACCGAGACTAGTCGGGAAATAGAGTGATGGTCCGAGATGGTGGCTATAGTAGTCCTCACTATTCTATAAAATAGTGTGATAATAAATGTAATGATGACTCTATTTGAGTTTGAATATTGTCTAGAAGACAATATTCGTGTAAAAACTCTCAGCTACGCTTTTGTATTATTGTATAAAAGAAGTTTGTATTTGATTTCTGTACTATGTATTTGGAGACTCAGAATAGGTGATGTATACCTATTTTGGGGGCGTCACAGTTGGTATCAAAGCTAAGAGATATGATCCCTGGCTGAGATATGAGACTAGAACTAGGAGGGGAGAGACGGGTAAGTCCATCGCTAGTATGGCCTACCTAAGCTTATTTGTTATTTAATTGGTCGGTTAGAGTATAGGAATAATATGTGGCATGTCAATTAACCATTGTTTTGTGGCAGTGTTTGAAAATAACATCCGAGAATGTTGAGATAAGCAATTGAGCACATGAGACCGTTAAGTCACCAACGATCAATACCCAGGATAATGTGCATCAGGAATGCAATAATCCTCAGGAAAACAACAACACCGACCAAATTATGAACGATAGGATGTTTAGAGGCTTTATGCAATTCGTGCAACATCAGGCGAGAACGACTCCTGTTCAAAATACAGGTGCAAACACTGGCAACTCTCGGATGGTCACCGCACTTAAGATGTCTTGGGAGAAGTTCCAAGAACTGTTCAACGACAAGTACTTTCCCGAAAGTATTCGTCACATGAAGGAGGTAGAGTTTATCAAGCTGAAGTAAAATAATATGACCGTGTCACAGTACGAAGCTAAGTTTGTCGAGTTGTCCCGGTTTGCATCCCACTTGGTTGATAATGAGGAGAGAATGACACGGATGTTTCTAAGAGGTTTGAAACTTGAGATACGTCAATACCTAATTTTTCACAAACTGTATTTATATTCAGATGTTGTAAATAGGGCTCAGTTATTGGAGCGCGATAATGAGTCAACCCAACCAAGAGAGATCAACCGACAAATCGATAATACCAGTGGTAATAGTCATCAAAGTGGTGACAACAAGCGTGGAGGGAATCAACATGCCAGAAATGGTAACCACTTCGGTGGTAATCATGGCCAAGATAATAGAAGTGAAAATTTCAAGAAGAGAAAATTCAATAATGATGTAAGACGTCAGCACCAGCATCTGTTATTAGGGAAGGAGAACGACCACCGGTTGTATGTTACAAATGCATGTTACAATTGTGGAAGAGAAGGTCACCTAGCCCGATTTTGTCGTGCACCAAAGTCAGGTCCAGCTGGGATGGAGGTATCAAAGGCCGTCCCAGACAAGACAAAACCGATAGTTCAAGGGAGAGCGTTTTTTGTAACATCCTAAAAAGCAAGGAATTCGAACGAGGTGATCACGGGTAAGCTAATCATAAACTCTAGCAAAGTCTATACCTTATTTGATACCGGTTCTATCCATTTTTTTATTTCTCCTACTTGCGCTAAACGTTTAAATTTAACTCGGAAGAAATTAGACTTTAATTTATCTGTTGAAACTCCGTTGGGAGAAACCTTCATTACATCCACTGTTTATAAGTCTTGTTTGATTCAAATCGGTAACCGCACGTTACCTGTCGATCTAATCTCTTTGAAAATACTTGCATTTGATGTTATTTTAGGGATTGATTAGTTAACTACTCATCATGTTAAAATCGATTGTTTTCGTAAGGTTGTTAGCTTTCATATTCCTAACCAACCTATTATGCGAATTCAAGCAACCAAACCACTAAAGTCAATCATTGTTATATCAAGCCATAAAGCTATTCGTTTATTGAAAAACGAATGTCAAGCTTTCTTAGCCCATGTTACGGATTTAAACAAAAATACGTCAGATTTGAATGATATTTCTATTGTTAATAAATTTCCTGATGTATTCCCTGAGGAAATTCCTGGCCTACCCCCAGAGCGTGAAATTGAGTTTGGTATCGACCTTGAACCTGATACAAAACCCATTTCCAAAGCCCCATATCGAATGGATCCTATTGAATTTTAGGAGTTAAAAACTCAACTGCAGGAGTTGTTAGACGTCAGTTTTATTCATCCTAGTACGTCTCCTTGGGGTGCTCCTGTTCTATTTGTAAAGGAGAAAGATGGGAGTATGCGACTTTGTATTGATTATCGGTAGTTGAATCATGTCACCGTCAAAAATAGGTACCCGTTACCTCGCATTGATGACCTGTTTAACCAGTTGCAAGGTGCCAAATTCTTTTGAAAGATCGATCTTCGTTCCGGATATCATCAGTTAAAGATTAAAACTGATGACATTCCAAAGACTGCTTTCAGAACTCAGTACGGGCATTATGAATTCGTAATCATATCTTTTGGATTGACTAATGCTCCTGCTGCCTTCATGGATATGATGAACCGAGTATTCAAGGAATATTTGGATCATTTTGTTGTTATCTTTATTGATGACATCCTCATATACTCCAAAAACCATGAAGATCATGAGCAGCACTTGAGGCTGATACTTCAAAAGTTTTGTGAAAACAAGCTATATGCCAAGTTGAAGAAATGCGAGTTCTGGCTTGAGGAAGTAACATTCCTTGGGCACGTGATATCAAAATCGAGGAATATTTGTTGACCCAACGAAGATTGAAGTAATTTAAAGCTGGGAGTAACCTAAGTCAGTGACCGAAGTACGTAGCTTTCTGGGCTTAGCTGATTATTATCGGAGATCCGTGGAAGGATTTTCTTAAATCGCTACTCCATTAACTCAGCTGACTCGGAAAGATATAAAATTCGGTTGGAGCGAGGAATGTGAGAAGAGTTTTCAAGAACTCAAGAGGAGACTCATTTCAGCACCTGTTCTGACAATACCATCTGGTTCGGAGGGAGTTGTCATCTACAGTGATGCTTCAAGCAAAGGTTTAGGATGTGTTCTCATGCAACATGGGAAAGTCATAGCCTATGCCTCACGACAACTCAAAGAATATGAGAGGAATTATCCTACTCATGATCTAGAGTTGGCAGCTGTCGTGTTCGCACTTAAAATTCGAAGGCATTACTTGTATGCGGAGAAGGTGGAGATCTTTACGGATCATAAAAGCCTCAAATATTTCTTCACTCAAAAGGAACTCAACATGCGGCAACGATGTTGGCTTGAACTGTTGAAAGATTATGATCATACCATTCAATACCATCTTGAAAAAGTGAACGTGGTAGCTGACGCATTGAGTAGAAGATTATATGCTGGTATGAGTGCGATATTGTTAACGCAAAGGCCCATTTTGTATGACTTGTAAAGGATGGAGATAGAGATAACGTGATGATGACAAATATACGAGTAGAACCGACTTTAATCAATAAAGTTAAAGCTGCTCAAACTAAAAACCTGGAGCTGATGCGTATGAAGAAGAAAGTGTAAGAAGGTGCTATCCGTACGACGGCACGATCATTAGTGGACCCCACAACGAAATAACTGTCGAATATAGAAAGTGACAAAAATATTATTTTTATAAAATAACGGCAAAAGTTTTACCGTTAACTGTTGAAATACCCGGTAATAAAAGTACAGTAATACGCGTGGTTGCATAGTAGCACACGATATTGTACAATATCTTTGATTATTGATGCTTACGTAAGAAGTCACTACTCAATAATTATTACATTAATTACTGTTCAATATTTTATTTTATTGATTCAATAATTGTTACGTTGATATTTTATATTATTGATTCAATAATTGTCATTGCACATTATTTTAAATTATCAAATCAATAATTCATATTATTTGAATAATATTATTATTTGTATTATTGACAACGTCTAGAAAGTTCTGTCGAGAAAAGGGGTTTGGTCACCTAATTGTCAATATTATAATTTTGTCATATTATTTGTGAATAATTAATTGTTGATATATATGATAAGAAAATATTTATTCAATGTGGATTTAAACGGAGGAATTTTTAGCATATAACATTTGTTGAAAGTTGGTATTTTATCTTTTCCGATAAAATAATTTATTCAAATATATTATTATAATATTACATTATAGTAGTATGATGTGATTATATAATAGTATGTTTTTTATAATTTGAATGGTAACATTATTATAGTAAATTCATGGTATAAAAGTAAAAAAAGATGGAAGAGAACAAATTGAATCTGAATTCTTATGATGTAAGCGATGATGTCATCGGACGATGAGGTAAGCGACGATGTCATCGGACGATGAGGTAAGCAATGATGTAATATGATCGATGATGTAAGTGATGATGTCATAAATTATGGCGAAAATACTATTTTACTCTTACTCTGCCAATACTATAAATAGAAGCTCATTTCTTCATTATTTTTCATTAATTCATTCAAGCTATAAAGAGAGAAAGTATAGAGAGAATAAGAGAGAAAGAAGAAGAGTATTATGTTACTACACTATTGCATTATCCAATCTCCTACTAAGGTAAGGGGTATTATTTCTTTCGTATTCGTAAGTGATATTATTCTTGTTCAATATTCGTAAGAAATAATATTTTTTTTCCATACTCGTAGTATGTAAGTAATATTATTTCGTTTCATATTCCTAATTCTACACTAATGTTGATAAGTATTGCTTCTATACTCCATGAAATTAGTAGAATATCCTTGAAATTTGCACTTCTTCCAGTATCTTTTCATGAAAATATTATTTTGAGCATTCTTGATAAATTTTAACTTTTTTATGCCGGAGTACTATTCATGGGGTACTATTTCTGAAGTACTATTCACTCAGTTACTATTCACCCGAGGTACTATTCATAACAAAAATTAATTTCTTTTTTGTCCTAATCATTTTTGATACAATATTATTCTTGAATTTTACTCCACAAAGCAGTATCATGTTTATAATTTGGACGTTTTTGAATTCTGGATAAATTAAATTATAAATCTTTAAAAATTTATCATTTGCTTTCTTTTAATTGAATTCTTATATCATTGTCATCATCCTCATGCTTATATTATGATGAAAGTCATTTATGGCCCGTAGTGCATAAATGGACTTGGTATGATTATGATCAGGGATTATTCGGTATAATCATGACCGTAATGTTACTAATGATGTGGTAAGAGTCCTCATTGGCCCGTAGTGCATTGATGGATAGTTGTTGGCATGATCATGATCATTGGTGATAACACGAATATCTTTGGCCCGTAATGCTTGAATAATTCGTGGTCGTGATACTAATGAATATCCTTAGCCCGTAGTGCGTGGATAATTCAGTGATATGGATTATTTATTAAGCTGAGTCTCAGCTATAAAATTGTGGATAAACTCTTAAATCATAGAAGATAGTAGATTTCATGTTCTACTTGACTCTTTTAATGGATTGCTTGTTCTGCTGCAGTTAAACTTGATGTTTATTATATTTTATCAGTTTAACACTATTGAAGGCTAGCGATAATTTATTCTGCATTATCTTAGTCATAATATTTCTTACTGGGCTAGTTGAGCTCACCCTTTTGCTTTCATTATTCTCTTCAGGAAATGAGAACGTTGCCGGGACTAGTCGGAGAATAGAGTGATGGTCCGAGATGGTGGCTATAGTAGTCCTCACTATTCTATGATATAGTGTGATAATAAATATAATGAGGACTTTATTTGAGTTTAAATACTGTCTAGAAGACAATATTCGTGTAAAAACTCTCAGCTACACTTTTGTCGTATTGTATAAAAGAAGTTTGTATTTGATTTCTGTACTATGTATTTGGTGATTCAGAATAGGTTATGTATACCTATTTTGGGGGCATCACATAATTAGTTGAGACAATTAATAAGGGTAGTATTGTATTTTCGCTAGGTATTAATTATATTCCTTAATCTATGTGCATTAACCTTAAACGACAATCTTTTATGAACAGAGGGAGTATATTGTAGTAAAGTTTTAAACAACTACTTGACCTGACTAAGCCTTACTTGAACTCGTTAAGCGAATCAAGATCAAACAAATAAAATAGTCTAAATTCAACTCATTTAAAGTTTAATTAATTATTATCATTTGTATAATATATAAGTTAAACAAATTGGGATTAAACTCGATTAGGTTCGACTCTTTTAAGTTCGAGTTCGACTTTAACTTGTTTATTAACAAATCGAGGTCGAAGTCGTATACTAGATTTCAATATATAATTTAAATCCCAACTTGACTAAATTTATTTGGTCAAAGGTCCAAAAATGCCCCTTATACTTTCCTCGAAGTCCCACTTCCACCTTAAACTTCTTTTTTTCCAAAAATACGCTTAATGTTTCAAATTTAAGGTCAAATGTGCCCCTACTGTTAAAAAAATTCAGCTAAACAAACGAATATGCTAGGCGATTGACACATGGCAAAAATAAAATTTAATAACTACTTTTTATTCCTTTTTCTTTTTCTTCTCTCTTTTCTCTCTCTCACATCTCCTTCCTTTATCCTCCCTCTCTCTTTAAAATGGTGGAGCTAGAGCTAGACTTCTCTCTCGTCCCCTTTTCTCACAAACCACTATCACCACCAGTTAATTACTCTCAATCCCCAATTTTCCCCACCAAAAATCTCACTGTAGCATATGAATGATCTGTTGTCTCTCAATTATATTCCCACTGTAGCATATGAATGATATGTTGTCACTCAATTATTAGCTTAGGAATTCTACATACATGTTTGTAATTGTATACTTGTATGTATATGTATTCTGCACCATATGAATGTTGGGATACTCAAATTAAGGAAGGCCACACATAGTTTATATTTTTGCAGAGTCGAATATTTTAAGGAAAGTCCCAACAAGTTGGCTTCCTAGCTAGTTATTAACGGAGTTTGCCTTTGTGACCACCTTAATTGAATTTGATGCATACATTTTGAACCGTGGATTGATTGACAACGACCCAGCTGTCGTCGTTTAGCACAAAATTCAACTTGTTACTACCATTGTGACGCCCTCAAAATAGGCCCACACAACCCAACTTGAGTCGCTAAAATACATACCACATAATTCAAATACAAATTTTTCTATTTACAACTATTGAATTGTCGTGCAAAATATGACCACATATACGTTGTGAGTTTCAATACAAATTTTGTACCGTATATAATACGACAATATCCAAACTCAAATTAAGTCCTTATTACATTTATTGTCACACTATTTTATAGAATAGTAAGAACTACTATAGTAACCATTTCGAACCATTACTCCACTCACTGACTAGTCACAGCTACACTCTCATTTCCTAACAAGAACAATGGAACAAAAAGGAAAAAGGGTGAGCTCAAATATATTAGTAAAAAATATTAAGGTTTAGATAATGAGGAATAAATTATTTTTAGCCTTTAACAATGATAAATCAGATAAAATATAATGGACAACAAGTTTTAGATCAACAACTGCAGCAGAACAAATAAGCTATTAGAAGAGTCAAGTAGAGAATGATGTCTACCATCTTCTATGATTTAAAGGTCCATCATCAATATATTATCCTTATAACACCAATCAATAATTATGCAAATCAACATTTTATCTTTGCACTACGGGCCAAAGATATTCATTTGTATCACCAATGGTCATGATTATCTTCTTCAAACCAGGTAATAATGATTTTGACTCCCTTGTAAATTTGATTACGAGCTAAGTTGAGGATAATTGATGGGTACGTTGTGAGACAGAATTAGAGAGAGGGAGAGTGCGTCTATGTGTGTGTTAGGAGGAAGAAGACAACTAAAATTTGATGAGGAGATCCACATGTTTGAAATTGATGACCTTTGTCCACGTGTCACTTGTTTAGAAATAAACTAACACCCGTTTATCTAGCTGTTATTTTTTTAACGGGAGGGGCATAGTTGTCCTTAAATTTGTAACGTTAAGTGCACTTTTGGAAAAAAAATGTTTAAGGTGGAAGTGAGATTTTGAGGAAAACATCAGGGGGTACTTTTGGACCTTTGCCCAAACTTATTTATTTTTCAAATAAACTTGAATTTTATATGGTAAAACTCATAATACTAAAGATTGTGCTATATGGTATTTTGGGAGCGTTTTACCGACCTTCATGTGGGCTTAAGGCCTGATGCTAGAAGGGGTTGTGAAGCCCATTGGGCCGAAGCCAATAGGGATGCTGGGATCATTCGGGTTCGGGCTTACGAGCCCATTGGGCCAGAGTCCGATTTTGGTATATGATGTTCAGGTTAGGTCATCCGAGCCCCTTGGGCTGGAGTCCTTTCCTCATTCATGATGTTCGGGGTCGGGCATCCGAGTCCTTTGGGCGGTGCCCAGATCCGTATATATGAGTTCAGTTGGATTGGGCATGTGCAGTGGGATAGCCCATGTACGGAGTCCGGAGTTATAAGGGGTTTAAATGGTTAAGGAATCTAATCATAGTCATATTCCAATAATTAACTCCAAATGTAGAGTTTGGATTGGATCCAACTTGCAACTTTTAAGGAGATTGTGTTAGACCCAAATAATGGTAACTACCATATTTAGGAGTCCTAAACCAACTTGGAGATGGATTCTAAGGTAGTGAGGATGGCTATAAGTACAAGGCTTGGTTTTACATTCACAGGTAATACCCTTTTGAGCACTAGACACTAAAACCTCCATTATTAAACCTTGTAACGACCTGTACTCATTCTCACACCGGAGTTATCACCCGGCGGCACAAGCCGTCAAGCTTCGTGTGTGATCTGTTATTGTGCAGGATTCAGCGCGTGGATTTAGTGATTGGACGCGCCGGCGAAACCAAGCGTTAACATTGGCGCTAGAAGGAGGGCCTTAATGCTTTGACAATCACTGTGTAATTTATTGGTAAGAAGCTATGGTGAGTGAAGTTAACAGTGCTTCTAACCAGGGAAAAGCAAAAACTCACCAGACTACCCAGGTGAGGGGGTCGATAAAAGATAGTCTCGGTTCTAAGACTCAGGGAGACCATGCTGAACTCGTCCCATCTCTCCGGCGACAACTGTTTTCGACCAATCAGCACACGCCCATCCCCGCCAGTCATGTTGACGAAAACCAGTCTCGAGCGCACGAAAGGCGAGGGAAGGATCGAGTAGAGGGCAACCGAGATCAGCGAGAATTCATTCTGCAAAAGAAGATGGAGTAGAATAAAGAGGCCATGACGGCACTACGGCTTCAGCAGGAGGAGCTCAAAGCACAGATTACCAAAATGGCTAGAGAACAAGAGACCTCTTCGAAGAGACGCAGACATCGGAGCCAATCTCAGATGCCTCGTCGGGAGGAGGTTGGAAAGGAAAGGCACAAACCCAGGAGTTGCTCTCGAGATGGTAGGAGCCGAAGAAAGAGTCGTTTTGTGGATAGAAAATCTGAGCACTAGAGCAGATCGGGGCAAAGGAGGAAAATCGGGTCTCCTGAATACGAGGGGGATAGACATAGGTCGCCCCCTCGTAAAGAGGAATCCGATCCCCTCGCCAGAAGGGTCACAAAGTTGGAGAAGTTACTGGCGGCGAAGAACCAAATGGGAACACCCTCGACCTGCCTAGGCTCACATTTTTCACCAAAAATCAATCACGTCACAGCCGACCCAAAGAAGAAGATGCCCTGATGGAGACATACGATGGGCTGGGGGATCCCTATGATCATTCAGATGGATATGACAAGCTGATGACCTACTATGGACATTCGAATGCTGCCAAATGTCACATGTTTACGACAAACTTAAAGAAGAGCGCCATAGAATGGATGGGGACTTTGGCAGCGGGTTCAATTAATTCATGGAATGACCTTCGGGAAAATTTTCATACTGGGTTTGGGAGTAACATAAGAAGGGGAAAAATTATTGCTTCCCTCATGCAAGTGAGACAGCGTTCGGATGAAATCCTCAGTCAGTACGTTAAGAGGTTTCGGGAGGTTGTGGGTTCGATAGTAGAATTAAATTCCCCTCAAGCCTTGGGGTTTTTTACAACGGGTCTGGATATAGGGAGGTCGAAGAAACTGATGAAGGACCTGGTGATCAACCCTCCTGCAGATTTGACCGAAGCCTTCCATCGGGCCGAAGGGTTTATTGCGATAGAAGAGGCTATGGGAAACTTGAAACCATACTCCCAGTCTTATGAGAAGTCTAAGGATCGGGATAAACAGAGTTACCAGCGTTCGGACAATAACCACTGGAGGACGGATAATTCTGGGAAGAAAAACTACAATGGTGGGGGATCGGGCAGTAACCAACCCCCCCTTCCAAGCCGAAACATCAGCAAAGTTTACACCCCTCTCAACACAAATCGGGTGAAGATACTGAAGGAGATACGGAATAAGTCATTTTATGAGCCTTGCTCAAAACATATAAAGCCCGTGAAGAGGGGTCGGGATAAGTTTTGTGAATATCATTAGAGTCCCGGACATACAATGGAGATATGCAACGATCTGATGGACTTGATAGAGAAGAATGTTCAGAACGACCATCTAGTTCAGTATGTAGCAGGTCGGGATAACTCTGTGGTGCCACAGGAGGAGAACAGAGGATCGGATCGGGATACACAACCAAAACAGAATCAGCCAGTTCGAGGCGTGATTGATGTGATTTCATGCAGTTCTGTAGGGCGTGTAACTAGGAAAAAGAGAAGTGGGCACCTTGATGCAGTGTTATCAGTTGCGGGTTCCTCGCCAAGAAAGGATCGGGCCTATCTGGGAACATCTATCTCTTTCTCTGACGAATACTATCTAACAGACCTCATAGAACCGCATGACGGGGCGTTGGTGATAACAGCTCAGGTTGGGCCCGTGGACATGAAAAGGATAATGATAGACAATGGGTCCTCGGTCGACATACTGTACACTCACGCCTATCAAAGAATGGATTATAAAAATGTCATATATAATAGTAAAATCAATATAATCAAACCATCTAGATTTAATCTCAAGAGTAATATTTATAAATCAACTATAATTTGGTTAGAAAAAGAAACTAATTTTGTCGTGAATAGTAACTCATAAATAGTAACTCGTGAATAGTAAACCCGACACAAAAAGGTAGAAATTCCACAATAAAATACATACCAATATTTCGGTATAATGATATTGAAATAATAATATTTCTTAAGCTTATAAACAATTTATTTTAATTGTTTACACTTTACTAAATAATGCATTTAATCATCCTAAAATGCCAAACTCATAAGATTTCACTACCAATAACCAAAAACCCTCATCAAAAATCTGCATATACCTCATATAGGATTCTCAAGCCATAAAATCCTATTTTCCAATTTTCTTACTTCACATAACATATTTAATTCATTTACTCATAACTAGTCTATTTTCATGAAAAATACCAAATCAGTTCCAAAAATATTTTTTTTCTGGGATTTAGCAGAATATAGTCCCATATTGAACATATATTTTTCTCAGAATTTTTAAAACTCATTTACTATTTTTCATATGGTCAAAACAGCCGAATATTTAGACATTTATCATAAATTGTAATTTTATCCAAAAATTTTGAAATTCACATAGTACATTGATATGATATAGATGTACTCCCAATAAAAATTTCATCAATTTTGGAGTTAACCACATGGAGTTATAAGCGGTTACTTTTAAAATTGTCTTTTTTCATAAAATTCATAACTCTTAATCTATACATTCAAAAATCACCATTTTTGGACACAATCAATAAAACTCATCAAAATATCATTTCAAATTTTTTCAGAATTTTCTAAAGGTCAGAAGAAGTACGAACTGAAAAATATAATAACCCTTACCTCAAAAGAGCAGTACTTCTGATCGGTATAAGGCTGAAAGAAACTTGCACTGAATAACAACTCTGAAAGTATTTAAATACTCACTAGAATATGCTTAACAATATAGAGAGAAAGAAAACTTGTTTCTGGTGTGATTTTCAATTCTAACTTAAGCACCTATTTATAGAAAAATGCTAGAACGCCAAAGGAGACTAAATTAATAAAATATTAATATATCTTCTTCCTCATTCTACGCCCACTCTTGTTGAAAAATCTGAGCAGCCAACAATGAAATCAATTCGACACATGGTTTGAAAAGTAAAAGTGGGTCCCACCCATAATTTTAATAAAAATTATTTTATTTTCCGAAACTTCAATAATTCATAGAAAATAGACCGTTTATCAGAAAAATACGAATTTTATATCCATTCTACCTGAAATCGAATTCTCTACAACTTTGTAGCTTTGAGTTTTTCCAAATTCCAGACCGAAAATATCTGAAATCTACAAACGGATGATTTTAAACACTGTTTCAACATCTTTTAAAATTCATAATAAATCATTCGTTCATTTTTAACGGTTCAAAATTTGTGGATATATACTCAACTTATATATGTATAACATATCCAAAAATCACAACGATCTCACGGTTAGATCAAAATTATAACTCACGCAATAGAGCTTTAAGAACACCGATTTGCTCTTTTAATACCTCCAATCTGACAAAATACTGATAAAACACCTCAACATTAATTCCTTCATTTATAACCACATAAATAAGTCCATCATTTATATCCGTATCAAATAAATATTTTCTTATCATATAAATTAATAATTAATTATTCATAAATAATATTACAGAATCACAAAAATGACAACCAGACAGTTCCCAGGAAAGAGGGGGCTTTCCGATAAGGATTTCTCCTTATTGGCGCGCAATTAGATGACCAAATCTATCCTTAGACAGAACTTTCTAGACATTGCCAATAATGCTATCTAATAATATTATTCAAATAATATGAATTATTGATCTGATAATGGAGATGATGTGCAACAACAATTATTGAAACAACAATAATATAAAATATCAACGCAGTAATTATTGAATCAATAAAATAAAATATTGAACAGTAATTACTGTAACAATTATTCAGTAGTGCCTTCTTACGTAAGAATCAATAATTTCAAAAATACTGTGCAATACCGTGTGCTACTGTGCAATAACGCGTATTACTATATTTTAACCACCGGGTATTCCAACAGTGTTAACGGTAACAACTACGCCGTTATTTGTAAAAACTCAATTTTGTCGTTTTCTTCATCCGACAGTTATTTTGTTATGGGACCCACAAATAGCTGCGCCGTCGTATGAATATTCCCCGACAGAAAGAATATTTCACGACCAACGAATATTCCCCGACAACAATGATTATTTTATAACCACTTGTTTATTTTGGAAAATTTTCACATTTCACCCATAACTTTAACTTTTTATCAATTTAACCATTTATTGAATTGTAATTATAAGAAAAATTGAATACTTTTATTTCATAAAATTCAGGGTCTTACACTATTCTTTCCTTTACTTATGTAACTTATGATATTTATCAATGAAATAAATGAGAATTTCTCTTCGAGAAAATTTTGTACTTCATTTATATTCATAAGTTTTTACAGACCCGATCAGATAAGCTTCAGGCATAAACCGATCAGAAAGTTGGAAATAATATAACTGATCGGTAAAAGTCACAAGTATAACTGGTTGAGAACACCACACAAAGAATTTTTTTGTACTTCATTTATATCCAAAAGTTTTACAATTCTGATCAAACAAGCTTTGGATATAAACCGATCAGAAAGTTAGAAACAACATAACTGATCGACAAAAATCACAAAC
Organism: Panax notoginseng; assembly: GCA_016801055.1. Taxonomy (NCBI): domain Eukaryota; kingdom Viridiplantae; phylum Streptophyta; class Magnoliopsida; order Apiales; family Araliaceae; genus Panax; species Panax notoginseng. The sequence continues at coordinate 11,785,354 of CM029014.1, forward strand.
ATAACTGGTCGAGAAGGTTACAAACAAAGGAATGTAAAACGATTACACAAATTACAAGTAAAAAATCTAAAAGAAACTATTCTTTAGGACCATCATCTTCAACTTCAGATTCCTCGTCAGAAGAATCAAGGACGGCAACATCGAGCCCAACAACGTTCATCTTCTCCCAAGCCTTCTCCCGATAAGATTCATAGCCTTCAGCAAACTGAGACATGATCTTCTCGGTCAAGGCGGGAGATTCTTCGTACTCTTCGATGGCACGCTGCTTGACTTCGGCACATTGTTTCTCAAGGGTGTGGTTTTCCCGAACCACATGCATTAACTTGCTATGCATCTCGACAAACTTCTCCCCAAGGGCGTCAATGGCTTTCTCCCGATCCTTATTTTCTTCTGTCAGAATATCCTTTTCCTGGATGAGCTTTTTGGCATGATTGTCAAGGCCGACAAACTCCTGTTGTAGAAGGGAATATTGCTCCTTGAGCTCATCGATCTGGCGTTCGACCCGGGTCACTTTATTGCGGGTCTCGGCGTGGAGATCCCTCTCTTTCTTCAGATCCGAGTTCAGACCTCGCACCTCAGCTTCGAGAAGTGCCACATCATACCTCAGTTGAACCTCTTTTTTAGTAGCACAGGCTAGAGGCGGAACGGCTCGAGCGAGGATGGCGTTGGCCTGTAACAAAAATATACATCAGCAATGAGGAACGAAGTATAAATAATATATCTTAAAGTTATCTAGTTTACCTGACACTGGGCCTTGATGTATGCCACCAGATACTCTTCGGAGGAGTAGCCCTTAAACCGCTCGTCATCCCCACGTAGTTTGAAGTGTTCGAGCATGTTGAAGGGAAAAACCTCCGAAGGGCTCCTAAGCCAGAAGGTGGTCGGCGTTCCCTAGGAAGAACTCATCTCGGTGTTTAGTTTTGAGGTGGGTGTTGAGGTTGGAGGAAAGTCGGCCTCCACAATCTGCTGATCGGGACCTTCAATCAGTCGGGGCTTCTTAGATCGAGGCTCGAGAGGAACCTCTTCGATTTCCTCCGAATCTTCGATCACCGCGACTGGTGCGGGGGATGGAGGAGTCAGCTTCGGAAGGGCTGGAGTAGAGACCTTGGGGGGGGATTTGGAGGAAGTCTTCTTTGTTTTCTTTAACAAGGCCATCTTCTCAGCCCGGTTCAGCTTTAGCACGTTTTTGTTGGTAGGTTCGGCAGTGGTAGTGTTCGGACCCGATGCAGAACCAGTTGATAGCTCTGCGATCAGAATGGTCTCTTCATCGGGTGAATCGTCTGTGACCGGGGGGCGGATGGGTTCGATTGTAATCGGCAGAGGCATCAGCTCCCTCAAGTTTGAAGATGGTTACTGCAAGACATATAAGACATTTAAAAAGCAAACAAACAAGTTGAAGATACGCTAAGGCATGTAAGGGTTCGGGGGGTGTAACTTACGGCCATATTTGTACAGCTAGACGTCGTTGGATAGAACTCCCAAACCCCACTCGGTCTTGCACAATTTCTTGTAGAATGTTTTGAAGGCGTCAGATCGGTCATTCGAAAATTTAGTTATTTTGCCAATAGGATCTTCGGGAGAGGACCAGTTCGGCAGAAGCTTAAGGTCGGTTCCCTTCATGAAGAACCATTGGGGGTGCCAACCCTTATTGATGGTAGGGGTTTTGATGAATGTGGCTCGGCTGGCCACGCGATTCAGTTGACGAAAGCCGGGTTCCTTTGACTTCCCGACAGTAAATAAGACAAAAAAGAAATCAAGGCCATGGGTTATCCCGACCTCCTGACACAAGGCGATTAAGTGGATATACGAGCTCGGCACAAATTGAGCAAACCCGATCCCCACGAAGCAAAGAAAGGAAGAGATGAACTCGTGAAGAGGGAACGGAACCCCATACTTCAGAGCCCAGAGAGGAATGGCAACCCAGTCGCTTTCGGGACGCCAGAACATCCTTTCGGAAGGTTCAGGCACCCAAAGTTTGTACTATTTGGGGATGGAAAATAAAGTTTGGATATCAGAAAGCTGGGATGTGGTGATGGTTGACTTAGTGTTGATATGAGAGAAATATGGTTTTGAGGCGTAAAGCTTTCGAATCTTCGATTCGGGGCTGTTAGTGGAAATATCGACGGGTGCGGCCGCAAATCGGCCGGAATTAGATCTCCGGCGGCGATAGTGGTGGTAGTGACAGTGGGTAGAACTAGCTCAGTGGGGGGAGGAACACTAGAATCAGTCATTTGTGGTAAATGAGGTGTGAATGTGAAGTTTAAAAAGCAAAAACAAGCAGAAGAACTGGAATCAGAGAAGTTTAGTGAAGTTGAGTGCTCGCCGGAAATCGCCCTTGTCGAAAAATTTGAGAGGAGTTTGAAATGAGGAAGACAGGGAAAAGTGGCAGTATTTGATGGGTGGGGGTTTTTGTAGTGAGACTGCACGAATCTCCAGGGCGGCTATTTATGGCAGGTGGGCCCTGGTCTTGGGAAAGCATGTACCATTTCAAAAAACGTAGAGAAGCCGTTTGGGTTCCCAAGACAACTTATCATTTCCTAACGTGACTCTTCAAGTCTCTAATTATAAACATATTATAACAAGAGACTGGGGGGCAATGTTCAGGAGCGTTTTACCGACCTCCATGTGGGCTTAAAGGCCTGATGCCATAAGGGGTTGTGAAGCCCATTGGGCCGAAGCCAACAGGGATGTTGGGATCGTTCGGGTTCGGGCTTACGAGCCCATTAGGCGGGAGTCCGGTTTTGGTATATGATGTTCAGGTTAGGTCATCCGAGCCCCTTGGGCCGGAGTCCTTTCCTCATTTATGATGTCCGAGATCGGGCATCCGAGTCCTTTGGGCCGGAGCCCAGATCCGTATATATGAGTTCAGTTGGATTGGGTCTGTGCAGTGGGATAGCCTATGTTCGGAGTCCGGAGTTATAAGGGGTTTAAATGGTTAAGGAATCTAATCATAGTCATATTCGAATAATTAACTCCAAAGGTAGAGTTTGGATTGGATCCAACTTGCAACTTTTAAGGAGATTGTGTTAGACTCAAATAATGGTAACTACCATATTTAGGAGTCCTAAACCAACTCGGAGATGGATTCTAAGGTAGTGAGGATGGCTATAAGTACAAGGCTTGGTTTCACATTCACAGATAATACCCTTTTGAGCACTAGACACTAAAGCCTCCATTGTTAAACCTTGTAACGACCTGTACTCATTCTCACACCGGAGCTATCACTCAGCGGCACAAATTGTCAAGCTTCGTGTGTGATCTATTATTGTACAAGATTCAGCGCGCGGATTTAGTGATTGGACGCGCCGGCGAAACGTGACGTTAACAGTACTGAATGACTGAATCGGTCAGCCATTCAAACGATTTTTGGTTGAATAGTTTAGTGTCATTTTTTTGGCTGAATGAGCTGCTCAATAATGTATTATTATTTTTATAATATTAACTATTATATTAAGTAATATTTAATAAATTTACAACAATTTTAAATTTTTTTAGAGGGGTAAAATAATAAAAAAATGTTATTCAGATATTTTAGACATGTCAATTATCAAATAATTTTTTTTAATATTCAATTTTATTCAATTCATTTAGATTGAGAACCATTTCATTTAATTTTTATCAAACAGTCCCTCAACGTTGTTTAACTTGTTTTCTTCCCATTAAAAAAAAACACACAACACACGACGTCGTAAAAATATTTTCAGACATTGGCCCTTCTCGATAAACCAGTATCCAACGTGGCACTTCAGGGATGGCGGTTGAACACTCAAACAAATCAACTATTCCCACGTGGCAAGCGCTTGAACAATTATTTCCCTATCCATTCCCAGTAGAGAAATCAAGAAAAAAGCAAAAATAAAATAAAATTGGAGAGACACAGAACCAGAGATTTTTAAACTTTCATTTCCTCTGTGAAGCCAGTAATGCCGCCACAGCCGAGGCTTTAAAGAAGAAGATTGATTTGAAAAAGAGTTGCCTGAATTAATGGAGTGTATTGGAGCTCGAAATTTCGCAACAATGGCGGTCTCCACTCGCCCTACTTGGAAGCCGAGAAGGAAGAGACTCATAAATATGAAAATTAAACCTGTAAATAGCGATATATCGCCTCTGCGGTTGACAGTTATAAGGTGTAGCTCAGGGAATGAGAGTAGTTGCGTAGCGGTTAAAGAAGAATTTGCGGATGAAGAAGATTATGTGAAGGCCGGTGGTTCTGAGCTTCTATTTGTTCAAATGCAACAGAACAAGGGCATGGATAGCCAGTCTAAACTCTCAGACAAAGTCAGTATGTTTTGTAATTCTTCAATTTGGTCATAAGCATAGAAATGTAGATTTAATATTGAAAAGCAGAATCGTTACCTGGTTTAGCATTGTCATTTGAGGAACTTTCTGGCATTTTCCGTTTTTAGATTTGTTTTCCTGTTTTTTATTTTCTGAAAATTATAGAAATGGGCTCGTTTTTCTTTTTCCGAAATAATTTGCATATGAAACACAAAACAGAACTGGTAACCAAAAATAATTGAACTCGCAACTCCACAGTAGTGGCTTTTATCCCACCAGGAATGTCCCCAATGTATATATACTTCGATACTTGGATCAATGCATACCTATTCCAAAATATATAAAGATTTGATAAATGCACTTCAAGGACATTATTGGACTTATAATTAAGAGGAGGTAGGTTCAAATGAGAATTCTCCTAATTTAGAAGGCACATCAGTAAATGCTTCAGCACCCTCTCTACGAAACTCAAGAAGGATCTTCTTATATATAAAATGTCTTGTAATTGAATTGTGAGAAAATAAATGCATACATTCCACAAAATTAGAGAGACATTTTCCTTTTTAGCCCGTTCCAAAATTAGAGATACATTTATATTTTTGGACTATAAAGTGACATAATCCTAATTTTCCATTATTTTCTTACCATCTTGCATCACACTGCCACTATTAAATTCTTAGATGATACTCTCTCCGTCCTAGGATAAAAGTCCCGGTGGACTTTTTACGCATATTAAGAAGAGGAATAAAATGACAAAATTGTCCATAATAATATCATTAATTATTTTTAATGTAGGAGAGAGAGTGACTTTCTAGTTTTTCAATTCAAAATATTTTTAACACATAACTAATTATACTTATTAAATATAGAGAGAGAAATAGAATAAGAAAAGTATGAGATATTTAATGTTACGGGTATAATAGGAAAAAATGTGTAAAAGTTTGGTTATTAAAAGAAAATAGACATTTAACATGGGACTACCCAAAATAGTAATAAGGACTTTTATCATGGGACAGAGGGAGTATTAAGTATACATTTGAAAACATAAAATAGTCGTTAAAAATTTTCATTTTATAAATGATTTTGGAATGGAGGGAGTAGTTTTGTAGTTTGGTGGTGTTTTTAAATGAAAAGAAGACTAGTTGCATACTTGCATTACTTTTGACTGTTTAATGAGTATAACTTGTTTGCTGCTTCTGCTTTACTTGAATCGATAGATAACCTTAACATTTTGAATAAATAAAACTTCCTGGATAACTTGTTCCTGTGATTTTCTTGTGTTTACAGTTACCACGAATACCTACAGGAGATAGTTTGCTGGATTTGGTGGTTATTGGTTGTGGCCCTGCTGGTCTTGCTCTTGCTGCAGAGTCAGCTAAGCTAGGTTTGACAGTTGGGCTTATTGGGCCAGATCTTCCCTTCACAAATAATTATGGCGTATGGGAGGATGAATTTATAGGTATTGGTACTATACGGATGTGTGTAATTGTGTATCTTTCTGTGCTTAAAAAACTCATGTGTATCAGATAACATCTACTTAGGTAAACTGATGTTCACTCGCAAATCATCACTTTCTTGATGTTAGTATCTGTTACTTTGCTTATATGATATTGTATGCCTCTGCTCTGTTTCATGAAGAATATGTGGGTTTAATGTTTTAATAATGTCCATCTTAATCATTCCTGATATAATGTAAGGTGACAGAAACCAGAAAGTCATGAAAGTTAGGAAAGAATAAAATATCAAACCGATATCAGCGAATTAGTCCAATTAGAATGGCAAGTGATAAGAGATTTGACATCATGCTTTAAATGTATACCTCATTGGCCTGACCAGTGACTGGGAACAAAGGTCAATGACTAACCATATATTCGAAATCCCTCTTGTTCCCTTAACGTAGTATGATAGGTATAACTCTGCAACAATAGAATTCCCTTATGTCGTTTATATATTTGGACCCATCACTTGTATTAGAGTCAACAATGTGATACACATCCTCTTTGATGTCATGCTTGCACATTGACTTTAAAAGGTTTTGGCTTCTCAACCAATCAACTACTGTGGAAGTCAAAAGACTTATATGCTTAGCCTTTGTTCTGCAATAGATTGAACTCTTTGCCTTTCCATTTTAACTCTACCCCTCCCCTCCCCCTTAACTTCCTGTTGGAACTTGTGACTCATAACATAGAAGCTATTGGAAAAGGCTAGTGCGGAGCGTAGCGAAGCGACACACTATCCCATCAGGGTTGCACTGTTGCGGGGGGGGGGGGGGGTGTGCGAAAGGACATTATGGATAATTGAGACATAATGTGAAGTAGGGTTGGAATAGGATTAGTAGGTATAAATACTATCTATTGTAAAGTCCTATGTAACCAAGGAATCATCAATAAACAACAAGCTGCCTGTGGAGTACCCAAATTGGGGAACCACGTAAATCTCTGTGTGTGATTCTTAATTCTATATCGTTTGAGTGCGTGTGTGTGATCCTATATTCTAACAAATTGGTATCAAAGCATAGGTTTAACACGTGAAGAACGATGACATCAAATTCATCGGTGACAAAGTTTGATGTGATGAAGTTTGATGGGACTGGGAATTTTGGGCTATGGCAACAGAGGGTAAATGATCTGTTAGTGCAGCAGGGAGACAACTGATGACTGGGATGAACTCCAAGCGAAGGCGGTGAGTACAATTCGTTTGTGTCTAGTAGACGAGGTTATGTATCACGTGATCGGTGATGAATCGCCATCGAGTGTATGGAGTAAATTGGAATCCAGGTATATGTCAAAGTCATTAACGAATAAACTGTTTTTGAAGCAAAAACTGTTTGGATTAAAGATGATTAAAGGTTCAGAGCTTATTCAACACATTCACACGTTCAATCAAATAATTAGTGACTTGCTAAGGATTGAAGTGAAATTCGAGGAAGAAGATCAGGCTTTGATGTTGTTGTGTTCTCTACCGGGTTCCATGGAAAATCTTGTGACAACTCTCTTGTGGGGAAAAGAAACTCTGAAATCGGAAGAAGTCACCTCTACTCTACTAATGTTTAACCAGCGAAAGCAACAATCCGAGAGTATTTCGGGTGAAGGGCTGGTGGTAAAAGGTGGAGAGCAACGTGGTAGAAAATCGAATAGAGGTAAACCAGGAACGCATGGGAAATCGAAGTCGAGGGGCAGGACTCCTAAGCCAAAGGTGGGCAAGTGTTTCAGATGTCGCGAAACAGGACACTTCAAAAGGGACTGTCCATACAAGAATAAGGGTAAAGGAACAGGGAAGCAATCAGAATCTACGAAATCGGCAAACGTCGTGGAGGAATCATCGGATGATGGGGATATGTTGTCAGTGTCAACAAACACGGACGTGACAGACTCGTGGATTTTGGATTCAGCATGTTCGTTTCACATGACGCCTAACAAGGAGTGGTTTGACACCTACAAGTCGGTGAACTGTGGACAGTTCTAATGGGCAACGATACTTCGTGCAACGTCATTGGAATAGGCACAGTGAATATAAGGATGTTTGATGGTGTTGTGAGAACTCTAGCTGAGGTGAGACATATTCCAGGTTCAAGGAAGAACTTGATTTCATTGGGAACTCTGGACTTTAATGGCTGTGAGTTCAAAACTGGTGGTGGAGCCATGAGAGTGACGAAGGGTGCCCTGGTAATAATGAAAGGTTCTAAGGTTAACGGGAATATCTATCGGATGATAGGGAGTACAGTTGTAGATGGAGTTGCTACCACTACAGCGGAGGATATTGATGATACTACGCTATGACATATGCGGTTGGGGCATATGGGAGAACGTGGGATACTGGAATTACATAGGAGAAATCTGTTGAAAGGGATAAAGGCGTGCAAGTTAGATTTCTGCAAGTTCTGTGTCTTGGGAAAACAGTGTAAGATGCAGTTTAAGAGTGCGGTGAACAAAACGAATGGAAAGCTTAACTATGCGCATTCTGATGTTTAGGGGCCAGTGAGAGTAGCTTCAAAAGCGGGATTGCTGTATTTCTTGACTTTCATCGATGACTTTTCGAGAAAGGTTTTGGGTGTACTTTATGCGGCACAAGTTTGAGGTCTTTGAAAAGTTCAGGGTGTGGAAAGCTGAAGTGGAAAATCAAACAGTGAGAAGAATTAAGTGTCTCAGGTCAGATAATGGGACAGAGTACAAGTATGAGCCATTTGTGAAGTTTTGTGAGGAGCACGGGATTCAACGTCACTGGACTGTCAGAAAGACTCCACAGCAGAATGGGGTGACAGAAAGAATGAACAGAACTATAGCAGAGCGGGCACGGTGCATGAGACTAAATGCAGGGCTTTCGAAGGATTTCTGGGCAGAAACAGTGAGTATGGCATTTTACATAATAAACAGGTCGTCGAGTACTGCTCTGGGTAATAAAGTGGCACAAGAGGTGTGAACAGGCAAGGAGGTAGACTATTCAGGTATGAAAATCTTTGGGTGTCCAGCCTACGTACATGTTCCGGGTGATGAGAGATCTAAGCTTGATGCCAAGTCCAAATAGTGTATCTTTCTTGGGTATAAGAAAGGTGTGAAGAGGTACAAGCTTTGGGATTCGAATGCAAAGAAGGTAGTGATCAGTAGGGATGTGGTTTTTGACGAGGCTTCCATGGTTAAGACGCAACAGGAAGGTCAAAAAACCGAGGCTGGTGGAGAAACCGGCAGACAGCAGCAAGAAGTTCAAATTGAACCGAAGAGTTACGACACTTAAAATTTACCACTAGTGGAACAGGAAAATCAGCACCAACAGGACGAAAGCATAGCCGCAAGGAGACCCAGACGCACTATCAAACCATCGGAGAGGTACAGGTTTGATGATATGGTTGCATATGCTTTATCTACTACTAGTGGGGATCCGTCCACGTTTCAGGAAGCTATTGCTAGTTCTGAAAGGGACAGATGGATGGAGGTCATGGTGGAGGAGATGGAGTCATTGAAGAAAAACAAGACTTGAGAATTGTCAGAATTGCTCGAGGGAAAGAAACCAATGGGATGCAAATGGGTGTACAAGAAAAAGGAAGCTGTATCAGAAAAGGAAAAGGAACGGTTTAAGGCTCGATTGGTAGCAAAGGGATACTTGCAGAGGAAGGGTATTGACTATGATGAGATATTTTCTCCGGTGGTGAGACATACCTCAATCAAGATTATTTTGACATTGGTGGCTAGCTATGAACTGGAGTTAGAGCAACTTGATGTGAAGACAGCCTTTCTTCATGGTGATTTGGAGGAAGTGATATTCATGGAGCAGTCTGAGGGGTTCAAGCAGCCGGAGATTGAGCACATGGTTTGCAGGTTGAAGAAGTCACCGTATGGGCTGAAACAGTCTCCAAGACAATGGTACAAGAAGTTCGATTCCTTCATGATCCGGATTGGGTTCACTCGATGTGAGTATGATTGCTGTGTTTACGTGAAAAGTCTTGAGGATGGTTCTTATATTTTTCTGTTACTGTATATGGATGACATTTTTATTGTTGCAAAGAGCATGGTTGAAGTCAACATGTTGAAGAACTTGTTGGGAAATGAGTTTGACATGAAGGACTTGGGTGCTGCTAGGAAAATACTTGGGATGGAGATTCGCAGGGATAGAACAGCTGGTAAGCTGTGGTTGACACAGAAGAACTATGTGGAAAAAGTGTTGGAGAGGTTTAGTATGGCTAATGCTAAATAGGTTAGCACTTTATTGGCGAGTTATTTCAGGTTATCTATAGCACAGTGTCCGAAATCGGCGAAAGAAATTCAGGAAATGTCGAACGTGCTCTATGCGAGCGCAGTTGGTTGTTTGATGTATGCGATGGTGTGTACAAGACTCGATTTGGCACATGCAGTCAGCACAGTAAGCAAATACATGGTCAATCCATGTAGGGAGCACTGGAAAGCTGTTAAGTGGGTGTTCAGATATCTGAGAGGAACGGCAACTCATGGGATTATGTTTGCGAAGCAACATGCTCAGATGTCAGTTGTAGGGTATGTGGATGCGGATTATGATGGAAGGTTGGATGATTTGAGATCTACAACATGATATGTGTTTACATTAGTAGGCGGACCGATTTGTTGGAGATCCATGGTTCAATCTTTAGTAGCTCTATCTACTACTGAATCTGAGTACATGGCATTGGCTGAGGCTGGCAAGGAAGCATTGTGGTTGAAGGGTTTTGTGAATGAGCTGGGCATAGATCAAGGTGGAGTACAGCTGTATTGTGATAGTCAGAGCACAATTTACTTGGCAAAGCATTAGGTGTATCACGCAAGGACCAAGCATATTAGTATAAGGTTTCACAAGGTGAGGGAGCTGATAGCTACTAGGGATGTGATATTGGAAAAGGTGCACACTTCTGAAAATGCAGCTGACATGTTGACAAAGGCTGTGACCGCGGACAAGTTCAAGCATTGCTTGGACTTTATCAATATCTTCAAATGTTAGTTTGGAGGATTACCCCCCGAGACCGGATAGGACAAGTGACTTATGTTCTGAATGGACGAGGTTAGTCGTCAAGGTAGAGATTTGTTGGAACTTGTGACTCATAACATAGAAGCTACTGGAAAAGGCTAGTGCGGAGCGTAGCGAGGGGACATTATGGGTAATTGAGATATAATGTGAAGTAGGGTTGGAATAGAATTAGTAGGTATAAATACTATCTATTGTAAAGTCCTATGTAACCAAGGAATCATCAATAAATAACAAGCCGCCTGTGAAGTACCCAAATTGGGGAACCACGTAAATCTCTGTGTGTGATTCTTAATTCTATATCGTTTGAGTGCGTGTGTGTGATCCTATATTCTAACACTTCCCTTTCTAAATCTGTCGTTTGAACTTTGAATGGAGATTGGATAAGGTGTTGCACTTTTTTGCTTACTATCATTTTCAACACGAAGCTAATTTTTGATTTATTTTTGGGTTAGATCTTGGACTTGAAGGGTGTATTGAGCATGTCTGGCGGGACACCATTGTATATCTTAATGACAGTGACCCTTTTATGATTGGTCGTGCTTATGGACGAGTTAGTAGACACTTGCTTCATGAAGAGTTGTTAAAAAGGTAGGGACTAACTCCAATATTTCATGAAGTGACTTCTTTTTCTTTTCTTTTTTCGCCAATGTTATTTCCTTTATTAAAGCTCCCACTATGTGTTGGTATTTTATAAAATTATAATTTGTATTAATTTTTCTAGATTATAATTTGTATTAATTTTTCTAGGTGTGTCGAGTCAGGTGTTTCGTATCTTAGCTCAAAAGTAGACAAGATTATTGAAGCTTCAAATGGTCAGAGTCTTGTTGAATGTGAAAACAATATTGTCATTCCGTGCAGGTATAGTGGGAAATTTTTATATGATTTTGAGAAGAACTTAAAAATTATACCTTGTTTCAAACTTCTAATATATCATTTTAGGCTTGCTACTGTTGCATCTGGAGCAGCTTCAGGGAAACTTTTACAGTATGAGGTGGGTGGTCCCAGGGTTTCTGTCCAAACTGCTTATGGTGTGGAAGTTGAGGTAGGACTTTGTCAATTAGCAAAAATGCAATGTAGAATTGTCTTTCATGCTCCGGTTATTAAAATCAAACGAGAGAATTACTATCTCCATTTGCTGCGAGTTGGTCTGCTTGTCTATCCCTTTCTTTTACTAATTGTAAAATTTGTGTTGCATATCTTATTTTGCTATGTCAACCAAATGCACCAGCTTCTGCATTTGCAATTTTGATGTTATAACTGAAACATTCATCATATGTTCATGTGGCTATAGTGCGTTTTACGTCCTTCTATTGCAACTCATCTAATTTATACCAAAATTTGTTGCGTGCATGTAACTGAGGAAAGTGTGTTGCAGTTTTTGTAATGTTTATCACTGGACTACATCAAAATATGCTTGTAGGTTTCAAAAATTTTGAAGTAAGGATTATAATTCTTAAAAATGATAGTAAAAATAAGCTACATATATTTCAAACTATCTATTTTCTTATGCTATATACAAAAAATTGTTAAGCTGCAGCTTGTGATTGTCTGTATGCTTTATGGTCTTGTTTTCTTGTGCAGGTGGAAAACAATCCATATGATCCCAGCCTCATGGTTTTCATGGATTATAGAGACTACATCAAACAAAAAGTTCAAAGCTTAGAGGCACAATATCCAACATTTCTTTATGCCATGCCCATGTCCCCAAAAAGGGTTTTCTTTGAGGTTTAACTTACATTTTCCTTTCATGTTTTATGTTACTCTAGTCATCTCAATATTATTCAATATAAAGCATTAAGGCATTGCAGGAAACATGTTTGGCTTCAAAAGATGCCATGCCTTTCGATCTATTAAAGAAAAAACTCATGTCAAGATTACAGACAATGGGAATCCGAGTTACGAAAATTTATGAAGAGGTTTTCCCCTGTCCCACTAGGAATTTGGAACTTCTATATTGAACTTATCATTGTTGATACTCTTCGTTTACATAATCATGAAGGCAATTATATGCAGGAATGGTCTTATATTCCTGTTGGTGGATCCTTACCAAATACAGAGCAAAAGAACCTTGCATTCGGTGCTGCTGCAAGCATGGTGCATCCAGCCACAGGTAAGAAACGAATTAATTAATAAACCATGATTCTTTCAAGTTTTTATATAAAAGGGTTCCAGTTATCAAATGCCTGCATGGCACAGGCTATTCAGTTGTGAGATCATTATCAGAGGCTCCAAATTATGCTGATGTAATTGCAAACATATTAAAAAGAGGCCATATAAATGGAGTGGTTACACGTGGAGGATATACAGAGAACATTTCAATGCAAGGTACATGAGGAGTGAAATATTGTTCTGAAATTTTTGCATGAATCATTAATTACCACAAATACTGTATTTATCATTACTAATGTCAAATTTAGGAGATTAGTTATAACTGAGTAAAAATATGCCTTCATGGGTAGATTTTGAAGATGCCAATTTTGTTACTTGTGTTCCAACTCGGTGAACTTTTGCAGTGTGCTAGTTTGTGACTTGTGTAACTTAATAAAGTAATAGGAGTGTCATTTACTAACAATAATAAAGTACATGCATTCAAGAAATCTTTTATTTTGTGTTATTTTTCTACGTGAAATTTCATCCTAATAAGGTATATTTTAATATTAATTGGGTGGACTTGCTAGTTGACATTGAAGAGATTGTGTGAACTGAATAACTTTCTATAAGTGATTTGTGAACAGAAGCATTGGCAATTTGGCATGTAATCGTGAATAATCAAGTGCATTGTTGTTTAAATGATGAATTCTGAGTTGCAAATTCTATCATTCCTTTCAGCTTGGAAGACCCTTTGGCCACAAGAAAGGAAACGTCAGAGGGCGTTTTTCCTATTTGGACTTGCATTCATTTTACAACTAGATATCGAGGGCATAAGGACATTCTTCCAAACTTTCTTCCGCTTACCCACTTGGTATTCTCTCAATTTGCGCACTATATAGTCTCATCTTTATGCATTCATTGTATATTTATCTTCTCCGTTTCATGATTCTCTCAATGACATGGCATCAGTCATAGTGTATGTGAGGGCATTATTGTAATAGCAGCATTTTCATATGATCAATCCACAGAGTACAAAATTTTCATTTTGTTGCGGAGATCCATTAAATATGTATATCTAAAAATCATGTCAAACCACTGTTTCTTCCTTGGGAGATTCATATTATGCATCTAAGTTTACTAGAAAGAAGGAACATTTTTGTTTGACTTCATCTCTAGTCTCTAGTATATCTCAGAAAAAGTTTTATTGCAAATCCATTTTGCACCTTCCTAGCTTGAACTAAAGTTATTAATTCATTTGTTAACATTGCAGGATGTGGCAGGGATTTCTTGGTTCTAGTCTCTCCTCGGTCGACCTTATATTATTTGCCCTTTATATGTTTATTATAGCACCACACAACATGAGAATGTCCCTTGTCAGGCATTTACTTTCTGATCCTACAGGGGCAACTATGGTAAGAACATATCTCACGGTCTAGACAACCTATTTTGTATTTCTTCCCCATAGTGCCCTGCCTCTGAAAATTATGTATATAACTATTTTATTTATTTAATATCCTTAATTAATACGCAACACAATGTTATTTATCCTCCACCTTCAAAGCAATTTTTAAATCATCATATAGCATTTACTACCCTTTTTTTTTCCTGAACATGTGGAACTGTGATGATGGCATGTTAATTTTTTTTATTTCTTTTATAAATAAAAATTTTAAAACTTGGTTTCGTTTCTTCATTATGCATATCTGATACTAAGCTGCTTACTAGCATTACGTATAAACAGAAAAATGGAGTAATCTTGTTATCCACTCTCGTACAGTCAAAATGTTGTAAAAACTTGAACAAGATGCCCTTATGACAGAGTACAAGGCATCTTGATGTTTTGTTCCTATCTCTTGGAGTTGGTTGGACAATAGGTGTGATGATTTACCTCAGAGCAAGACCCATTAAGCCCATCATAATTAAAATTTACTCGAAGAATTAGTGATATATTGCTAACTAGAGCGGTTTCTGGGTCAGTTACATTAAAAGTCAATTTCACTTGTTTTAGTAGTTCAATCCCGTTCCAAACGTGATTAGCAGCTAAGGCCGACCACTGTAATGTTAGGCAGGGTAGTCCAAACTCGGTTAGGTGACATAGTGATAGCAGGTGAATGCACGGCTAGGTGTTGGTAATTTTAAGATAGAAATTTAGATAACGTTTTTATGAGAATCCTAATCAAATATCTGATGTCCTAAAACCTATACATAAACGCTTAGAAGAAGCCTGTGGCTTTCGACAAAGTGAAATTGTTAGGTTTTCCATCTAACTCTAACTTGGGATGATGAGCTCTACTCCTCCGACCGTACCAAGTGTATAGAAAGGCATATTAGTCATTGTGGTTATATGTATGGTTTTGTAAGTGTACAGAGTTTCTCAAATTTTCTGGGTCCAAGTGAACTGGTAATGCCAGATAAATTTTGATTAAACTAAATCAACGGGGGACTTGAGCTAGACGAACTGAAGTTATTGGGGACCTGGGAGTAATCCTGTCATAGCTTTTGAAATGACTAAGAACTTTCAAAGAAGACTAATTATTTCAATCCTCAGAGTCCAACTTTGAAGTTTCAGCATAGGCGGTTTTTTAAATAAGACTACAAGTCTACAACCACTGATCTTACTTTATATACCTGTGATGAAATTGAGCATCATCGTCAAATATAATGGATTTTGCTACCCCTTTGATAACCATAGTTGGTAACTTGATCAATTCCATTTCTGAAATGATATACAATGCTGCCGACTTAGATCATAGCGACTGCACTAGATGAAATGACAGAAGCAAGGAAAGACTTGGAGAGCCATGTTGATCAAGCAGAATCACTGGGGTTAACGTGCACAAATCAAGTCAAAGGGTGGAAAAAAGTTGAAGGTGAAGTTAACTCAATCATACATGATGTTGACCAGCAAAAACAATGTCTCTGGTGCTGCTGTGTAAGTTGTTCCAGATATAAGCTGAGCAAGAAGGTACTGCTGAAGCTTAGTATCATAAAGGAGCTTATGGAAAAAGGGAAGAAATTGGATATGAATTGGGGCGATGCCTGTCATGGAGATACCTAATGGGCCAGCAATTGGCATCAATGTAATGTTAGAGAGAGTGTATGAATTTCTTAAGAAGGAAGAGGTCGGGATTATTGGAATTTATGGGATGGGCGGAGTTGGAAAGACAACCCTTTTGAAGTGCATAAACAATGAATTTCTTACACTATATCACGATTTCAATGTGGTGATTTGGGTGACTGTTTCTAAAGATTTTGCCGTGGACAAGATCCAGCAGGCTATTGGGTTAAGATTGGGTTTGTCTTGGGATGAATCCGAGTTCCAAGAACAACGAGCTTCAAAAATGTACATGGTCATGAAGATGAAGAAATTCTTGCTGATGCTAGATGATGTTTGTGAAGGACTTGATCTTGAGAAGATTGGAATTCCTCTTCCCAACAAGGAAAACAAATGCAAAGTGGTATTGGGATGTTTGGCAAAGCTGAGGTATTTGGATTTGAAGCGCACTTTTTATCTTAGGACAATTCCTAGTGAGGCGATATCTGGACTCTCTCAGTTAAGAGACTTGAATTTATATTATAGTTATGGAGGCTGGGAAATGCAAGATTTTGACGGCGAGGCTGAAATCAAATTTGAAGACTTGGAATGCCTGAGGAATCTTACCACTCTAGGGATCACACAGTAACTGAATTAACTACCCTGCAGAGACTCTTTATTTTCAAGTTTCTACTGAAATGTATTCAGTTTTTATACATAACATCTTGTGAAGGCTTATTTTATTTGCAACTATCATCAAACCCTGGTGATGGCAAGAGGTTAAGAAGGCTTAGCATATCAACAATTGCTGTGATTTAAAGTACTTGGCTATTGGTTTCGAGGCTGAAAAAAACTGGCCGCCTCGTTTAGAGTTTCTCACGTTGCACAGTCTTCCCAGCTTGATCACGGTGTGGAGGAATACAGTGACTCCTGGAGACCTCCAAAATCTTCGTTCCATTACCATTTGGTACTGCAACAAGTTGAAGAATGTTTCTTGGGTTATAAAACTCCCAAAACTCGAAATGATTTACTTGTTTTACTGCAAAGAAATGGAAGAAGTTATAAGTGAGGATGATCACGTGGTAGGGGAAGATGCAAAGGCATTTCCATGTCTTGGAACTATATCCATACGAGACCTCCCTCGGTTAACTAGTATCTCTAAATGGAAGATGGACTGTCCTTTGTTACAGCAAATTGCTGTAATTGATTGTCCCAAGCTAAAGAAGCTGCCACTGAAAGCTCCTCCTGGTGTTTCAACATTACCTGCATTTACAGTGTATGGTGAAAAGGGATGGTGGGATAAACTGGAGTGGGATGAAGCTGCTACCAAGTTGGCTTTCCTTCCCCACTTTATGGCAACTTGATGATGCAGCAGCAGGTAATTGTTGATTCTTCCCAAAGACAAAGAATGTTTGTGAATTCTTTTAGGGGATTTTTCCGTAATTTTTAAATTGAAAATATTACTAACTATATACTAATTAACATGAAATTAATATACGAATTAATTAGTATATATTTCCTTAAGTTCCCAGATACTATTAGTATATAAAGTTTATTTCTTGGATTTTTGTACATTTATCATGAATTTTAATATGTTTTATTAGTATTGAAAATTTAATATATGTATGTATATATTATAAGATGTATGAAAAAAATAATCTATTTAATGTATAAATATGTGCCAGAATTTCTTCCGAATTTCAGTTTTTAAGATTTGCCGAATGTCCACCATTTGTAGTACTATCAGTTCTTCACACTTCTTTGTATACCACTTGTCTCTTCTGAAAGAATGGTGATACTAGATGAATCATCTGGTTTTTACCCACCAGAGTGAATTAAGATAGATCTAGTCCGTATTCTCACACTCTCGGCCAGTGTTATTGGGGTATCTTATTCCAGGTAGGGGTGAGCATGATGCAGTTTGATGCGGTTTGAAGTCCAAATCGCACTCGAAACCGCTTAGGTGCGGTTTGAAAAATTCAAAACCGCACCCGAAACCGCTTGTGATTGGTGCGGTTCGGTTTTAAAGTGTGCGGTTCGATTTTAATTAGTGCGATTTCGGTTCCAAAACCAATTGAAACAACAAAAAAGTTTAAGCCTTCAATAAAATTTAACATAAAACTTACATCGAGCAATTAACTTAGTGACAAAGTCGACAATGAGAATTATATCAAGCATGTTTTAAAACTAAAATATGCGCTATATAAAACAACGGAGACTATTCGATAATAAGCAAGAATGTTTATCTAGTTCCCCAAAAATTAAAAGTATATACTGAAGATAGAATAAAATATATTGCATGAAGGACTAAAAATAATCTATTAGACTATTACAATTATAGCATTGACATTAACCAATGCATCAAGTGCTCGAGCCCCTCAACTATAAGCCCCTCCAATAACGCATCAAACAAATTCAAAATTCCAAAACCCAATTACTTAATTTTTGACTTTATAACCTCTAACATCTTCTTTCAATTGGTAAAAAAATGACAATATAAGACTGGGGTTTTCTTTGAGCGTGTTCAAGTTAAAAGTAACTTTAGAATTTAGTAGAGATAATACATACATACACACACATGGTGCGGTTTCGGTTTTATGCGGTTTGGTTTTGGCTAGTAACCAAACCGGAACCGTAAATTTGGTTATTCAACCCACCTAAAATCGTCACATACGCCGGAACCGTTGGTGCGGTTTTAATTGGTGCGGTTCGTGCGATTTTCGGTACGGTTTCAATTCCAATTTGGTTACTTACTCAGCCCTAATTCCAGGTCAACTCCTCTGTATATGAAGCCATTGGCATGTTTTTTTTAATTATAAAAAAACTAAGAGTAATGCTAGGATCCCGTAAACCCCACGAGTAATTCGGTACTCGACTCGAGATCGGACTGGTTTGAAAATATGATCCAAATCTCGAATTCGAAGTTATTTCAAGTCGAATTTAATCTACACTCGTTTTTTATTTAATGATACAAATATGATCCAAAATTCGAATTCGAAGTCGATCCAAGTCGAATCCGATTCATACTCGTTTTCTGTTTAATGATACACGAGTTGAATTCGAACATACTAGTGTTCGCTCATATTAGGGTTTGAGTATTTCATCTTTTCATAAACTATACTAGGTACTTGCATATTCGAATACTATTTTGATCCATACTAGTAATCTAAATATGTAATATTTGTATCAATCTTTATAATTTATAAAGTGGAGTACGTAATTGTATAAACTTGTACTTGAATAAATCAATAAATTGATTGTCAATTTATATTACATTCTTTGTAATTTCTTTACATAAATAAAAGTAAAAAACTTTTTATATATAAACATTAGTTCATTAACAAGTTGAATATATGGTGGTTCAATTTCAAATGAGATAATTAATATTCGAAACTCGTTTTGAAGGCTCGCGAGTAATTTAATTTGTAGACGAGTCGAGTATATTTGAGTAATATTTCAAATCGAATCTAACCTAAAATTAGAAATTTCTTATAGAATCCGAATTGAATTTAAGCTCAATTTTTTTGAATCGAATCGAAAATGAGTAAGAGAGGATTGGATCAGATTCGACCGTTGTACATCCCTATTTAAAAGTCAATTGAATATATACTCTTGCTTGGATATTTAAGATTAATTTAGTTGCTTTAATATATACATGATCAATCATATCAAACAACAATTCAAAGCATAAGCTGACATGCATCTTCTCACCACATTTAATCTTAATTTGTTCCTATTAATTAATTAATTCCACTACTTAATATTCCCTCCGTCCTAAATTAATTACTCAATTTTAATTTTTTAAAATCAAATTGATCATTTTTAAAACTAATCTTTTTACTATTTTTACTAAAATATAGATAAAGAGATTATAACCAAAAGAAAATATATACAATTTATTACTAACCCCAATTTTTATAATTTTAGAAATATATTTATATATGCTTAATTATTAATTCTAAAAATAATTAATTTGACTTTAAAAAGTCAAAATTGAACAATTAATTTGAAACGGAAGGAGTAGTACTTAAACTAGACTAAGGTGCTGTTTGTTTACATCTGATTGTCTCTTAATGGACTGCCTCTTATTCGCTAAGAGGCATGATGCTGTTTGTTTTATTTTTTGTAACCTCTGAATGCCTCTTAATCGGTAAGACAGAAAATGAAATCTTAATAATTAAGAGGTACCTCTTAATGAAATTTTTTTGATAATTTTTTTTTATATAAATATATTCAACAATATTATGCACTCATTTTTATTAAATTGAATATTTAAAATTATTAAATAAAATTTTACCCTTTAAAATGGTAAAATAGTGTCATTAAGAGACAACTTACTTTTTTATTATCAAACAATTTTTTAGATTCAGACCTCATAACTATTCAGATGATCTAATTTATTAAGACATCATAATCATTCAGATCTTAATTCCCAAATTTATCAAACACAACCTAAAGCGTATAACTTTGAACAACTTTCTGGCACACTATCTTTCAACTTCCTACTTTTTCCTGAAAACTCTCGGTCGATCAGCCATAAGTTGTTTTCATAGGAAATAACCTAAAAAAAAAATTCTTCCGATTATTCCTTAATTTTCTATTAATAAAGGGTACAATCAGAGTGGGTGCTCAACAACATTACTCCCATTTATAAATAATAATAATAAAAAATTTACAAAAATAATCATTTTTTTAATTCTTTTATTAGTGATAATATAAAATAATATAATCTCTTCAAATATAGTAACACAATTTTATTATTATACCACTACTACTAAACTAAATACTTATTTATATTTAAAGATAAACGTGAAAAAATATACTCATTTTTAAAATTTGTAAATGAGACTTTTTTTTAAGAAACGAAAGGAGTAATACCTTAGACGTGTGATATGAAGAGAAAATGCCTTCCACTTTTTGTGCTCGTACTGTGACCGGACTTATAAGTTCATATTTTAATTAAAAAAATAATAAATTAATGCTTGTATTAAAAAAAATTTATAAATTAATAATTATATTTAAATATTTATATAAAATCGTTAAATTTAACTAAACGTAAAAGTCTTAGTATGTTGGAAGATGCTACATGAATAATGGCATTTATATATGAGACCCATCAGAAATCAAAAGAGAATGAAAATAAGGGAACCTGTTGTTGCCTTCGTCATCCTCACGCTGTTGTTGCCTTCGTCATCCTTCACATGCAGTAATTGGGAGGGAGATTTTCCTTCACTTTCGACTTCATATAGGACTGATCAGAATAATCTATTCGGTTATAATCGAAAATCAAAATTTATATAATTTTGATATCCGAACGAGTAACCGAATTATCCATTAACCGAATTACTGAATTACCGAATTATATAATCTATTCGGTTGTTCGGATAATAATCAAAATTAAGAAACATATTTTTGATTTCTCAAACAAAACAAAACCCATTACAAATACTGCTTCAAATGGAGGAAAAATAATTGAAATCAGAATTCAAAAGCAAAGAAACGCATCGGCAAATTATGAAATATGAAATGCATGTGCATCAGTGCATATAATAAACCTCAAAACAGAGATAAACTAAATATAATCGATAAAAACACATAGAACAAACAGAATCCCCAATCTCAGATGACAGATCGGTAGATCTAAAGCAAAACATAAACCTACTATTTCAAGCAAAGTGGCTGACGAGTAGGAATGGGGTGTTCTGTCCAAACTTTGGTCTGCTCGGACTTCGGAAAGGTATGATTAATGAAAAAGGGTATGATTAATGAAGACCAGCTTGGTGATTTGAAGTTATCTGCATGTAGAAATGTTGGGGAAAGTTCTAATCGTGCTGCTGCGAAGAGAAATATCTCATGTCAAGATCCGGTTGCTTTGAGGGTCTGAAAATATTCCTCAATATAGACGACCAATGGCCAAAATTTGAGATCTGGGGGTTGAGGGCTGAGATCTGAGAGATCAATTTGGTGAGAGAAGATGAGAGATGAGAGTAGACTGTCGATTATGAGAGATGAGAACAGATTTTGTGTAATAATAGTAGTAGATAAAGATGACAGGTTCTCCAAGATCTGATCTCATTTCATTCCAAGAGCAGATTTTGTAATAATAGAGAAGATGAGAGATGAGAGCAGATTTTGCACCACCTCTGTTTACCGCCACAGATCTGGTCAATGACGACGGAGGAATATTAGAATGATGTTCTGAGTGAGAAACGACAGACGAGAGTATATTATTAACACTTGAATTGTTTTTCTATTTCGGTTAATCGAATAACTAAAAATTAAAAGCAAACCCAAAAAACAAAATTAAAATCGGATATAACCTATTTAAAAAAAAAAACTAATAATCAAAAAAATTCAGTTAAAAAAATTTGGCTCTGTTCAGCTATTTATTTTATCCGTTTTTTACTCGGTCCTAATGCCTATATATGGGTATTAGATACAAATGTCATTATTCGTTAGTTAAATTTAACGATTTTACATAAATATTCAAGTACAATCATCAACTTATATTTTTTTTAGTACAAACACTAATTTGTTACTTTTCTTCAGTTGGATATCAACTTATAAATCATATCTCAATACAAACACCAAAAATTGATTTATCCCATTTTATGGTAAGTAGGTAGTTAGTTATCCAGTCTCTTTCAATCAATAAAGTTTTGCTTGTCTGAAATTATATACTAACCAGTTGGTTATGCTTGTTTGTGGGAAATTAAAATCCCACCCATTGAGATTCTTCTTGTTGGGCAAGCTTCCATATAAAAAGTGACCAATGAAGTCGCTGAAACATAATAAAGGAAGTGCCCACTACTAGTAGTACAATTTCAGTCCCTCCGTCGGTCCATCCTATAAATTTCAATACATTTCATCAGTTCTATACAACTAGCCTTGCCCCAAATTGAATTGAATTGCTGGTTACAAAGAAGAAGATTATATAGCTAGAGTTGTAAAGGGTTAATTACCTTTTTTTAGATGAAGAAGGTGATCATTATATATATATATATATATATATATATATATATATATATATATACATATACACACGCGCGGTCCCCTTATCTAACATATGTTGTATACTCTATTTTAGTGACAGTTTGATCCGTCGATTTATGTTGTTTGTTGCTAAAAGTTAAGACGATGGTTCTATATATAGCGACGGACCAAACTGTCGCCGGGTCCGTCGCTAAAGGGGGTAAGCAAAGTATATTAAATAAGGGGTGAACTTAAAATCCAGACCGTGTGTATATATATATATATATATATATATATATATATATATATTATGTACACATAATTATATATACAAGACAGGTGACAGAAAGAGCGAGCACAAATGGTTCTTGTATGGAAAAGCCATATTATGAAAAAGATTAGGTACTGGGAAACTTTTTTTAATAGCAAAAAAAATGGATAAGATGGCATTACTTGTACTAGTTTAACACTATTTTAAGTTATTTTATTACACGACTAATTAATTTGTTTATTATTTAATTTGATGGATTATTTGTCATCATTTTTAAGGACATTTGCTACCTCAAAAGGGAATTATAGAATACTTCTTCTTTTCCAAATTATATGATCATTATTAATTTTTGAAAATTAATTTGAGACATTATCAAATTTAAAATTAAGATAACTCGTTAAAAATTATGAAATAATAAAATTTACAGTGAATAATATTTTTTAGATAATTTATAAAATTCATCATTATATTGATTAAATTTAAAAGAATCTAGCCAACGATGTCATATATTAGTAGTTAAGAGTTAAGATCGAGGTACTATGACCTTTAGGTCTTAGATTCTATTCTCACTTATGTGAGTTTATTTATTCCATTATGAAAAGTTTGTTTCTTCTTTATGTGAGATTTTGCTCATCTATTATAAGAAACTTATTTCTTCTTTATGTGAGGTTTTTCTCCTTTAGTGAGGTTTAATTGGTTCTTGATTTTATAATAGTGATTATGTGAGGTCTTTCTGTTTGATTGGTTCTTGATCTTAGGTGAGTTTATTTATTCTATTATGGAAAGTTTGTTTTTTCATGTGAGGTCTTCCTCTTCCATTACGAGAAACTTGTTTTTTCTTTATGTGAGATTTTCCTCATTTAGTGAGATTTGATTGGTTCTTAATATTGTAATAGTGATGATGTGAGGTCTTACTCCTTTAGTGAGATTTGATTGGTTCTTGATATTGTAATAGTGATGTTGTACTTGATTATGAAATTATAGTATATTTCCAAAAAAAGCGGGGTTACCAAAAAATAAATTTAAAAGAATATATGTCAAAATTTTGTGAGTTTATTTCTTCCTCTTTTAGTGAGATTTTTGTGAGTTTATTTCCTACTCTTTTAGTGAGGCTTTTGTTATTCCTGATATTGTAATAGTAATGATGTACTTGATTATGAAATTATATTGCATTTTTCAAAAACATGGGGCTAAAAAAAAATAAAATAATCTATATCAATTTTGAGTTTAAATCTCTTAAGTCGACTTTTAAAAAGTCAATAATGATCAAATAATATAGAATGGAAGGAGTACAATCTTTTCATTTGGTTTATAATTCATCATTAAATAGTTTTAGAAATGACAAAATATAGTTTATGAGATTAAATAACGAACTAATTATGTGATAAAATAGTCTGAATTAACAAATAATAAATTAGTACAAAGAACCATATCTTAATCATTATTTTTACAAACAAACATAACTTTAAAGTCTTTAATTTGATGAAAAATTATATACATGTCGACAAATATTTGACGAAATTAAATTGTGACCAACATAAAAGCGTAAATTCATTTGACGAAGTTGGATTGTGACCAACGTAAAAGCGTAAAGTTGTTTGTAAATTCACCTTTGAATCTTCCCATTGTGATTTGACCGTTAATTCATTATGTCTTAGACACCTATCAATTTCCAATTATTTGACTTTGAAATGTTGTCGACTAGGATAACTTCAGGTCGCTTTCATCGTACTCTGTCAGGTGCAGATATAGTCGTGTTTTTTTGTTCGTAGCAAATATAGTTGCTAGACACAATTTCAAAAGTGTCTTTTCCTTATCAACAACCTTTGGGATGATCATCCTTGGGATCTCCAATCCTAGGTGTTAGACCTTGTCATAATTGTCAGAAAAAATGAACTCTACGATTATACTTAATCGTAGAGTAATATGTCCAATGGTAGGGATTAAATATTTTTTTGGTCACTGTACTATAGGTCAACTTACAAATGGATAACTGATTTTTTTTATAGTCAATTAACTGTACTCGACTTTTTTAACACAAAGTTAAAAAAAATCGTTAACTGCTTTGACTTTAAACGAAAAAAGACAACTAAGCTGCTGAGTTGTAAAAAATAAGCCGATGTGGCAGTGATAATACGACGTGACAGTGATTATGTGGATTTGGAGGAAACTTTTATGAAGAAAATGAAAAAAATATTTTAAAGTATAATATAAAATTTAAAAGTTAGACAAAAAATAAGAAAATAAATAAAAAATGTATTTAATTATTTTTGTAATTAATATTAAATAAATTTTTATTTATAATTAAGTCATTTATAAAACACAAAAACTTAAAATATGCTAATTAAAATTAAGGGGAATATGAAATACATTTAGAGAAAAATGAAAGAAAATTATAATAAAATCAGAAAATTTAGCAAAAAATACATAGTAGAAATTAAAAAATAAAAAGAGTTATTTTGTTATTTTTGTAATTAATATAAAATATTTTTTTATATAATTAATAATAAATATAATTAAAGAAATTATAAAAATTATAAAATTAAAAGTTTTTTCAAATTCGGACATTAAAATTATAATTGAAGCAAAAAAATTTAATTTTTTTTATAATACATGGCAATTTTTATTTAAAAGAAATAAGTGTATGACATTAAAATAAATTAAAAAGATTAGAAAATAAAATAAAAATATTAAAATAAAAATTAAATAGATAAAAATAATTTTTGAAAAACATGAACAAAAAGATTTTATGTAGAAAAAACCCCCAAAATACATGAAGCATCAAATCGAATTCTTAATTGAAAAAGTCTAGGGGGACCGTGGGTGGCGACCGGTCTAATTTTTTTATTTTTTATTTTTAAAATGTCTCCCAAATAATTTATAAGATTTATTGGAACTGAAATTTTTACAGAAAAAAGTATTTTGGATGTCATTTAGATACATGTAATGTGACGCCCCCAAAATTAGGTATACATCACCCATCTTGGGTCGTCAGATACATAGTACAGAATACAAATACAACTTACTAATACAACTGTCGTGTACAATACGATAAAACATAAACTGTGAGTTTGAATACAAATATTATCTTCTAGAGAGTATTCATACTCAAAAGGAGTCCTCATTACATTTATTAACACATTATTACATAGAATAGTGAGGACTACTAACTAATACTATCATTCGGATCATCACTCCGTTCCCCGACTTGCCCCAGCTACGTTCTCATTTCCTGAAGAGAACAGTGAAAGAAAGGGTGAGCTCAACTAGCCCAGTTAGAAATATTATGACTAAGATAATACAGAATAAATTATCATTAGCCTTCAACAATGTTAAACTGATAAAAATATAATAGACATCAAGTTTAACTGCAGCAGAACAAGCAATCCATTAAAAGAGTCAAGTAGAAAATAAACTCTACTATCTTTTATGATTTAAAAGGTTTTTCAACACTGTGATCGCTGGGACTCAGCTTAATAAAATAATCCACATCATCGAATCACCCCTGCACTACGGCCAAGGATATTCATGTATTCATTAATGGTCATGATCATGCCAACAACTGTCCATCAATGCACTACGGCCAAAGATGACTTTTACCACATCATTTGTAACATTACGGTCATGATTATACCGAATAATCCCTGGTCATAATCATACCAAGTCCATCTATGCACTACAGGCCACAGATGACTTTCAACATTTTATAAACATGAGGATGATGACAATGATATAAGAATTCAATAAAACAAGTTCAAGAATTAATTTATCCAGGAATTAACAACGTCCAAATTGTCAACATGATACTGCTTTGTGGAGTAAAATTCAAGAATGCTTAGAAGAATATTTTCATGAAAAGATACTGGATGAAACACAATTATCAAGGATATTCCACCAATTTCATGGAGTATAGAAGTCAAAACTTAACCAACTGAGTACAATAAAGAATGGAATAACAAAAGAAATCACCATGCATGCGATAGACCGCACAGACAGGTTATTCCAACAGAATAATAAATAATGAAACCAGGTCCGGCGTAAACGCACAGACAGGATATTTCGACAGAATAATAAATAATGAAACCAGGTCCGGCGTAAACGCACAGACAGGATATTCCGACAGAATAATAAATAATGGAACCAGGTCCGGCGTAAACGCACATACAGGATATTCTGACAGAATAATAAAGAACAGTATAATAAATAATGGAACCAGGTCCGGTGTAAAACACACAGACAAGATATTCCGACAAAATAATAATAAAGACGGAACCAGGTCCGGTGTAAAACACACAGACAGGATATTCCAACAGAATAATAGAAGAATATCACCAAGTATAGGGTAGACCGCGTATACTGGTTATTCCAACAGAATAATAAAGAATGGAATAACAGAAGTTCTCTTCATGAATATAAAAGAAATAATATTCCCTACCTTAAAAGAACTGGATATTGGAAAAATGAAGTAGCAGAATACTTTTATTCTCTCTCTTATTCTCTCTATACTTTCTCTCTCTATAGCTTGAATGAATTCGTGAAAAATAATGAAGCCCTAGGCCTCTATTTATAAAAAAACTGAGGGTGGCTCTTGGTCTTAACAAAGGGTCAAATGACTCTTGGTAATATTGAAGGGACAACTACTATTGACGAAAGTAATTACTATTGACCAAGGTAAATACTATTGACGAAGGTAATTACTATTGACCAATGTAAATACTATTGACGACGGTAATTACTATTGACGAAGAGACTCTTAGATGATGACATATGGCCCCCCATAAAAATAACCAAACTTACCACAACGTCTCAATTATTGATTTAATAATATAACATATTATACAGATGATACTATGATAATAATTTAAGAAATATGATGCAGCAATTACTGTAGCAATAATTGAGTATAGCTGAGTGACTTCTCACGTAAGCATCAATAATCAATACCGTGTGCTACTATGCAACCACGCGTATTACTGTACTTTTACTACCGGGTAGTTCAACAGTTTTAACGGTAACACCTCAGCCGTTATTTTTATAGAAAGATAATTTTGTCGTTTTCTAACTACGACTATACTTCTGTTGTGGGGTCCACCAATGATTGTGCCGTCGTACGAATATTCCCCGATAAAAAGAATATTCCCCGACCAAACGAATATTATATGACAACTTGCATACTTTGCAAAATTTATAAATACTACCCATAACTATTATATCAAATCCACACCATAATATAAAAAAAATTATTTCGAGAAAAAATTAAATATTTATTCATAAAATTTGGGGTCTCACAATCTCCCCTTCTTATGGAATTTCGCCCTCGAAATTTACGTACGTACTTGGTATGTCGAACATGTGAGGATACCTTGACTTCACTTCAAATTCTAACTCTTGAGGTATAACTTTTAATCATCGAATATGATCCTTCTTATCCAAGATGTTAACACGTATATCCTCATACGTTAAATCTTTCGCTATCTCGTCCGGTTCTAAACTAATAATGTGGTTCGGGTCGTCCACATATTTACGTAACATCGATACGTAAAAAAAAATATTCTGAACACGCAACATACTTGGCGGTAAAATGAGTCTATAGGCCACGGTTCCTACTTCATCGAGGATTTCAAATGGGCCAATTAAATCGAGAGTTGAGATTTCCTCTCTTCGTCGATTCTTGCTTCTAGAATAACGCCCTCTTGAACCTTCTTCTTCACATTTATCAGCTCTGAGTATGTAGCTTGAGCGGCTTTAACTTTATCGATTAAAGTCGATTTTAATCATATATTTGTTATCTTCACGTGGGTTCGTATATTCGCACTTATAACCGTATACGATCTTCTACACAACGCGTCAGCTATCACGTTCGCTTTTCCACGATGTTATTGAATGGTACGATCGTAATCTTCAACAACTCGAGCCAACGTTTTTGGCGCATAATACGTTCGTTTTAGTTGAAGAAATATTTGAGGGTTTAAGAAATGAGTTTTGTACTGGGGTCAATACAAAATTCGATTTCACGCTCTAGGGGTAAGCTAAGAAGTCTTCAAGAATACGTCAGGAAATTTATTAACAATAGAAATATCGTTCAAAACTGTGACCCTCATCCAAGACTTGGATAACACGTCACATTGATACCTATCAACTTGCCATCGTCATTTACAACGTCTCCTACGAAAAGTCTAGCTTCGGTGCATTCCACACCAGGAAGTCATCAGCGAAAGGATCGGGGCTCTTTATTTATGGCTTGATATGACAATGATTGACTTTAGTGGTTTGGTTACTTTGAATCCGCATAACAGGGTGGTTTGGAGCATGAAAGCTAACAACCTTACGAGAAGCATGATGAGTAGTGAACCAATCGTTTCAAAAAAAATCACATCAAAGGCAAGTATTTTCAAAGAGATAAGATCGACAGGTAACGTGAAAGTGTTAATTTGAACAAGATTTATAAATAGTGGAGGTAACAAAGGTTTCTCCCAACGAAATTTCAACAGAGAAATCAAAGTCTAACTTCTCCGGAGTTAAGTTCAAATATTGAACACAACTAGGTGAAATAAAAGAGTGAGTAGAACCGGTATCTAACACGGTATAGACTTCGCAAGAGTTTATGACTAACATACCCGTGATAATTTTATTCAGGTTCCTCGTCACGAAAAAAATGCTCTCTCTTAAACTATTGGCTTTGGCTTGTCTGGGACATCCTTTGGTGCCTCCATCCTAGCTGAACTTGTCTTCGGTGAACGACAAAATCGGCCTAGGTGACCTTCTCTTCCACAATTATAACATGCCTTGGACGGCATCGCGCAGTTTGGACTGATATGTCCCTCTCCTCCGCATTTGAAACATATGATAGGTGGTCGTTCTCCATCCTTAACAACGGTTGCTGGTGCTGACGTCTATCCATCATTGTTGAATTTTCGCTTCTTAAAATGTCCATTCTTATTGTTCTGGCCATGATTACCACCGAAGTGGTTACCATTTTTGGCCTGTTGATTCTGTAAGACCCCAGCTTATTAATGAATAAAATCAAATTTTCTTTACATATTATTGTGAATAATAAGGGGTTAATTTGATATAATACTTTGGTTATGGGTGAAATGTGCAAATTTTGCAAAATAAGCAAGTGGTTATAAATTATTCATTTTGTCGGGGAATATTCGTTTGGTCGTGGAATATTCTTGTTGTTAGGGAATATTCGTACGACGGCGCAGCCTTGTGTGGGCCCCATAACGGAAAGCGATTGGATGAAAAAAACGACAAGTATAAGTTGTTTATAAATAACGGCGTAGTTGTTACCGTTAATACTGTTGGAATACCCGGTGGTTAAAATACAGTAGCACACGGTATTGCACCAATTATTGATTCTTACGTAAGAAGGCACTACTCAATAATTGTTACAGTAGTTATTATTCAATATTTTATTTTATTGATTCAATAATTGCTGCGTTGATATTTTATATTATTGTTGTTTCAATAATTGTTGCTGCACAGTATTTTCCATTATCAGATCAATAATTCATATTATTTGAATAATATTATTAGATAACATTATTGGTAATGTCTAAAAAGTTCTGTCTAAGGAGAGGTTTGGTCATCTAATTGCGCGCCAGTAAGGAGAAATCCTTATTGGAAAGCCTCCTCTTTCCTGGGAACGGCCTGGTTGTCATAAATGTGATTCTGTAATATTATTTGTGAATAATTAATTATTGATTCATATGATAAGGAAATATTTATTTTATGTGGATATAAATGAGGGATATATTTTTGTGGTTAAAAATGAAGGAGTTAATGTTGAGGTTTTTATCCGTATTTTTGTCGGAATGGAGGTATTAAAAATCAGGATTTTTGAGATATTTTGCGGAGGTTATAATTTTTAATCCGACCGTTGGATCGTGGTAATTTTTGGATATGTTATACATATATAAGTTGAGTATATGCCCACAAATTTTGAACCGTTAAAATGAACGTATGATTTATTATGAATTTTACAAGATGACTGGTTCAGAAATTATTGAATTTTCGGAGTTTATCATTTTGATGGAAAATGTAACGACCCCAAAATAGGTCCATTCCATCCAACCTATTCTGAGTCGCCAAATACATGGTATAGAAAAAAAACTGTAACTTTATTACAACAATTGTCGTGCAAAATACAACAACACATATGCTATAAGTTTGGATACAAATATATACCAAATGTGACTCATGTTCCAACCGTGGACATCACCTCACAATGACACCTTACATAAAGGTATAGTCAAAAACTGTTTTAGAAATTAGAATCTTTGGGAAGTGCTCAAGGAAACCTTCGTACATGGGAGGCCACGCGTCTAGGTTATGATAGATATCATATGGCCACAGAATTATCCTTGGTTGACCCAATAGACCCCAAAGAAAAACGAGAAGATTACTATCATATTCTTCCCAATGGTGAGTCTTCTCTTGACTTATCATTATCTCCACTGTCTCTAATTGAGAATTATACTTCAAACAAACACTAAGATTATATAGGTAGTGCCCATAGATATACTCAGCAAGTGGATGAGCACAACCCTGTCTTATGATGACACGAGGTTGTATGTCATTAGACATCTTGTATGATAGTGACAAAACACCCTTCCAACGTTGGGTTCGCCTCACCCTATTTTCTTCACCAAATATAACTACTAAATGATGACCACCGTTCTATTCTCTTGTTACCCCCGCTCGACCCATCTACACTCTTATTACCTGAAAGGAATTGTGAAGCAAAAGGGTGAGCACAACTAGCTCAGTAAAGAATATCATGACTAAAGATAATTCAATTATCAATAGCCTTCATCAACAATAAATCAGAGATTTAGAACATATGGTAAATGATAAAAATTTCAACCATAGTTGCAGCGGAACGAGCAATCCATTAGAAGAGTCAAATAGACCATAAAGTCTATTATCTCCTCCATGTTAAAAATCCACCAACAATGTTTTATCCCTGTAACATCAATCAACCATTCTGGTCCACAATCATATGAATAACTCATAATCATAACTGTAGTTCTAAATTCCTCTTC
The DNA here is from genome assembly GCA_016801055.1 of Panax notoginseng. Lineage (NCBI taxonomy): Eukaryota > Viridiplantae > Streptophyta > Magnoliopsida > Apiales > Araliaceae > Panax > Panax notoginseng. The sequence continues at coordinate 11,817,515 of CM029014.1, forward strand.
TCATCCAGGACGAAGATAATTTTCATCACCTATCTTTACCTGAAACATCAAAGATCATGGTTACACCAAATCACATTTCCTGTTCATAATCATACTAACAACTTCATCTTTGCACTACGGCCAAAGATATTCATTTGTATCACCAGTTGGTCATGTTTATCTGTTGCATCTTTGCACTACTGGCCAAAGATATTCAACAACATGTCATCTTTGCACTACGGGCCAAAGATATTCATCAACAATTCATCTTCGCACTACAGGCCAAAGATATTCATCAATATTTCATCTTTGCACTACAGGCCAAAGATATTAATATCTCAAAGAAATATATAATCATTTCAGAATTTATATAAACAATAATTATAACCATGTTGATCAATTCACCTTTGCACTTAAGCTAAAGATATTCACTTATAAATTTAATGGTCATGATCATACCAATCAACGATTCAACTTTGCACTACTGGCCAAAGATAACCCATAGTCATGATCATACCAAAAATCTACCCATTTTTACACTCAAGTCAAAGAGAAATATCATCATTAGGGTTATAAAAACGTTATATATAATAATAAAAATAATATGATCAACATCTAGTTTTAATCTCAAGAGTAATATTCGTAAATCAACTATAATTTGGTTAGAAAAAGAAACTAATTTTTATCATGAATAATAACTTGTGAATAGTAACTCATGAATATTAACTCGTGAATAGTAACTCATAAATAGTAAACCCGACACAAAAAGGTAGAAATTCCACAATAAAATCCATACCAGTATTTCGGTATAATGATATTAAAAGAATAATATTTCTTAAGCTTATAAACAATTTATTTAAATTTTTTACACTTTACTAAATAATGCATTTAATCATTCTAAAATACCAAACTCATAAGATTTTATCACCAAAAATCAAAACCCTCATCAAAAATCTGCATATACCTCATATAGAATTCTCAAGCCATAAAATCCTATTTTCCAATTTTCTTACTTCACATAACATATTTAATTCATTTACTCACAACTAGACCATTTTCATGAAAAATACCAAATCAGTTCTAAAAATATTTCTTTTCTGAGATTTAGCATAATATAGTCCCATAGTGAACATATATTTTTCTCAAAATTTTTAAAAGTCATTTACTATTTTTCATATGGCCAAAACAGCCGAATATTTAGACATTTATCAAAAATTATACTTTTGTCCAAAAATTCTGAAATTTACAGAGTATACTTCTATAATATACATGTACTCCCAATAAAAATTTCATCAATTTTGGAGTTAACCACAAGGAATTATAAGCGGTTACTTTTAAAATAGTCTTTTCCCGTAAAATTCATAACTCTTAATCTATACATCCAAAAATTACCATTTTTGGACACAATCAATAAAACTCATCAAAATATCATTTCAAATTTTTTCATAATTTTTGAAGATCAGAAAAATTACGAAACTGAAAATCATAACAACCCTTAAAATCCATTACTATCCTTTACCTCAAAAGAGCAGTACTTCTGACTGGATATCGGATATGATGTGACGCCCCCAAAATAGGTATACAACACCCATTCTGAGTCGCCAAAATACATGGTACAGAAACAACTACATCTTTATTATTACAACACAAGAACTGTGAGTTTAAATACAAATATTGTCATTTAGACAATATCCACACTCAAATAAGCCCTCATTACAATTATTGATACATTATTTCACAAAAATAGTGAGGACTACTAAAGTAACTTCTAGAACCATCATTCCATATCCCGACTAGTACTCGCTACATTCTCGCCTCCTGAGAAAAATGGAACAAAAAGGAAAAGGGTGAGCTCAACTAGCCCAGTAAAGAACATTATGACTAAGATAATACAGAACAAATTATCGTTAGTCTTCAACAGGGAAAAATCTAATAGAATACAATAGATAACAAGTTTTAAATCAATAACTGCAGCGGAAACAGCAAACCATTAGAAGAGTCAAGTAGAGAATGAGTTCTACTATCTTCTAAGATTTAAAAGTCCATCATCAATATTTTATCCCTGTAACAACAATCAATAACCATCTTTAATCAAATATTCATCTTTGCACTACAGGCCAAAGATATTCATTTGTATCACCAGTCGGTCATGTTCATCTCAACACCTGTTCATCTTTGCACTACGGGCCAAAGATATTCATCAGTTAATCATTCATCTTTGCACTACGGCCAAAGATATTCAGTAATATCATCATTTAGGACTGAGGATGATGAAAAATATATTAAAGAAAACGAATCCAGTGAAACAAAATAACAAATATTAAGGATTCGTATTTCGATTTATTCATGTCCAAAAATACCTTATAATTATTCATAGTGAAGTAGAATTCAAGAATGATCAAAACATGGATACAATCAAAGCTAGTACCCAGAATAGATATTTTGGACGAAAAGAAGAAAATTTTATTTTTCGGTGAATAGTAACTCGTGAATAGTAACTCGTGAATAGTAACTCATGAATAGTAACCCCGACGTGAAAAGTTCTAAATTTGATAAAAATTTCCAATCAATATTTCGGCATAATGATATTGAAGAAATAATATCATTTTTGAATAAAATAACATCCCTTACCTCGTACAGACAGTACTTCTGGTCGGAATACCGGTATAAGGCTGAAAGACACTTGCTCTGATGAATAGAAACTCTCAAAGTATCTAAATACTCACAAAATACACTCAATAATCTAGAGAAAGAAAGAGAGAAAACTTGTTTCTGGTGTGATTTTCAATTCTAACTTAGCCCTCTATTTATAGGAAAATGTTAGCACGCCGAAGCAGACTTAACCTGCAACCTGATGGCTTTACCTGCTACTATTCCCACCCACCACATTTGAATAAAAATCTCAGCACATTTCTTCACCAACCAAGAGTGGGGCCCACCAATTCTAGAATTTTCTACCAAAATGATTAACTCCGAAAATTCAACAATTTCTGAACCAGTCATCTCGTAAAATTCATAATAAATCATACGTTCATTTTTAACGGTTCAAAATTTGTGGACATATACTCAACTTATATATGTATAACATATCCAAAAATTACCACGATCCAACGGTCGGATTAAAAATTATAACTCCCGCAAAATATCTCAAAAACCCTGATTTTTAATACCTCCATTCCGACAAAAATACTGATAAAAACCTCAATATTAACTCCTTCATTTTTAACCACAAAAATATATCCCTCATTTATATCCACAAAAATAAATATTTCCTTATCATATGAATCAATAATTAATTATTTACAAATAATATTACAGAATCACATTTATGACAATCAGGCCGTTCCCAGGAAAGAGGGGGCTTTCCAATAAGGATTTCTCCTTACTGGCGCGCAATTAGATGACCAAACCTCTCCTTAGACAGAACTTTCTAGACATTGCCAATAATGTTATCTAATAATATTATTCAAATAATATGAATTATTGATATGATAATGGGAAATACTGTGTAGTGACAATTATTGAAACAACAGTAATATAAAATATCAACGCAGCAATTATTGAATCAATAAAATAAAATACTGAACAGTAATTACTGTAACCATTATTGAGTAGTGCCTTCTTACGTAAGAATCAATAATTGGTGCAATACAGTGTGCTACTGTGTAACAACGCGTATTACTATGTTTTAACCACCGGGTATTTCAACAGTATTAACGGTAACAACTACGCCGTTATTAATAAAAAACATATACTTGTCGTTTTCTTCATCCAATCGCTTTCCGTTATGGGGCCCACAAAAGACTGCGCCGTCGTACGAATATTCCCCGACAGGAAGAATATTCCACGACCAAACGAATATTCCCCGACAACAATGAATATTTTATAACCACTTGCTTATTTAAAATATTTACGCATTTTACCCATAGCTAACCTCATTAATCAATTTAACACTTACTATTTCAAAATAATAAATAGAGGGAATTTAAATTTCATTTATTAATAATTTGGGGTCTTACAACCTCCCCTCCTTATGAAATTTCGTCCTCGAAATTGACGTACGTACCTGGTGTTTCGAAAAGATGAGGATACCTCGCTTTCATTTCCGTTTCCAACTCCCAGGTCATTTCCTCAATAGCATGGTTTCTCCACAAAACTTTAACTTGTGGTATGACCTTCGTGCGTAGGACATGCTCCTTTCTATCCAAGATCTTGACAGGTACCTCTTCGTACGTTAAGTCTTCAGCTATCTCGTCCGGTTCTAACTCAATAACGTGGTCTGGGTCTTTCACATATTTACGTAACACAGATATATGAAAAACATTATGAACACGAGACATACTTGGAGGTAACGCAAGTCTATAGGCCACATTTCCTACTCGGTCAAGAATCTGAAATGGACCAATAAATCGTGGATTGAGCTTTCCTCTCTTCCCAAATCTTGTAACTCCTTTCCATGGAGCCACACGCAACAATACATGATCCCCAATGTCAAATTCCACGTCCTTCCGATGAAGATCCGCATAACTCTTTTGTCGATCCTGTGCCGTTTGTATACGTTATCGAATCGTTTGGATCTTCTCTGTAGTCATGCGTACCAACTTTGGTCCCAACAATGTTGCTTCACCCACCTCGTCCCAGCATACTGGAGAGCGACACTTTCGTCCATATAATGCTTCAAATGGGGCCACACCTATACTTGCCTGATAACTGTTATTGTAAGAGAATTCCACCAATGGTAGGTACTTATCCCAACTCCCTTTGAAATCTAGGACACAAAGTCTTAATAGATCTTCAAGAGTTTGAATAGTCCTCTCTGATTGTCCGTCCGTTTGAGGATGGTATGCCGAACTAAATCGTAAATCTGTGCCCATAGCTTTTTGCAAGCTAACCCAAAATCTTGAAGTGAATCTTGGGTCACGATCCGAAACTATGGATACTGGCATGCCATGCAGTCTCACAATCTCATCTACGTATATACGAGCAAGACGTTCAAGGGAATAAGTCTCCCGTATCGGCAAGAAATGAGCAGACTTGGTTAATCTATCAACAATAACCCAAATAGCATTTATGCCTTGAGAAACCGTGGGAAGACCCGTAACGAAATTCATGGTAATGTGTTCCCACTTCCATTTCGGAATCTCAAGTGGTTGCAATGGACCCTTTGGTACTTGATGTTCCGCCTTTACACGTTGACAAGTTAAACACCTCGAGATAAACTTTGCAATCTCTCTCTTCATATTATTCCACCAAAATGTATGTCGTAGATCACGATACATTTTGGTACTTCCAGGATGGATTGCAAATGGTGTATTGTGTGCTTCCATCATGATCTTGTACTTCAAATCAGAATTGTTAGGAACACAGAGTCTAGAGTGAACTCGAAGTATTCCTTCTTCATCGATTCTTGCTTCTGGAATAGAACCTTCTTGCACTTTCTTCTTCATACGCATCAGCTCTATGTCCGTAGCTTGAGCAGCTTTAACTTTATCGATTAAAGTCGGTTCTACTCGTATATTTGATATCATCATGTGGGTACTTGGAGCCTTCATCTCTATCTCCATCCTTTGCAAGTCATACAAAATGGGCCTTTGTGTTAACAACATTGCACTCGTACCCGCATATGATCTTCTACTCAATGCGTCAGCTACTACGTTTGCTTTTCCAGGATGATATTGGATGGTATGATCGTAATCTTTCAACAGCTCGAGCCAACGTCGCTGCCGCATGTTGAGTTCCTTTTGGGTGAAGAAATATTTAAGGCTTTTATGATCTGTATAGATCTCCACTTTCTCCCCATACAGGTAGTGTCTCCAGATCTTCAACGCGAAAACTACTGCTGCCAACTCCAAATCATGAGTAGGATAATTCCTCTCATATTCTTTGAGTTGTCGCGAGGCATAGGCTATGACTTTCCCATGTTGCATGAGAACACATCCTAACCCTTTGCCTGAAGCATCACTGTAGATAACAAATCCATCCGAACCAGATGGTATTGTCAGAACAGGTGCCGAAATGAGTCTCCTCTTAAGCTCTTGAAAACTCTTCTCGCATTCCTCGCTCCATACGAATTTGATATCTTTCCGAGTCAGCTGAGTTAACGGGGTAGCGATTCGAGAAAACCCTTCCACGAATCTTCGATAATAACCAGCTAAGCCTAGAAAGCTACGTACTTCGGTCACCGTCTTTGGTTGCTCCCAACTTTGTATTGCTTCAATCTTCGCCGGGTCAACAGATACTCCATGTTTTGACACCACGTGCCCTAGGAAAGCTACTTCCTCAAGCCAGAACTCGCATTTCTTCAACTTGGCATATAACTTATTTTCACGCAGCCTTTGGAGTACCAGCTTCAAATGATGCTCATGATCTTCACGGCTTTTGGAATATATGAGGATGTCATCAATAAAGACAACAACGAACTGATCCAAATAATCCTTAAATACTCGGTTCATCATATCCATGAAAGCCGCAGGAGCATTAGTCAATCCAAAAGACATAACTAGGAACTCATAATGCCCGTACCGAGTTCTGAAGGCAGTCTTTGGAATATCCTCAGTTTTAACCTTCAGCTGATGATATCCAGAACGAAGATCGATCTTTGAAAAGAACTGTGCTCCTTGTAACTGGTCAAACAGGTCATCAATACGAGGTAGCGGATACCTATTCTTAATAGTGACATGGTTTAATTCCCGGTAATCAATACAAAGTCGCATACTCCCGTCTTTTTTTCTTACAAATAAAACAGGAGCACCCCAAGGAGATGTACTAGGACGAATGAAACCGATGTCCAACAACTCTTGTAGTTGGACCTTTAACTCCTGAAGTTCAATAGGAGCCATTCGATATGGGGTTTTAGAAATGGGCTTTGTACCAGGTTCAAGATCAATAAAGAATTCAATTTCTCGTTCCGGGGGTAGACCGGGAAGTTCTTCAGGAAATACGTCAGGAAAGTCAATAACAACAGGAATATTATTCAAATTTGACGTGTCTTTATTCAAATCCATAACATGGGCTAAGAAAGCTTGACATCCGTTTTTTAATAAACGAATGGCTTTATGGCTTGATATAACAGTGATTGATTTTAATGGCTTAGTTGTTTGAATTCGTACAACAGGTTGGTTAGGAATATGAAAACTAACAACCTTACGAAAACAATCAATTTTGGCATGATGAGTAGTTAGCCAATCAATCCCTAAAATCACATCAAAAGCAAGTATCTTTAAAGAGATAAGGTCAACAGGTAAGGTGATGGTACCAACTTGGATCACACAAGATTTATAAACAGTGGATGTGATGAAAGTTTCTCCTAACGGAGTCTCCACAGATAAATCAAAGTCTAACTTCTCCGGAGTCAAGTTTAAACGTTGAGCACAAGCAGGAGAGATAAAAGAATGGGTAGAACCGGTATCTAATAAGGTATAAACTTCGCATGAATTTATGATTAGCTTACCCGTGATCACCTCGTTTGGGTTCCTCGCATGTTGACCAGTCACGACAAACGCTCTTCCAGGAACCGTTGACTTTATCTTTTCTGGGACAGCTTTTTGAGTCACCATCCCCGCTGGACTTGGTTTTGCTACAGTGCAATCTCGAGCGATATGTCCTTCCTTTCCACAATTATAACATACCTTAAACTGTTGTGGGCAGTTTGGGCTGATATGTCCTTCTTTTCCGCACTTATAGCATATAACCGGTGGTCGTTCTCCTCCCTTGGAACCAATTGCTGTTGGTGCTGACGTCTTCGTATTGTCATTGTTGAATCTCCTCTTTTTAAAATCTCCTCCCGACTCGCTTCTTCTATTTTCATAGCCACGATTACCACCAGAGTGGTTGCCGTTCTTGTCTGTATTTTTCTTTCTCCGCTGGTTATCATTGTTCTGATGACTGCTGTCACCGATATGATCCTGGTTGTGATCCCTCAGTTGACCGTACTCGTTATCTCGCTCTAATAATTGAGCCCTGTTGACAACATCTGAATAGAGAGAAAATTTATGAGAAATGAGATATTGACGTATGCCGGGTTTCAAACCTCTCAGAAACATCCTCGTCATACGTTCCTCATTCTCCACCAAATGAGGTGCAAACCTGGACAACTCTGCAAACTTTGCCTCGTACTGAGATACCGTCATATTATTCTGCTCTAGTCTAATAAACTCTACCTCCTTCATATGACGAATACTTTCAGGAAAGTACTTGTCATTGAACAGTTTTTGAAATGTCTCCCAAGACATGCTGAGTGCGGTTGGATGGGTACGCTTCACAGACTCCCACCAGTAATCTGCCTCGCCACGGAACATAAAGGTGGCGAATGGAACCTTCTGTTCCTCCGTGCATCCCAAGACATCGAATATCTTGGTAATTTGCTTGACCCACGTTTCCGCCATGATCGGATCCGGCTTTCCCTTAAATTCTGGTGGTCCCAATTCTTTGAACTGTTTGGCTGTGACAAACCGTGAATTGCTATCATTTCCTCCTGTATTTTGAACACGAGTCTCCCTTGTCTGGTTTTGCATGAATTGCAAAAAACTTCTAAACATTCCATCGTTCATCATCTGCTCATTGGTGTTGTTCACAGGAGGAACATTGCCAGCCTGTTGCACGTTCTCCTCGTTGGTAAGCACCGGTGTCTCCACGGTCTCATTTACTCCACTATTAACATTCTCAGTCGACATTCTCAAATACTGCCATAAAACAAGGGTTAATTAAATAAATTAACAAATCACATAATACCCCTATATTATGACTGACCAATAAATAAGCTTAGGTAGGACACACTAGCGAAGGATTCGTCTCTCCCCTCCTAGTTCTATTCCCCGATCTCCGCCAGAGATCATATCCCTAAGCTCTGATACCAACTGTGACGCCCCCAAAATAGGTATACAACACCCATTCTGAGTCGCCAAAATACATGGTACAGAAACAACTACATCTTTATTATTACAACACAAGAACTGTGAGTTTAAATACAAATATTGTCATTTAGACAATATCCACACTCAAATAAGCCCTCATTACAATTATTGATACATTATTTCACAAAAATAGTGAGGACTACTAAAGTAACTTCTAGAACCATCATTCCATACCCCGACTAGTACTCGCTACATTCTCGCCTCCTGAGAAAAATGGAACAAAAAGGAAAAGGGTGAGCTCAACTAGCCCAGTAAAGAACATTATGACTAAGATAATACAGAACAAATTATCGTTAGTCTTCAACAGGGAAAAATCTAATAGAATACAATAGACAACAAGTTTTAAATCAATAACTGCAGCGGAAACAGCAAACCATTAGAAGAGTCAAGTAGAGAATGAGTTCTACTATCTTCTAAGATTTAAAAGTCCATCATCAATATTTTATCCCTGTAACAACAATCAATAACCATCTTTAATCAAATATTCATCTTTGCACTACAGGCCAAAGATATTCATTTGTATCACCAGTCGGTCATGTTCATCTCAACACCTGTTCATCTTTGCACTACGGGCCAAAGATATTCATCAGTTAATCATTCATCTTTGCACTACGGCCAAAGATATTCAGTAATATCATCATTTAGGACTGAGGATGATGAAAAATATATTAAAGAAAACGAATCCAGTGAAACAAAATAACAAATATTAAGGATTCGTATTTCGATTTATTCATGTCCAAAAATACCTTATAATTATTCATAGTGAAGTAGAATTCAAGAATGATCAAAACATGGATACAATCAAAGCTAGTACCCAGAATAGATATTTTGGACGAAAAGAAGAAAATTTTATTTTTCGGTGAATAGTAACTCGTGAATAGTAACTCGTGAATAGTAACTCATGAATAGTAACCCCGACGTGAAAAGTTCCAAATTTGATAAAAATTTCCAACCAATATTTCAGCATAATGATATTGAAGAAATAATATCATTTTTGAATAAAATAACATCCCTTACCTCGTACAGACAGTACTTCTGGTCGGAATACCGGTATAAGGCTGAAAGACACTTGCTCTGATGAATAGAAACTCTCAAAGTATCTAAATACTCACAAAATACACTCAATAATCTAGAGAGAGAAAGAGAGAAAACTTGTTTCTGGTGTGATTTTCAATTCTAACTTAGCCCTCTATTTATAGGAAAATGTTAGCACGCCGAAGCAGACTTAACCTGCAACCTGATGGCTTTACCTGCTACTATTCCCACCCACCACATTTGAATAAAAATCTCAGCACATTTCTTCACCAACCAAGAGTGGGGCCCACCAATTCTAGAATTTTCTACCAAAATGATTAACTCCGAAAATTCAACAATTTCTGAACCAGTCATCTCGTAAAATTCATAATAAATCATACGTTCATTTTTAACGGTTCAAAATTTGTGGACATATACTCAACTTATATATGTATAACATATCCAAAAATTACCACGATCCAACGGTCGGATTAAAAATTATAACTCCCGCAAAATATCTCAAAAACCCTGATTTTTAATACCTCCATTCCGACAAAAATACTGATAAAAACCTCAACATTAACTCCTTCATTTTTAACCACAAAAATATATCCCTCATTTATATCCACAAAAATAAATATTTCCTTATCATATGAATCAATAATTAATTATTTACAAATAATATTACAGAATCACATTTATGACAACCAGGCCGTTCCCAGGAAAGAGGGGGCTTTCCAATAAGGATTTCTCCTTACTGGCGCGCAATTAGATGACCAAACCTCTCCTTAGACAGAACTTTCTAGACATTGCCAATAATGTTATCTAATAATATTATTCAAATAATATGAATTATTGATCTGATAATGGGAAATACTGTGTAGTGACAATTATTGAAACAACAGTAATATAAAATATCAACGCAGCAATTATTGAATCAATAAAATAAAATACTGAACAGTAATTACTGTAACCATTATTGAGTAGTGCCTTCTTACGTAAGAATCAATAATTGGTGCAATACAGTGTGCTACTGTGTAACAACGCGTATTACTGTGTTTTAACCACCGGGTATTCCAACAGTATTAACGGTAACAACTACGCCGTTATTAATAAAAAACATATACTTGTCGTTTTCTTCATCCAATCGCTTTCCGTTATGGGGCCCACAAAAGACTGCGCCGTCGTACGAATATTCCCCGACAGGAAGAATATTCCACGACCAAACGAATATTCCCCGACAACAATGAATATTTTATAACCACTTGCTTATTTAAAATATTTACGCATTTTACCCATAACTAACCTCATTAATCAATTTAACACTTACTATTTCAAAATAATAAATAGAGGGAATTTAAATTTCATTTATTAATAATTTGGGGTCTTACACATGATGCTGAAGGAAACTTGCACTAATGAATAGCAACTCACCAAGTATCTAAAAACTCACAAAATATGCTTCATAATATAGAGAGAGAAAGAGAGAAAGCTTATGTTTCTGGTGTGATTTTCAATTCTAACTTAGCCCTCTATTTATAGGAAAATTTTGGTAGGTTTGACCTACAACCTGATGGCTTTACCTGCTACTATTCCCACCCATCACATTTGAAATATAATTCAGCACATTTCTTCACCAGCCACAAGTGCTGCCCACCAATTTTAGAATTTTCCACCAAAATGATAAACTCCGAAAATTCAACAATTTCTGAACCAGTCATCTCGTAAAATTCATAATAAATCATACGTTCATTTTTAACGGTTCAAAATTTGTGGGCATATACTCAACTTATATATGTATAACATATCCAAAAATTACCACGATCCAACGGTCGGATTAAAAATTATAACCCCCGCAAAATATCTCAAAAACCCTGATTTTTAATACCTCCATTCCGACAAAAATACGGATAAAAACCTCAACATTAACTCCTTCATTTTTAACCACAAAAATATATCCCTCGTTTATATCCACATAAAATAAATATTTCTTTATCATATGAATCAATAATTAATTATTCACAAATAATATTACAGAATCACATTTATGACAACCAGGCCGTTCCCAGGAAAGAGGGGGCTTTCCAATAAGGATTTCTCCTTACTGGCGCGCAATTAGATGACCAAAACCTCTCCTTAGACAGAACTTTCTAGACATTGCCAATAATGCTATCTAATAATACTATTCAAATAATATGAATTATTGATCTGATAATGGGAAATACTGTACAGTAACAATTATTGAACAACAATAATACAAAATTTCAACGTAGCAATTATTGAATTAATAAAATAAAATATTGAACAGTAATTACTGTAACAATTATTGAGTATTGCCTTCTTACGTAAGAATCAATAATTCTAAAAATACTATGCAATACCGTGTGCTACTGTGCAATAACGCGTATTACGGTATTTTAACCACCGGGTATTCCAACAGTGTTAACGATAACAACTACGCCGTTATTTATAAAAACTCAAATTTGTCGTTTTCTTCACCCGACAGTTATTCTGTTATGGGGCCCACAAATGGCTGCGCCGTCGTACGAATATTCCCCGACAGAAAGAATATTCTACGACCAAACGAATATTCCCCGACAACAATGATTATTTTATAACCACTTGCTTATTTTGAAAAAAAAAATCATATTTCACTCATAACTTTAAACTTTTATCAATTTAACCATTTACTGAATAGTAATTATAAGAAAAATTGAATACTTTTATTTCATAAAATTCGGGGTCTTACAGAAAATTCTAAAATTTGTGGGTCCCACTTGTGGTTGGTGAAGAAATGTGCTGAATTATATTTCAAATATGGTGGGTGGGAATAGTAGCAGGTAAAGCCATCAGGTTGCAGGTCAAGCCTACTAAAATTTTCCTATAAATAGAGGGCTAAGTTAGAATTGAAAATCACACCAGAAACAAGTTTTCTCTCTTTCTCTCTCTAGATTATTGAGTGTATTTTGTGAGTATTTAGATATTTTGAGAGTTTCTATTCATCAGAGCAAGTTTCTTTCAGCCTTATACTGGTATTCCGACCAAAAGTACTGATATCTTGAGATAAGGGATATTATTTTCTTCGTAAATGATATTATTTTTTTCAATATCATTATACTGAAATATTGATATGAGTTTTTATCAAATTTGGAATTTTTTGTGTCGGGGTTACTATTCACGTATACGGCACTATTCACAAATACGACACTATTCACTGAAAAATAAAATTTTCCCTTTTTGTCCAAGATGTCTATTATGGTTACTATATTTGATGGTATCCATGTTTTGATCTTTATTTTTGAATTCTGCTTCACAATTGATTATTATGAAGTATTATTGATTTTGGATAAACTGTTATACGAATCCCTACTATTTGTCCTTCTGTCTCACTGGATTCATTTTCTTTAAGATATTTTTCATCATCCTCAGTCCTAAATGATGATATTACTGAATATCTTTGGCCTGTAGTGCAAAGATGTATGATTACTTGATGAATATCTTTGGCCTGTAGTGCAAAGATGAATATTTGGATAAAAATGATTATTAATTGATGTTACAGGGATAAAATATTGATGATGGACTTTTAATCTTAGAAGATAGTAGAATTCTTTCTCTACTTGACTCTTCTAATGGTTTGCTGTTTCCGCTGCAGTTGTTGATCTAAAACTTGTTGTCGATTATATTCTATCAGATTTTTCCCTGTTGAAGACTAACGATAATTTGTTGTATATTATCTTAGTCATAATATTCTTTACTGGGCAAGTTGAGCTCACCCTTTTCCTTTTTGTTCCATTTTTCTTCTCAGGAGGTGAGAACATAGCAGGATCTAGTCGGGGTATGGAGTGATGGTTCTAGAAAGATGTTTTAGCAGTCCTCACTATTTCTGTAATATAGTGTTTGAATAATTGTATTGAGGACTTATTTGAGTGTGGATATTGTCTAGAAGACAATATTTGTATTTAAACTCACAGTATGTGTTGTCGTATTTTGTACGACAATTGTATTATTGAAGTTGTAGTTTGTTTTCTGTACCATGTATTTGGAGACTCAGAATGGGTGTTGTATACCTATTTTCGGGGCGTCATAATTGGTATCAGAGCTTAGGGATATGATCCCTGGCTGAGATGTGAGACAAGAACTAGATCCTTCGCTAGTATGACCTGTGTAAGACCCCAAATTATTAATAAATGAAATTTAAATTCCCTCTATTTATTATTTTGAAATAGTAAGTGTTAAATTGATTAATGAGGTTAGTTATGGGTAAAATGCGTAAATATTTTAAATAAGCAAGTGGTTATAAAATATTCATTGTTGTTGGGGAATATTCGTTTGGTCGTGGAATATTCTTCCTGTCGGGGAATATTCGTACGACGGCGCAGTCTTTTGTGGGCCCCATAACGGAAAGCGATTGGATGAAGAAAACGACAAGTATATGTTTTTTATTAATAACGGCGTAGTTGTTACCGTTAATACTGTTGAAATACCCGTGGTTAAAACACAGTAATACGCGTTGTTACACAGTAGCACACTGTATTGCACCAATTATTGATTCTTACGTAAGAAGGCACTACTCAATAATGGTTACAGTAATTACTGTTCAGTATTTTATTTTATTGATTCAATAATTGCTGCGTTGATATTTTATATTACTGTTGTTTCAATAATTGTCACTACACAGTATTTCCCATTATCAGATCAATAATTCATATTATTTGAATAATATTATTAGATAACATTATTGGCAATGTCTAGAAAGTTCTGTCTAAGGAGAGGTTTGGTCATCTAATTGCGCGCCAGTAAGGAGAAATCCTTATTGGAAAGCCCCCTCTTTCCTGGGAACGGCCTGGTTGTCATAAATGTGATTCTGTAATATTATTTGTAAATAATTAATTATTGATTCATATGATAAGGAAATATTTATTTTTGTGGATATAAATGAGGGATATATTTTTGTGGTTAAAAATGAAGGAGTTAATATTGAGGTTTTTATCAGTATTTTTGTCGGAATGGAGGTATTAAAAATCAGGGTTTTTGAGATATTTTGCGGGAGTTATAATTTTTAATCCGACCGTTGGATCGTGGTAATTTTTGGATATGTTATACATATATAAGTTGAGTATATGTCCACAAATTTTGAACCGTTAAAAATGAACGTATGATTTATTATGAATTTTACGAGATGACTGGTTCAGAAATTGTTGAATTTTCGGAGTTAATCATTTTGGTAGAAAATTCTAGAATTGGTGGGCCCCACTCTTGGTTGGTGAAGAAATGTGCTGAGATTTTTATTCAAATGTGGTGGGTGGGAATAGTAGCAGGTAAAGCCATCAGGTTGCAGGTTAAGTCTGCTTCGGCGTGCTAACATTTTCCTATAAATAGAGGGCTAAGTTAGAATTGAAAATCACACCAGAAACAAGTTTTCTCTCTTTCTCTCTCTAGATTATTGAGTGTATTTTGTGAGTATTTAGATACTTTGAGAGTTTCTATTCATCAGAGCAAGTGTCTTTCAGCCTTATACCGGTATTCCGACCAGAAGTACTGTCTGTACGAGGTAAGGGATGTTATTTTATTCAAAAATGATATTATTTCTTCAATATCATTATGCTGAAATATTGGTTGGAAATTTTTATCAAATTTGGAACTTTTCACGTCGGGGTTACTATTCATGAGTTACTATTCACGAGTTACTATTCACGAGTTACTATTCACCGAAAAATAAAATTTTCTTCTTTTCGTCCAAAATATCTATTCTGGGTACTAGCTTTGATTGTATCCATGTTTTGATCATTCTTGAATTCTACTTCACTATGAATAATTATAAGGTATTTTTGGACATGAATAAATCGAAATACGAATCCTTAATATTTGTTATTTTGTTTCACTGGATTCGTTTTCTTTAATATATTTTTCATCATCCTCAGTCCTAAATGATGATATTACTGAATATCTTTGGCCGTAGTGCAAAGATGAATGATTAACTGATGAATATCTTTGGCCCGTAGTGCAAAGATGAACAGGTGTTGAGATGAACATGACCGACTGGTGATACAAATGAATATCTTTGGCCTGTAGTGCAAAGATGAATATTTGATTAAAGATGGTTATTGATTGTTGTTACAGGGATAAAATATTGATGATGGACTTTTAAATCTTAGAAGATAGTAGAACTCATTCTCTACTTGACTCTTCTAATGGTTTGCTGTTTCCGCTGCAGTTATTGATTTAAAACTTGTTGTCTATTGTATTCTATTAGATTTTTCCCTGTTGAAGACTAACGATAATTTGTTCTGTATTATCTTAGTCATAATGTTCTTTACTGGGCTAGTTGAGCTCACCCTTTTCCTTTTTGTTCCATTTTTCTCAGGAGGCGAGAATGTAGCGAGTACTAGTCGGGGTATGGAATGATGGTTCTAGAAGTTACTTTAGTAGTCCTCACTATTTTTGTGAAATAATGTATCAATAATTGTAATGAGGGCTTATTTGAGTGTGGATATTGTCTAAATGACAATATTTGTATTTAAACTCACAGTTCTTGTGTTGTAATAATAAAGATGTAGTTGTTTCTGTACCATGTATTTTGGCGACTCAGAATGGGTGTTGTATACCTATTTTGGGGGCGTCACAGTTGGTATCAGAGCTTAGGGATATGATCTCTGGCGGAGATCGGGGAATAGAACTAGGAGGGGAGAGACGAATCCTTCGCTAGTGTGTCCTACCTAAGCTTATTTATTGGTCAGTCATAATATAGGGGTATTATGTGATTTGTTAATTTATTTAATTAACCCTTGTTTTATGGCAGTATTTGAGAATGTCGACTGAGAATGTTAATAGTGGAGTAAATGAGACCGTGGAGACACCGGTGCTTACCAACGAGGAGAACGTGCAACAGGCTGGCAATGTTCCTCCTGTGAACAACACCAATGAGCAGATGATGAACGATGGAATGTTTAGAAGTTTTTTGCAATTCATGCAAAACCAGACAAGGGAGACTCGTGTTCAAAATACAGGAGGAAATGATAGCAATTCACGGTTTGTCACAGCCAAACAGTTCAAAGAATTGGGACCACCAGAATTTAAGGGAAAGCCGGATCCGATCATGGCGGAAACGTGGGTCAAGCAAATTACCAAGATATTCGATGTCTTGGGATGCACGGAGGAACAGAAGGTTCCATTCGCCACCTTTATGTTCCGTGGCGAGGCAGATTACTGGTGGGAGTCTGTGAAGCGTACCCATCCAACCGCACTCAGCATGTCTTGGGAGACATTTCAAAAACTGTTCAATGACAAGTACTTTCCTGAAAGTATTCGTCATATGAAGGAGGTAGAGTTTATTAGACTAGAGCAGAATAATATGACGGTATCTCAGTACGAGGCAAAGTTTGCAGAGTTGTCCAGGTTTGCACCTCATTTGGTGGAGAATGAGGAACGTATGACGAGGATGTTTCTGAGAGGTTTGAAACCCGGCATACGTCAATATCTCATTTCTCATAAATTTTCTCTCTATTCAGATGTTGTCAACAGGGCTCAATTATTAGAGCGAGATAACGAGTACGGTCAACTGAGGGATCACAACCAGGATCATATCGGTGACAGCAGTCATCAGAACAATGATAACCAGCGGAGAAAAAGAAAAATACAGACAAGAACGGCAACCACTCTGGTGGTAATCGTGGCTATGAAAATAGAAGAAGCGAGTCGGGAGGAGATTTTAAAAAGAGGAGATTCAACAATGACAATACGAAGACGTCAGCACCAACAGCAATTGGTTCCAAGGGAGGAGAACGACCACCGGTTATATGCTATAAGTGCGGAAAAGAAGGACATATCAGCCCAAACTGCCCACAACAGTTTAAGGTATGTTATAATTGTGGAAAGGAAGGACATATCGCTCGAGATTGCACTGTAGCAAAACCAAGTCCAGCGGGGATGGTGACTCAAAAAGCTGTCCCAGAAAAGATAAAGTCAACGGTTCCTGGAAGAGCGTTTGTCGTGACTGGTCAACATGCGAGGAACCCAAACGAGGTGATCACGGGTAAGCTAATCATAAATTCATGCGAAGTTTATACCTTATTAGATACCGGTTCTACCCATTCTTTTATCTCTCCTGCTTGTGCTCAACGTTTAAACTTGACTCCGGAGAAGTTAGACTTTGATTTATCTGTGGAGACTCCGTTAGGAGAAACTTTCATCACATCCACTGTTTATAAATCTTGTGTGATCCAAGTTGGTACCATCACCTTACCTGTTGACCTTATCTCTTTAAAGATACTTGCTTTTGATGTGATTTTAGGGATTGATTGGCTAACTACTCATCATGCCAAAATTGATTGTTTTCGTAAGGTTGTTAGTTTTCATATTCCTAACCAACCTGTTGTACGAATTCAAACAACTAAGCCATTAAAATCAATCACTGTTATATCAAGCCATAAAGCCATTCGTTTATTAAAAAACGGATGTCAAGCTTTCTTAGCCCATGTTATGGATTTGAATAAAGACACGTCAAATTTGAATAATATTCCTGTTGTTATTGACTTTCCTGACGTATTTCCTGAAGAACTTCCCGGTCTACCCCCGGAACGAGAAATTGAATTCTTTATTGATCTTGAACCTGGTACAAAGCCCATTTCTAAAACCCCATATCGAATGGCTCCTATTGAACTTCAGGAGTTAAAGGTCCAACTACAAGAGTTGTTGGACATCGGTTTCATTCGTCCTAGTACATCTCCTTGGGGTGCTCCTGTTTTATTTGTAAAGAAAAAAGACGGGAGT
Organism: Panax notoginseng; assembly: GCA_016801055.1. NCBI lineage: Eukaryota > Viridiplantae > Streptophyta > Magnoliopsida > Apiales > Araliaceae > Panax > Panax notoginseng. The sequence goes on from CM029014.1 coordinate 11,836,189, forward strand.
ATGCGACTTTGTATTGATTACCGGGAATTAAACCATGTCACTATTAAGAATAGGTATCCGCTACCTCGTATTGATGACCTGTTTGACCAGTTACAAGGAGCACAGTTCTTTTCAAAGATCGATCTTCGTTCTGGATATCATCAGCTGAAGGTTAAAACTGAGGATATTCCAAAGACTGCCTTCAGAACTCGGTACGGGCATTATGAGTTCCTAGTTATGTCTTTTGGATTGACTAATGCTCCTGCGGCTTTCATGGATATGATGAACCGAGTATTTAAGGATTATTTGGATCAGTTCGTTGTTGTCTTTATTGATGACATCCTCATATATTCCAAAAGCCGTGAAGATCATGAGCATCATTTGAAGCTGGTACTCCAAAGGCTGCGTGAAAATAAGTTATATGCCAAGTTGAAGAAATGCGAGTTCTGGCTTGAGGAAGTAGCTTTCCTAGGGCACGTGGTGTCAAAACATGGAGTATCTGTTGACCCGGCGAAGATTGAAGCAATACAAAGTTGGGAGCAACCAAAGACGGTGACCGAAGTACGTAGCTTTCTAGGCTTAGCTGGTTATTATCGAAGATTCGTGGAAGGGTTTTCTCGAATCGCTACCCCGTTAACTCAGCTGACTCGGAAAGATATCAAATTCGTATGGAGCGAGGAATGCGAGAAGAGTTTTCAAGAGCTTAAGAGGAGACTCATTTCGGCACCTGTTCTGACAATACCATCTGGTTCGGATGGATTTGTTATCTACAGTGATGCTTCAGGCAAAGGGTTAGGATGTGTTCTCATGCAACATGGGAAAGTCATAGCCTATGCCTCGCGACAACTCAAAGAATATGAGAGGAATTATCCTACTCATGATTTGGAGTTGGCAGCAGTAGTTTTCGCGTTGAAGATCTGGAGACACTACCTGTATGGGGAGAAAGTGGAGATCTATACAGATCATAAAAGCCTTAAATATTTCTTCACCCAAAAGGAACTCAACATGCGGCAGCGACGTTGGCTCGAGCTGTTGAAAGATTACGATCATACCATCCAATATCATCCTGGAAAAGCAAACGTAGTAGCTGACGCATTGAGTAGAAGATCATATGCGGGTACGAGTGCAATGTTGTTAACACAAAGGCCCATTTTGTATGACTTGCAAAGGATGGAGATAGAGATGAAGGCTCCAAGTACCCACATGATGATATCAAATATACGAGTAGAACCGACTTTAATCGATAAAGTTAAAGCTGCTCAAGCTACGGACATAGAGCTGATGCGTATGAAGAAGAAAGTGCAAGAAGGTTCTATTCCAGAAGCAAGAATCGATGAAGAAGGAATACTTCGAGTTCACTCTAGACTCTGTGTTCCTAACAATTCTGATTTGAAGTACAAGATCATGATGGAAGCACACAATACACCATTTGCAATCCATCCTGGAAGTACCAAAATGTATCGTGATCTACGACATACATTTTGGTGGAATAATATGAAGAGAGAGATTGCAAAGTTTATCTCGAGGTGTTTAACTTGTCAACGTGTAAAGGCGGAACATCAAGTACCAAAGGGTCCATTGCAACCACTTGAGATTCCGAAATGGAAGTGGGAACACATTACCATGGATTTCGTTACGGGTCTTCCCACGGTTTCTCAAGGCATAAATGCTATTTGGGTTATTGTTGATAGATTAACCAAGTCTGCTCATTTCTTGCCGATACGGGAGACTTATTCCCTTGAACGTCTTGCTCGTATATACGTAGATGAGATTGTGAGACTGCATGGCATGCCAGTATCCATAGTTTCGGATCGTGACCCAAGATTCACTTCAAGATTTTGGGTTAGCTTGCAAAAAGCTATGGGCACAGATTTACGATTTAGTTCGGCATACCATCCTCAAACGGACGGACAATCAGAGAGGACTATTCAAACTCTTGAAGATCTATTAAGACTTTGTGTCCTAGATTTCAAAGGGAGTTGGGATAAGTACCTACCATTGGTGGAATTCTCTTACAATAACAGTTATCAGGCAAGTATAGGTGTGGCCCCATTTGAAGCATTATATGGACGAAAGTGTCGCTCTCCAGTATGCTGGGACGAGGTGGGTGAAGCAACATTGTTGGGACCAGAGTTGGTACGCATGACTACAGAGAAGATCCAAACGATTCGACAACGTATACAAACGGCACAGGATCGACAAAAGAGTTATGCGGATCTTCATCGGAAGGACGTGGAATTTGACATTGGGGATCATGTATTGTTGCGTGTGGCTCCATGGAAAGGAGTTACAAGATTTGGGAAGAGAGGAAAGCTCAATCCACGATTTATTGGTCCATTTCAGATTCTTGACCGAGTAGGAAATGTGGCCTATAGACTTGCGTTACCTCCAAGTATGTCTCGTGTTCATAATGTTTTTCATATATCTGTGTTACGTAAATATGTGAAAGACCCAGACCACGTTATTGAGTTAGAACCGGACGAGATAGCTGAAGACTTAACGTACGAAGAGGTACCTGTCAAGATCTTGGATAGAAAGGAGCATGTCCTACGCACGAAGGTCATACCACAAGTTAAAGTTTTGTGGAGAAACCATGCTATTGAGGAAATGACCTGGGAGTTGGAAACGGAAATGAAAGCGAGGTATCCTCATCTTTTCGAAACACCAGGTACGTACGTCAATTTCGAGGACGAAATTTCATAAGGAGGGGAGGTTGTAAGACCCCAAATTATTAATAAATGAAATTTAAATTCCCTCTATTTATTATTTTGAAATAGTAAGTGTTAAATTGATTAATGAGGTTAGTTATGGGTAAAATGCGTAAATATTTTAAATAAGCAAGTGGTTATAAAATATTCATTGTTGTCGGGGAATATTCGTTTGGTCGTGGAATATTCTTCCTGTCGGGGAATATTCGTACGACGGCGCAGTCTTTTGTGGGCCCCATAACGGAAAGCGATTGGATGAAGAAAACGACAAGTATATGTTTTTTATTAAAAACGGCGTAGTTGTTACCGTTAATACTGTTGGAATACCCGGTGGTTAAAACACAGTAATACGCGTTGTTACACAGTAGCACACTGTATTGCACCAATTATTGATTCTTACGTAAGAAGGCACTACTCAATAATGGTTACAGTAATTACTGTTCAGTATTTTATTTTATTGATTCAATAATTGCTGCGTTGATATTTTATATTACTGTTGTTTCAATAATTGTCACTACACAGTATTTCCCATTATCAGATCAATAATTCATATTATTTGAATAATATTATTAGATAACATTATTGGCAATGTCTAGAAAGTTCTGTCTAAGGAGAGGTTTGGTCATCTAATTGCGCGCCAGTAAGGAGAAATCCTTATTGGAAAGCCCCCTCTTTCCTGGGAACGGCCTGGTTGTCATAAATGTGATTCTGTAATATTATTTGTAAATAATTAATTATTGATTCATATGATAAGGAAATATTTATTTTTGTGGATATAAATGAGGGATATATTTTTGTGGTTAAAAATGAAGGAGTTAATGTTGAGGTTTTTATCAGTATTTTTGTCGGAATGGAGGTATTAAAAATCAGGATTTTTGAGATATTTTGCGGGAGTTATAATTTTTAATCCGACCGTTGGATCGTGGTAATTTTTGGATATGTTATTACATATATAAGTTGAGTATATGTCCACAAATTTTGAACCGTTAAAAATGAACGTATGATTTATTATGAATTTTACGAGATGACTGGTTCAGAAATTGTTGAATTTTCGGAGTTAATCATTTTGGTAGAAAATTCTAGAATTGGTGGGCCCCACTCTTGGTTGGTGAAGAAATGTGCTGAGATTTTTATTCAAATGTGGTGGGTGGGAATAGTAGCAGGTAAAGCCATCAGGTTGCAGGTTAAGTCTGCTTCGGCGTGCTAACATTTTCCTATAAATAGAGGGCTAAGTTAGAATTGAAAATCACACCAGAAACAAGTTTTCTCTCTTTCTCTCTCTAGATTATTGAGTGTATTTTGTGAGTATTTAGATACTTTGAGAGTTTCTATTCATCAGAGCAAGTGTCTTTCAGCCTTATACGGTATTCCGACCAGAAGTACTGTCTGTACGAGGTAAGGGATGTTATTTTATTCAAAAATGATATTATTTCTTCAATATCATTATGCCGAAATATTGGTTGGAAATTTTTATCAAATTTGGAACTTTTCACGTCGGGGTTACTATTCATGAGTTACTATTCACGAGTTACTATTCACGAGTTACTATTCACCGAAAAATAAAATTTTCTTCTTTTCGTCCAAAATATCTATTCTGGGTACTAGCTTTGATTGTATCCATGTTTTGATCATTCTTGAATTCTACTTCACTATGAATAATTATAAGGTATTTTTGGACATGAATAAATCGAAATACGAATCCTTAATATTTGTTATTTTGTTTCACTGGATTCGTTTTCTTTAATATATTTTTCATCATCCTCAGTCCTAAATGATGATATTACTGAATATCTTTGGCCGTAGTGCAAAGATGAATGATTAACTGATGAATATCTTTGGCCCGTAGTGCAAAGATGAACAGGTGTTGAGATGAACATGACCGACTGGTGATACAAATGAATATCTTTGGCCTGTAGTGCAAAGATGAATATTTGATTAAAGATGGTTATTGATTGTTGTTACAGGGATAAAATATTGATGATGGACTTTTAAATCTTAGAAGATAGTAGAACTCATTCTCTACTTGACTCTTCTAATGGTTTGCTGTTTCCGCTGCAGTTATTGATTTAAAACTTGTTGTCTATTGTATTCTATTAGATTTTTCCCTGTTGAAGACTAACGATAATTTGTTCTGTATTATCTTAGTCATAATGTTCTTTACTGGGCTAGTTGAGCTCACCCTTTTCTTTTTGTTCCATTTTTCTCAGGAGGCGAGAATGTAGCGAGTACTAGTCGGGGTATGGAATGATGGTTCTAGAAGTTACTTTAGTAGTCCTCACTATTTTTGTGAAATAATGTATCAATAATTGTAATGAGGGCTTATTTGAGTGTGGATATTGTCTAAATGACAATATTTGTATTTAAACTCACAGTTCTTGTGTTGTAATAATAAAGATGTAGTTGTTTCTGTACCATGTATTTTGGCGACTCAGAATGGGTGTTGTATACCTATTTTGGGGGCGTCACAGTTGGTATCAGAGCTTAGGGATATGATCTCTGGCGGAGATCGGGGAATAGAACTAGGAGGGGAGAGACGAATCCTTCGCTAGTGTGTCCTACTAAGCATATTTATTGGTCAGTCATAATATAGGGTGTATTATGTGATTTGTTAATTATTTAATTAACCTTGTTTTATGGCGTATTTGAGAATGTCGACTGAGGAATGTTAATGTGGAGTAAATGAGACCGTGGAGACACCGTGTGCTTACCAACGAGGAGATGTGTGCAACAGGCTGGCAATGTTCTCCTGTGAACAACACCAATGAGCAGATGATGAACGATGGAATGTTTAGAAGTTTTTTGCAATTCATGCAAAACCAGACAAGGGAGACTCGTGTTCAAAATACAGGAGGAAATGATAGCAATTCACGGTTTGTCACAGCCAAACAGTTCAAAGAATTGGGACCAGAATTTAAGGGAAAGCCAGATCGATCATGGCGGAAACGTGGGTCAAGCAAATTACCAAGATATTGATGTCTTGGGATGCACGGAGGAACAGAAGGTTCCATTCGCCACCTTTATGTTCCGTGGCGAGGCAGATTAACTGGTGGGAGTCTGTGAAGCGTACCCATCCAACCGCACTCAGCATGTCTTGGGAGACATTTCAAAAACTGTTCAATGACAAGTACTTTCATGAAAGTATTCGTCATATGAAGGAGGTAGAGTTTATTAGACTAGAGCAGAATAATATGACGGTATCTCAGTACGAGGCAAAGTTTGCAGAGTTGTCAGGTTTGCACTTCATTGGTGGGAGAATGAGGAACGTATGACGAGGATGTTTCTGAGAGGTTTGAAACCCGGCATACGTCAATATCTCATTCTCATAAATTTTCTCTCTATTCAGATGTTGTCAACAGGTCTAATTATTAGAGCGAGATAACGAGTACGGTCAACTGGGGATCACAACCAGGATCATATCGGTGACAGCAGTCATCAGAACAATGATAACCAGCGGAGAAAGAAAAATACAGACAAGAACGGCAACCACTCTGGTGGTAATCGTGGCTATGAAAATAGAAGAAGCGAGTCGGGAGGAGTTTTTAAAAAGAGGAGATTCAACAATGACAATACGAAGACGTCAGCACCAACAGCAATTGGTTCCAAGGGAGGAGAACGACCACGGTTATATGCTATAAGTGCGGAAAAGAAGGACATATCAGCCCAAACTGCCACAACAGTTTAAGGTATGTTATAATTGTGGAAAGGAAGGACATATCGCTCGAGATTGCACTGTAGCAAAACCAAGTCCAGCGGGGATGGTGACTCAAAAAGCTTTTGTCCCAGAAAAGATAAAGTCAACGGTTCCTGGAAGAGCGTTTGTCGTGACTGGTCAACATGCGAGGAACCCAAACGAGGTGATCACGGGTAAGCTAATCATAAATTCATGCGAAGTTTATACCTTATTAGATACGGTTCTACCCATTCTTTTATCTCTCCTGCTTGTGCTCAACGTTTTTAAACTGGACTCCGGAGAAGTTAGTTAGACTTTGAATTATCTGTGGAGACTCCGTTAGGAGAAAACTTTCATCACATCCACTGTTTATAAATCTTGTGTGATCCAAGTTGGTACCATCACCTTACCTGTTGACCTTATCTCTTTAAAGATACTTGCTTTTGATGTGATTTTAGGGATTGATTGGCTAACTACTCATCATGCCAAAATTGATTGTTTTCGTAAGGTTGTTAGTTTTCATATTCCTAACCAACCTGTTGTACGAATTCAAACAACTAAGCCATTAAAATCAATCACTGTTATATCAAGCCATAAAGCCATTCGTTTATTAAAAACGGATGTCAAGCTTTCTTAGCCCCATGTTATGGATTTGAATAAGACACGTCAAATTTGAATAATATTCCTGTTGTTTTTGACTTTCCTGACGTATTTCCTGAAGAACTTCCCGGTCTACCCCCGGAACGAGAAATTGAATTTCTTTATTGTCTTGAACTGGTACAAAGCCATTTCTAAAACCCATATCGAATGGCTCCTATTGAACTTCAGGAGTTAAAGGTCCAACTACAAGAGTTGTTGGACATCGGTTTCATTCGTCCTAGTACATCTCCTTGGGGTGCTCCTGTTTTATTTGTAAAGAAAAAAAGACGGGAGTATGCGACTTTGTATTGATTACCGGGAATTATAACCATGTCACTATTAAGAATAGGTATCCGCTACCTCGTATTGATGACCTGTTTGACCAGTTACAAGGAACACAGTTCTTTTCAAAGATCGATCTTCGTTTGGATATCATCAGCTGAAGGTTAAAACTGAGGATATTCCAAAGACTGCCTTCAGAACTCGGTACGGGCATTATGAGTTCCTAGTTATGTCTTTTGGATTGACTAATGCTCCTGCGGCTTTCATGGATATGATGAACCGAGTATTTAAGGATTATTTGGATCAGTTCGTTGTTGTCTTTATGGATGACATCCTCATATATTCCAAAAGCCGTGAAGATCATGAGCATCATTTGAAGCTGGTACTCCAAAGGCTGCGTGAAAATAAGTTAAATGCCAAGTGAAGAAATGCGAGTTCTGGCTTGAGGAAGTAGCTTTCCTAGGGCACGTGGTGTCAAAACATGGGTATCTGTTGACCCGGCGAAGATTGAAGCAATACAAAGTTGGGAGCAACCAAAGACGGTGACCGAAGTACGTAGCTTTCTTGGCTTAGCTGGTTATTATCGAAGATTCGTGGAAGGGTTTTCTCGAATCGCTACCCCGTTAACTCAGCTGACTCGGAAAGATATCAAATTCGTATGGAGCGAGCGAGGAATGCGAGAAGAGTTTTCCAAGAGCTTAAGAGGAGACTCATTTCGGCACCTGTTCTGACAATACCATCTGGTTCGGATGGATTTGTTATCTACAGTGATGCTTCAGGCAAAGGGTTAGGATGTGTTCTCATGCCAACATGGGAAAGTCATAGCCTATGCCTGCGGACAACTCAAAGAATATGAGAGGAATTATCCTACTCATGATTTGGAGTTGGCAGCAG
>CM029014.1:12444460-12713251 GCA_016801055.1 Panax notoginseng
TAAATGAATTAAATATGTTTTGTGAAGAAAGAAAATTAGAAAATAGGATTTTATGGCTTGAGAATCCTATATGAGGTATATGCAGATTTTTGATGAGGGTTTTGGTTATTGATGATGAAATTGTAAGAGTTGGCATTTTATGATGATTAAATGCATTAATTAGTAAAGTGTAAACAATTAAAATAAATTGTTTATAAATTTAAGTAATGTTATTCTTTCAATATCATTATACCGAAATATTGGTATGAATTTTATTGTAGAATTTCTATCTTTTGTGTCGGGATTACTATTCATGAGTTACGAATATTACTCTTGAGATTAAAACTATATGTTGATCATATTATTTTTATCATCATATATAACATTTTTATAACCCTGATGTTGAAATTCTCTTTCACTGGAGTGTAAAGATGGATAGATTATTGGTATGATCATGACTAGGGTTCTCTTTGGCCTGTAGTGCAAAGTTGAATTGTGACTGGTATGATCATGACCATTGAATTTATAATTGAATATCTTAAGCTTAAGTGCAAAGGTGAATTGATCAACATGGTTATAATTATTGTTTATATAAATTCTGAAATGATTATATATTTCTTTGAGATATGAATATATTTGGCCTGTAGTGCAAATATGAATTGTTGATGAATATCTTTGGCATGTAGTGCAAAGATGGCCTGTTGATGAATATCTTTGGCCTGTAGTGCAAAGATGAACTGTTGTTGAATATCTTTGGCCCGTAGTGCAAAGATGGTTTGTTGATGAATATCTTTGGCCTGTAGTGCAAAGATGAACTGTTGTTGAATATCTTTGGCCCGTAATGCAAAGATGGTTTGTTGATGAATATCTTTGGCCCGTAGTGCAAAGATGGTTTGTTGATGAATATCTTTGGCCCGTAGTACAAAGATGGATTTGTTAGTATGATTATAAACAGGAATTGTGATTTGGTATAACCATGATCTTTGATGTTTCAGGTAAAGACAGGTGATGAAAATATTCTTCGTCCTGGGTGCGAAGAAAAATTTATAGTCACAATTATGATTATGAGTTATTCATATGATTGTGGAAAGGAACTGTTGAGTGATGTTACATGGATAAAACATTGTTGATGGATTTTTAACATGGAGAAGATAATAGACTTTATAGTCTATTTGACTCTTCTAATGGATTGCTCGTTCCGCTGCAACTATGGTTGAAATTTTTATCATTTACCATATGTTCTAAATCTCTGATTTATTATTGATGAAGGCTATTGATAATTTAATTATCTTTAGTCATGATATTCTTTACTGAGCTAGTTGTGCTCACCCTTTTGCTTCACAATTCCTTTCAGGTAATAAGAGTGTAGCTGGGTCGAGCGAGGGTAACGGGGAAATAGAACGGTGGTCTCTAGCTGTGGATGTTCTCCCGAAGCAGTATAGAAAAATTCATTTAGTAGTTATATTTGGTGAATCCAATAGGGTAAGGTGTACCCAACGTTGGAAGGGTGGTTTGCCACTATCATACAAGATGTCTAACGACATACAACCTCGTGTCATCATAAGACAGGGATGTGCTCATCCACTTGCTGAGTATATATACGAGCACTACCTATATAATTTTGGTGTTTATTTGAAGTATAATTCTCAATTAGAGACAGTAGAGATAATGATATGTCAAGAGAAGACTCACCATTGGGAAGAATATGATAGTAATCTTCTCGTTTTTCTTTGGGGTCTATTGGGTCAACCAAGGATAATTCTGTGGCCATATGATATCTATCATAACCTAGAAGCATGGGCTCCCATGTACGAAGGTTTCCTTGAGCACTTCCCAAAGATTTTAGTTTCTAAAACAGTTTTTGACTGTACCTTTATGTAAGGTACCTTTGTGAGGTGCTGATACATGATGGTGTCCAATGTCACATTTGGTATATATTTGTATCCAAACTCACAGCATATGTGTTGTTGTATTTTGCACGACAATTGTTGTAATAAAGTTGTAGTTGTTTTCTGTACCATGTATTTGACGACTCAGAATGGGTTGGATGGAATGGACCTATTTTGGGGTTGTCACAGGTGGTATCAGAGCTTAGGGATATGATATCTGGCGGAGATCGGGAAATATAACTAGGAGGGGAGAGATGAGTAAATCCTTCGCTAGTGTGTCCTACCTAAGCTTATTTGTTGGTCAGTCATAATATTGGGATATTATGTGATATGTTAATTTGTTCAATTAACCCTTATTTTGAAGCTGTATTCTAGAATGATATCTGAAATACAGGAGATGAGCAATGGAGAAATCATGATGATAGGGAAGATGGAATCTGAAATGAAAGCAAGGTATTCTCAACTCTTTGAAATACCAGGTACGTAAATTTCGGGGACGAAATTTTATAAGGAGGGGAGATTGTAAGACCCCGAATTTTATGAAATAAAAGTATTTAATTTTTCTTATAATTACTATTCAGTAAATGGTTAAATTGATAAAAGTTTAAAGTATTGGGTGACATATGAATTTTTTTTTTCAAAATAAGCAAGTGGTTATAAAATAATCATTGTTGTTGGGGAATATTCGTTTGGTCGTGGAATATTCTTTCTGTCGGGGAATATTCGTACGACGGCGCAGCTATTTGTGGGCCCCATAACAGAATAACTGTCGGGTGAAAAAAACGACAAATTTGAGTTTTTACAAATAACGGCGTAGTTGTTACCGTTAACACTGTTGGAATACCCGGTGGTTAAAATACAGTAATACGCGTTATTGCACAGTAGCACACGGTATTGCATAGTATTTTTGAAATTATTGATTCTTACGTAAGAAGGCACTACTCAATAATTGTTACAGTAATTACTGTTCAATATTTTATTTTATTGATTCAATAATTGCTGCGTTGATATTTTATATTATTGTTGTTTCAATAATTGTTGCTGCACAGTATTTTCTATTATCAGATCAATAATTCATATTATTTGAATAATATTATTAGATAGCATTATTGGCAATGTCTAGAAAGTTCTGTCTAAGGAGAGGTTTGGTCACCTAATTGCGCGCCAATAAGGAGAAATCCTTATTGGAAAGCCCCCTCTTTCCTGGGAACGGCCTGGTTGTCATAAATGTGATTCTGTAATATTATTTGTGAATAATTAATTATTGATTCATATGATAAGGAAATATTTATTTTATGTGGATATAAATGAGGGATATATTTTTGTGGTTAAAAATGAAGGAGTTAATGTTGAGGTGTTTTATCAGTATTTTTGTCGGAATGGAGGTATTAAAAATTAAATTAGGGTTTTTGAGATATTTTGCGGGGGTTATAATTTTTAATCCGACCGTTGGATCGTGGTAATTTTTGGATATGTTATACATATATAAGTTGAGTATATGCCCACAAATTTTGAACCGTTAAAAATGAACGTATGATTTATTATGAATTTTACGAGATGACTGGTTCAGAAATTGTTGAATTTTCGGAGTTTATCATTTTGGTGGAAAATTCTAGAATGGTGGGCCCCACTTGTGGTTGGTGAAGAAATGTGCTGAATTATATTTCAAATGTGGTGGGTGGGAATAGTAGCAGGTAAAGCCATCAGGTTGCAGGTCAAACCTACCAAAATTTTCCTATAAATAGAGGGCTAAGTTAGAATTGAAAATCACACCAGAAACATAAGTTTTCTCTCTTTCTCTCTCTATATTATGAAGCATATTTTGTGAGTTTTTAGATACTTGGTGAGTTGCTATTCATTAGTGCAAGTTTCCTTCAGCATCATATCCGATATCCAGTCAGAAGTACTGCTCTTTTGAGGTAAGGGATAGTAATGGATTTTAAGGATTGTTATGATTTTCAGTTTCGTAATTTTTCTAATCTTCAAAAATTATAGAAAAATTTGAAATGATATTTTGATGAGTTTTATTGATTGTGTCCAAAAATGGTGATTTTTGGATGTATAGATTAAGAGTTATGAATTTTACGGGAAAAGACTATTTTAAAAGTAACCGCTTATAATTCCTTGTGGTTAACTCCAAAATTGATGAAATTTTTATTGGGAGTACATGTGTATGATAGAAGTATACTCTGTAAATTTCAGAATTTTTGGACAAAAGTATAATTTTTGATAAATGTCTAAATATTCGGTGGTTTTGGCCATATGAAAAATAGTAAATGAGTTTTAAAAATTCTGAGAAAAATATATGTTCAATATGGGACTATATTATGCTAAATCCCAGAAAAAAAATATTTTTGGAACTGATTTGGTATTTTTCATGAAAATGGTCTAGTTATGAGTAAATGAATTAAATATGTTTTGTGAAGAAAGAAAATTAGAAAATAAGATTTTATGGCTTGAGAATCCTATATGAGGTATATGCAGATTTTTGATGAGGGTTTTGGTTATTGATGATGAAATTGTAAGAGTTGGCATTTTATGATGATTAAATGCATTAATTAGTAAAGTGTAAACAATTAAAATAAATTGTTTATAAATTTAAGTAATGTTATTCTTTCAATATCATTATACCGAAATATTGGTATGAATTTTATTGTAGAATTTCTATCTTTTGTGTCGGGATTACTATTCATGAGTTACGAATATTACTCTTGAGATTAAAACTATATGTTGATCATATTATTTTTATCATCATATATAACATTTTTATAACCCTGATGTTGAAATTCTCTTTCACTGGAGTGTAAAGATGGATAGATTATTGGTATGATCATGACTAGGGTTCTCTTTGGCCTGTAGTGCAAAGTTGAATTGTGACTGGTATGATCATGACCATTGAATTTATAACTGAATATCTTAAGCTTAAGTGCAAAGGTGAATTGATCAACATGGTTATAATTATTGTTTATATAAATTCTGAAATGATTATATATTTCTTTGAGATATGAATATATTTGGCCTGTAGTGCAAATATGAATTGTTGATGAATATCTTTGGCATGTAGTGCAAAGATGGCCTGTTGATGAATATCTTTGGCCTGTAGTGCAAAGATGAACTGTTGTTGAATATCTTTGGCCCGTAGTGCAAAGATGGTTTGTTGATGAATATCTTTGGCCTGTAGTGCAAAGATGAACTGTTGTTGAATATCTTTGGCCCGTAATGCAAAGATGGTTTGTTGATGAATATCTTTGGCCCGTAGTGCAAAGATGGTTTGTTGATGAATATCTTTGGCCCGTAGTACAAAGATGGATTTGTTAGTATGATTATAAACAGGAATTGTGATTTGGTATAACCATGATCTTTGATGTTTCAGGTAAAGACAGGTGATGAAAATATTCTTCGTCCTGGGTGCGAAGAAAAATTTATAGTCACAATTATGATTATGAGTTATTCATATGATTGTGGAAAGGAACTGTTGAGTGAGGTTACATGGATAAAACATTGTTGATGGATTTTTAACATGGAGAAGATAATAGACTTTATAGTCTATTTGACTCTTCTAATGGATTGCTCGTTCCGCTGCAACTATGGTTGAAATTTTTATCATTTACCATATGTTCTAAATCTCTGATTTATTATTGATGAAGGCTATTGATAATTTAATTATCTTTAGTCATGATATTCTTTACTGAGCTAGTTGTGCTCACCCTTTTGCTTCACAATTCCTTTCAGGTAATAAGAGTGTAGCTGGGTCGAGCGAGGGTAACGGAGAAATAGAACGGTGGTCTCTAGCTGTGGATGTTCTCCCGAAGCAGTATAGAAAAATTCATTTAGTAGTTATATTTGGTGAATCCAATAGGGTAAGGTGTACCCAACGTTGGAAGGGTGGTTTGCCACTATCATACAAGATGTCTAACGACATACAACCTCGTGTCATCATAAGACAGGGATGTGCTCATCCACTTGCTGAGTATATATACGAGCACTACCTATATAATTTTGGTGTTTATTTGAAGTATAATTCTCAATTAGAGACAGTAGAGATAATGATATGTCAAGAGAAGACTCACCATTGGGAAGAATATGATAGTAATCTTCTCGTTTTTCTTTGGGGTCTATTGGGTCAACCAAGGATAATTCTGTGGCCATATGATATCTATCATAACTTAGAAGCATGGGCTCCCATGTACAAAGGTTTCCTTGAGCACTTCCCAAAGATTTTAGTTTCTAAAACAGTTTTTGACTGTACCTTTATGTAAGGTACCTTTGTGAGGTGCTGATACATGATGGTGTCCAATGTCACATTTGGTATATATTTGTATCCAAACTCACAGCATATGTGTTGTTGTATTTTGCACGACAATTGTTGTAATAAAGTTGTAGTTGTTTTCTGTACCATGTATTTGACGACTCAGAATGGGTTGGATGGAATGGACCTATTTTGGGGTTGTCACATCAGAGCTTAGTTATTTTTGTGATTTTCTTGTGCGAATTAAATGGAGGATTGGACAGCAGGTTGCATGATTAATCTCAAGGCTACAAATTATGCAATTTGGAAGCCAAGAATGGAGGATTTGCTTTACTGCAAGGATTTGTACGAGCCACTTGAGAACGATGGAGTTAAGCCCACAAACAAGAGTGACGCGCAGTGGAACAAGATGAACAGGAAGACTATTGGTCTGATCAGATCGTGGATTGATCAGGGTGTGTTTCATCATGTTGCCACAGAAACTAAAGCCTATGCTCTCTGGCAGAAATTGGAGTCCATGTTTGAAAGGAAGACGGCGCAAAATAAAGCTTTTTTGATTAGAAAGCTTGTGAATTCTAAATTCAAAGATGGAAACTCCGTTGCAGAACACTTGAGTGATTTTCAGAGTTTGATAAATCAGTTGAGTACGATGAAGATGGTCATTGACGATGAGATGCAGGCTTTGTTGTTTTTGTTGAGCTCTTTGCCTGATAGCTGGGAGACGCTGGTTGTATCGTTGAGTAACTCCGCTCCTAATGGCAAGCTGACTATGAATACAGTTAAGGATAGTTTATTTAACGAGGAACAAAGGCGAAGAGATACTATGGTGATTAGCGCTGAGTCACAAGTTTTTGTCGCACAGAGTAGGGGCAAAAACAAAGGGAGAAACTCTCATGAGGATGACAAATTCAGGGGAAGGTCAAGAGATAGAAAAGAAGTAATTTGTTTTCACTGCCAGAAGCCAGGTTACATAAAACGAGAGTGTAGATTTTTTAAGAAGGAGCAGTCTTAGGAAAAAGATAAGGATAAAGATTCGATTGTGTATTTATCCGACGTTGATGTAACTATTGTTTGTGATGATAAACCCAAGTGCCATGTTAATGATTGGATTATTGATTTGGATGCTTCATTCCATGCTACTTCGCGTGGTGAAATCTTCACATCCTACAGTAGTGGTGATTTTGGCCATGTGCGGATGGGAAACGGAAGTCCATCCAAGATTATAGGTATTGGAGATATTTGTTTAGAAACTAACAGTGGTTGCAGGTTGATGCTGAGAGAAGTCAGACATGTTCCGGATATTCGTTTTAATTTGATCTCTGCTGGTAAGCTTGATGAGAATGGTTATAAAAGTTACTTTGGTGAAGGTTAGTGGAAGCTCACCAAAGGGTCTCTGTGACGCCCCCAAAATTAGGTATACATCACCCATCTTGGGTACATAGTACAGAATATAAATACAACTTACTAATACAACTGTCGTGTACAATACGACAAAACATAAACTGTGAGTTTGAATACAAATATTATCTTCTAGAGAGTATTCATACTCAAAAGGAGTCCTCATTACATTTATTAACACATCATTACATAGAATAGTGAGGACTACTAACTAATACTATCATTCGGACCATCACTCCGCTCCTTGACTTGCCCCAGCTACGTTCTTATTTCCTGAAGAGAATAGTGAAAGAAAGGGTGAGCTCAACTAGCCCAGTAAGAAATATTATGACTAAGATAATGCAGAATAAATTATCATTAGCCTTCAACAATGTTAAACTGATAAAATATAATAGACATCAAGTTTAACTGCAGCGGAACAAGCAATCCATTAAGTAGAAAATAAACTCTACTATCTTTTATGCTTTAAAAGGTTTTTCAACCCTGTTATCGCTGGGACTCAGCTTAATAAAATAATCCACATCATCGAATCACCCCTGCACTACGGCCAAGGATATTCATATATTCATTAATGGTCATGATCATGCCAACAACTGTCCATCAACGCACTATGGGCCAATGAAGACTTTTATCACATCATTTGTAACATTACGGTCATGATTATACCGAATAATCCCTGGTCATAATCATACCAAGTCCATCTATGCACTACAGGCCACAGATGACTTTTAACATTTTATAAATATGAGGATGATGACAATGATATAAGAATTCAATAAAACAAGTTCAAGAATTAATTTATCCAAGAATTAACAACATCCAAATTGTCAACATGATACTGCTTTGTGGAGTAAAATTCAAGAATGCTTAGAAGAATATTTTTTTGAAAAGATATTGGATGAAACGCAACTATCAAGGATATTCCACAAATTTCATGGAGTATAGAAGTCAAAACTTAACCAACTGAGTATAATAAAGAATGGAATAACAAAAGAAATCACCATGCATGCGATAGACCGCACAGACAGGTTATTTTCACAGAATAATAAATAATGGAACCAGGTTCGGCATAAAACGCACAGACAGGATATTCCAACAAAATAATAATAAAGACGGAACCAGGTCCGGTGTAAAACACACGGACAGGATGTTCCAACAAAATAATAATAAAGACGGAACCAGGTCCGGTGTAAAACACACAGACAGGATGTTCCAACAGAATAATAATAAAAACGGAACCAGGTCTGGTGTAAAACACACAGACAAGATGTTCCAACAGAATAATAGAAGAATGTCACCAAGTATAGGGTATACCGCATATACAGGTTATTCCAACAGAATAATAAGAAATGGAATAACAACAGTTCTCTTCATGAATAAGAAAGAATAACACCCCTTACCGTTTTAAAGAAGAGCTGAAGTAAGGAAGTAGTTAAGTAGCAGAATACTCTTCTTCTCTCTCTCTATAGTTTCTCTCTATAGCTTCTCTCTCTAGAGTTCAGTGAATTCGTAAGAAATAATGAAGGAATGAACTGCTATTTATAGAAAAATAGAATGCATAGTAACTAATCCATGAACGGTCCAGATTGATTACTTTAATCTGATGGTCCATATTTAAAGAAAAATATTTTAAATAAAATATAATATATTCTATTTATAGAATAACTTTAATAAAGTATTCTGTTTTATATAAAAAGATGTTTCTATTTTATTACGTTAATAATACGAATAAAACAAAACGTCATTATCGGTAAATAATTCATATTATTAACTGACAATAATTGAATCAAACTGAGTGACTTCTCATATAAGCATTAATAATCAATACCGTGTGCTACTATGCAACCATACGTATTACTGTAATTTTACTACCGAGTAGTTCAACAGTATCAATGGTAAAACTTCCGCCGTTATTTTTAATAAAATATTTTTGTCGTTTTCTCAATCCGACAATAATTTCGTTGTGGGGTCCACCAATAATTGTGCCGTTGTACGAATATTCCCTGTTAAAACGAATATTCTCCGACCAATAGAATATTATATAACAACTTGCATACTTTGTAAAATTTATAAATATTACCCACAACTATAACATTATATCAAATTAACTCCATAATATTCAAAAATGATATTTATAGAAAATTCATCTTTATTTATAAAAGTTGGGGTCTTACAACCTCCCCTTCTTATAAAATTTCGCCCTCAAAATTAGGGTACGTACCTGGTAAGTCGAAGAGGTAAGGATACCTTGATTTCATTTCAGATTCTAACTCCCAAGTCATTTCCTCAACATCGTGGTTTCTCCACAAAATTTTGACTTGAGGTATAACCTTGGAGCGTAGAATATGTTCCTTCTTATCCAAGATTTGAACAGAAACTTCTTCATACGTCAAATCCTCCGCTATTTCGTCCGGTTCTAACTCAATAATGTGGTTCGGGTCTTCCACATATTTGCGTAACATGGATATGTGAAAAACGTTATGAACACGAGACATACTTGGCGGTAAAGCGAGTCTATAAGTCACAGTTCCTACTCGATCGAGGATTAAAAATGGACCGATGAATCGAGGATTGAGCTTTCCTCTTTTTCCAAATCTCGTAACTCCTTTCCATGGAGCAACACATAAGAACACATGATCTCCTATATCAAATTTCATGTCCTTTCGATGAAGATCAACATAACTCTTTTGTCGATCTTGTGAGGTTTTTATACGTTGTCGGATCGTTTGAATCTTTTCTGTAGTCATACGTACCAACTCCGGTCCCAACAACGTTGCTTCACCCACCTCATCCCAGCATACTGGAGAACGACATTTTCTTCCATACAATGCTTCGAATGGAGCCATGCCAATACTTACTTGATAACTGTTGTTGTAGGAAAACTCCACCAATGGTAAGAACTTGTCCTAACTTCCCTTAAAGTCAAAGACACAGAGTCTTAATAAATCTTCTAGAGTTTGAATAGTCCTCTCTGATTATCCGTCCGTCTGAGGATGATATGCCGAACTAAATCGTAAATCTGTGCCCATAGCTTTTTGTAAACTAACCCAAAATCGTGAAGTGAATCTTGGGTCTCGGTCAGAAACTATGGATACTAGCATACCATGCAGTCTTATAATCTCGTTTATGTACATACGAGCAAGACGTTCAAGTGTATAAGTTTCTCGTATCGGTAAGAAATGAGCAGACTTGGTCAATCTATCAACAATGACCCAAATCGCATCAATACCTTGAGAAACCCTAGGAAGACCGGTAACGAAATCCATGGTAATGTGCTCCCACTTCCATTCTGGAATTTCAAGTGGTTGCAATGGACCTTTTGGTACTTGATGCTCCGCTTTGACTCGTTGACAAGTTAGACACCTTGAGATAAACAACGCTATCTCTCTTTTCATATTGCTCCACCAAAATGTATGACGAAGATCATGATACATTTTGGTACTTCCAGGATGGATTGCAAACGGTGTGTTGTGCGCCTCCATCATGATTTCATACTTTAAATCAGGGTTGTTAGGAACACAAAGTCTGGAGTTGACTCGAAGTATTTCTTCTTCATTGATTCTTGCTTCCGGCATAGCACCTTCTTGCACTTTCTTCCTCATACGCATCAGCTCCAGGTCTGTAGCTTGAGCAGCTTTAACTTTATCGATTAAAGTTGGTTCTACTCGTATATTCGCCATCATCACATGGGTCCCTGGAGTCTTTAACTCTATCTCCATCCTTTGCAAGTCACACAAAATGGGCCTTTGTGTTGACAATATTGCACTCGTACTTGCATATGATCTTCTACTCAATGCGTCAGCTACCACGTTCGCTTTTTCAGGATGGTATTGAATGGTATGATCATAATCTTTCAACAGTTCAAGCCAACGTCGTTGTCGCATGTTGAGTTCCTTTTGAGTGAAGAAATATTTGAGGCTTTTATGATCCGTAAAGATCTCCACCTTCTCCCCATACAAGTAATGCCTCCAAATTTTAAGTGCAAAGACAACAGCTGCCAACTCTAGATCATGAGTAGGATAATTTCTCTCATATTCCTTGAGTTGTCTTGATGCATAGGCTATGACTTTTCCATGTTGCATGAGAACGCATCCCAACCCTTTGCTCGAAGCATCACTGTAGATGACAAATCCCTCTGAGCCAGATGGTATTGTTAGAACAGGTGCTGAAATGAGTCTCCTCTTGAGTTCTTGAAAACTCTGCTCACATTCTTCGCTCCAACCGAACTTTGTATCTTTCTGAGTCAGCTGAGTTAATGGAGTAGCGATTCGAGAAAATCCTTCCACGAATCTCCGATAATAACCAGCTAAACCAAGAAAGCTACGTACTTCGGTCACTGATTTAGGTTGCTCCCAGCTTTGAATAGCTTCAATCTTTGTCGGGTCAACCGATATTCCACGACTTGATACTACGTGCCCAAGGAATGCTACCTCCTCCAGCCAGAACTCGTATTTCTTCAACTTGGCATAAAGCTTGTATTCACGAAGCTTTTGGAGTACCAGCCTCAAGTGTTGCTCATGATCTTCACGGCTTTTGGAATAAATAAGGATGTCATCAATAAAGACAACCACAAAGTGATCCAAATATTCTTTGAATACCCGGTTCATCATATCCATGAAGGCAGCAGGAGCATTAGTCAATCCAAAGGACATGACTAGGAATTTATAATGCCCGTACTGAGTTCTAAAAGCCGTCTTTGGAATATCCTCAGTTCTAACCTTCAGCTGATGATATCCAGAACGAAGATCGATCTTTGAAAAGAATTGTGCTCCTTGCAACTGGTCAAACAGGTCATCAATACGTGGCAATGGGTACCTGTTTTTGATGGTGACATGATTCAACTCCCGATAATCAATACAAAGTCGCATACTTCCATCTTTCTTCTTCACGAATAGCACAGGAGCACCCCAAAGAGAAGTACTAGGACGAATAAAGCCAATGTCTAACAATTCCTGCAGTTGGATCTTTAACTCCTGAAATTCAATAGGAGCCATTCGATATGGGGCTTTGGAAATGGGTTTTGTACCGGGTTCAAGGTCGATACAAAATTCAATTTCACGCTCTGGGTAGGCCAGGAAGTTCTTCAGGGAATATGTCAGGGAATTTATTAACAATAGAAATATCATTCAAAACTGACATATTTTTGTTTAGATCCGTGACATGAGCTAAGAAAGCTTGACATCCGTTTTTCAATAAACGAATAGCTTTATGGCTTGAGATGACAGCGATTGATTTTAATGGTTTGGTTGCTTGAATTCGCATAATAGGTCGATTAGGAATATGAAAGCTAACAACCTTACGAAAATAATCAATTTTTGCATGATGAATAGTTAACCAATCAATCCCTAGAATCACGTCAAATGCAAGTATTTTTAATGAAATAAGATCGACAGGTAATGTGTGGGTACCAACTTGAACCAAACAAGACTTATAAACCGTGGATGTAATGAAGGTTTCTCCCAATGGAGTTTCAACAGATAAGTCAAAGTCTAATTTCTCCGGAATCAAATTTAATCGATGAGCGCAAGTAGGAGAAATAAAAGAATGGGTAGAACCGGTATCAAATAAAGTATAGACTTCGTTAGAGTTTATGATAAGCTTACCCGTGATGACCTCATTCGGGTTCCTTGCTTTCTGGGAGGTCACAACAAACGCTCTCCCTTGCACTATCAGTTTTGACTTTTCTGGGACGGCCTTTGGTGTCTCCATCTTGGCTGAACTTGCTTTTGGTAAACGACAAAATCGAGCTAAATGACCTTCTCTTTCACAATTGTAACATGCTTTAGACGGCATCGCGCAGTTTGGACTGATGTGCCCCTCCCCTCCGCATTTGAAACATATGATAGGTGGTCGTTCTCCTTCCTTAACAACGGGTGCTGGTGCTGACGTCTTTCCATCATTGTTGAATCTCCTCTTCTTGAAATGACCATTCTTATTGTTTTGGCCCTGATTACCACCGAAGTGGTTACCATTTCTGGCCTGTTGATTCCCTCCACGCTTGTTGTCACCGCTTCGATGACTGCTCTCACTAGTATTATCATTTTGCCGACTGCTCTCTTTTGGTTGCGTTGACTCGTTATCGCGCTCCACTAACTGAGCCATATTCACAACATCTGAATACAAACACAATTTATGAGAAATAAGATGTTGACGTATCTCAGGTTTCAAACCTCGCAAAAACATTCACGTCATTCGCTCTTCATTATCCACCAAGTGGGACGCAAACCGGGATAACTCAGCAAATTTAGCCTCATACTGCGACACGGTCATATTATTCTGCTCCAATTTGATGAACTCCACCTCCTTCATGTGACGAACACTTTCGGAAAAGTATTTGTCATTGAACAGCTCTTGGAACTTCTCCCAAGACATCTTCAGTGCGGCAGGTTGAGTACGCTTAATCGATTTCCACCAGTAATCTGTCTCTCCTCGCAACATAAAGGCGACAAAGGGAACCTTTTACTCCTCGGAGCATCCCAAGACATCAAATATCTTGGTAATCTGCTTTATCCATGTTTCCGCTATAAGTGGTTTTGGCTCTCCCTTAAACTCTGGTGGTCCCAGCTCCTTGAACTGTTTAGCGGTGACCGTCCGAGAGTTTTCAGTGTTTCCACCTATATTTTGGACAGGAGCCGCTCTCGCCTGCTGTTGCATGAACTGCATAAAGTTTCTGAACATTCCATCATTCATTATCTGGTCAGTGTTGTTGTTTGCATGAGGATTGTCACCTTCCTGATGCACATTATCCTGATTATTGATATGTGGTGAATCAACAGTCGCTTGTGCTCCATTACTATTCTCAACATTCTCATATGTCATTTTCAGATATTGCCACAAAATAAAAGTTAATTGATATGTCATATATTATCCTTATATTATAACCGACCAATTAAATACCATGCAAATAAACTTAGGTAGGTCATACTAGCGAAGGAATTCTCCGTCTCTCCCCTCCTAGTTCTATTCTCACATCTTAGCCAGGGATCATATCCCTAAGCTCTGATACCAACTGTGACACCCCCAAAATTAGGTATACATCACCCATCTTGGGTCGTCAGATACATAGTACAGAATACAAATACAACTTACTAATACAACTGTCGTGTACAATACGACAAAACATAAACTGTGAGTTTGAATACAAATATTATCTTCTAGAGAGTATTCATACTCAAAAGGAGTCCTCGTTACATTTATTAACACATCATTACATAGAATAGTGAGGACTACTAACTAATACTATCATTCGGACCATCACTCCGTTCCCCGACTTGCCCCAGCTACGTTCTCATTTCCTGAAGAGAATAGTGAAAGAAAGGGTGAGCTCAACTAGCCAGTAAGAAATATTATGACTAAGATAATGCAGAATAAATTATCATTAGCCTTCAACAATGTTAAACTGATAAAATATAATAGACATCAAGTTTAACTGCAGCGGAATAAGCAATCTATTAAGTAGAAAATAAACTCTACTATCTTTTATGCTTTGAAAGGTTTTTCAACCCTGTTATCGCTGGGACTCAGCTTAATAAAATAATCCACATCATCGAATCACCCCTGCACTACGACCAAGGATATTCGTATATTCATTAATGGTCATGATCATGCCAACAGCTGTCCATCAACGCACTATGGGCCAATGAGAACTTTTACCACATCATTTGTAACATTACGATCATGATTATACCGAATAATCTCTGGTCATAATCATACCAAGTCCATCTATGCACTACAGGCCACAGATGACTTTTAACATTTTATAAACATGAGGATGATGATAATGATATAAGAATTCAATAAAACAAGTTCAAGAATTAATTTATCCAAGAATTAGCAACATCTAAATTGTCAACATGATACTGCTTTGTGGAGTAAAATTCAAGAATGCTTAGAAGAATATTTTCTTGAAAAGATATTGGATGAAACGCAACTATCAAGGATATTCCATAAATTTCATAGAGTATAGAAGTCAAAACTTAACCAACTGAGTATAATAAAGAATGGAATAACAAAAGAAATCATCATGCATGCGATAGACCGCACAGACAGGTTATTTTCACAGAATAATAAATAATGGAACCAGGTCCGGCATAAAACGCACAGACAGGATATTCCAACAAAATAATAATAAAGACGGAACCAGGTCCGGTGTAAAACACACAGACAGGATGTTCCAACAGAATAATAATAAAGACGGAACCAGGTCCGGTGTAAAACACACGGACAGGATGTTTCAACAGAATAATAATAAAGACGGAACCAGGTCCGGTGTAAAACACACAGACAGGATGTTCCAACAGAATAATAATAAAAACGGAATCAGGTTCGGTGTAAAACACACAGACAGGATGTTCCAACAGAATAATAGAAGAATGTAACCAAGTATAGGGTATACCGCGTATACAGGTTATTCCAACAGAATAATAAGAAATGGAATAACAACAGTTCTCTTCATGAATAAGAAAGAATAACACCCCTTACCGTTTTAAAGAAGAGCTGAAGTAAGGAAGTAGTTAAGTAGCAGAATACTCTTCTTCTCTCTCTCTATAGTTTCTCTCTATAGCTTCTCTCTCTAGAGTTCAGTGAATTCGTAAGAAATAATGAAGGAATGAACTGCTATTTATAGAAAAATAGAATGCATAGTAACTAATCCATGAACGGTCCAGATTGATTACTTTAATCTGACGGTCCATATTTAAAGAAAAATCTTTTAAATAAAATATAATATATTCTATTTATAAAATAACTTTAATAAAGTATTCTGTTTTATATAAAAAGATGTTTCTGTTTTATTACGTTAATAATACGAATAAAACAAAACGTCATTATCGCTAAATAATTCATATTATTAACTGACAATAATTGAATCAAACTGAGTGACTTCTCACATAAGCATTAATAATCAATACCGTGTGCTACTATGCAACCACACGTATTACTGTACTTTTACTACTGAGTAGTTCAACGGTATCAATGGTAAAACTTTCGCCGTTATTTTTAATAAAATATTTTTGTCGTTTTCTCAATCCGACAATAATTTCGTTGTGGAGTCCACCAATAATTGTGCCGTTGCACGAATATTCCCTGTTAAAACGAATATTCCCCGACCAATCGAATATTATATAACAACTTGCGTACTTTGCAAAATTTATAAATATTACCCACAACTATAACATTATATCAAATTAACTCCATAATATTCAAAAATAATATTTATAGAAAATTTATCTTTATTTATAAAAGTTGGGGTCTTACAGTCTCTAGTGGTGACTAGAGGTAAGAAGGTAGACACTCTTTACACGATGCGGGCGCATGTGAGAGGTGTTGAAGATGGGGGAGTTAGGCAGGAAAAGATGTGGTACAAAGTCGTGCGAGATAGGAGAAAAGCCTTGCATGAGAACCACGAGAGAAAAACTCTTCGCTTTAAATGGGTACCAAAAGTGAAGAAGGAAAGTTATAGCTCACAGTCAGGATACAAAGCGGTTGTGAATGAATTTGGCAAGTAAAAATCTGTCAAGTTTGAGTTAGATCCTCCCGTTGAGAAGAACCATGCCGATGAGACAAAGCCGGACATGAAGATAGTTGAAAATTCCAAGAAGCTTGAGTTGAGCCAAGATTTCGTTGGAATTAACTCCGAGTAAGGAGTTGTGGTTGGTGATCCCTCCTCTCATGGGTTCGGAGGGGGAGATTGTTGGGTGTGGATCCTCACCCATTAGATAGAATCCATGATAGAAAAGAATTGATTTTCTTTGTGAGCAAGTAAGTGGGTTTACTTGATATTAATCTAATTAGAAATTGGGTTAATGGAAGCAATGTTGGAATTGGAGATTCCATGAAAGGAATCCAAGTTGAAATTAAAAAAGATTTACTTGTTAGATTGGTTGGTGACCAAGACAAGGAGATGTGATCCCTAATTTGATTAGGAGAATAAATTGTTTCTAATCCATAATAGGAATGGATTAGGAAGAGTACTATAAATAAGGCTATGAATGAGTCTTATTTGATACATGAGATAAACTTGGTAGCAAGAAGATACCAAAAGAATAAATCGAGAGAATTACAGTTTGTTGTTCTTGGGTATCTGCCGCCATCTCCGTTCAATTGAAAGCTTGAAGACTTTATTGCTTGGGGTGTTTTTGGGTGGTGAAGTTAATTAAGTTTCTCAACCTAATTAAAGGTAAATTTGTATTCTCTAAATTTATTGTGTAACCTCAAGTTTTAGGGCATAAAACTTGAGATGATTATTGTAATTTGTAAGCCCATTATTAGTGATATAGTGGAGATTCGGAGTTTGACTCGTGGTTTTTTACCTCTTAATTTTAGAGGGTTTTCCACGTATATTTGGTGTCTTGCTTGTGGATGATTATTTGTTATTTTTGTTCTCATAATTGGGTTTGTTGATTTCATATTTAATTGCACAAAGACGAAAAAATAATTCCTGAGATATAGATTATTTTTGGCGTACTTTTCCCAACACTATGGACTATTATTTATATCGACTTGAACCAAAGAAAAGACACCCAGACAAAATCTAAATTTGCTTATTGGGGAAATCTTTGGACTATTATTTTAAACCAAACAGGAACTATATATATATATATATATATAAAGAGCTTCCAATGCGGCACCTTTAGCGACAGACAATGTCATAACTAAACCCGATGTCATAGGGTCTGAACCGTTGTGATAGCCTGGAACCGTCGCTATAGCCCGGTTCAAACCTTATGACGACGGGTTTAGCGACGATTTTGTCCGTCACTAAAGATGATTCGCATGCAAACTCCCGCATAGGAAACGGACTATATGTGTGTGTGTGTGTGTGTGTGTGTGTTAAAACATCAAAATCAGCTGTATATATAATTGTAAAAACATCAAAATAAGCTGTCCCCCTAACGTTATGTAGTTCACAAAAGAATTTCATCTTGCCACGGAATTTTGTACAAAGAGTTGAAAATTTTACTTATTTTCAAGTTATATAAAATCTTACAAGTCTAATTGAGGAGGAATTTTGCTCTCCCCTCCCCTCCCCTCCCCTCCCCTCCCCCATAAAATTCTCCATGAAATTATTTATCGACATTGAGTTCGTAACATAAAAAATATATATATATATTTTTGACGATTATCTAAGATTCAAAAAAATAAAATTATATTTAATAAAATTTTCGAGTTCAAATTCAACAGTCATAAGCTCCTAATAAAAAGTGTCTTCAAAAATATCCTAATATGATTTGACGATTAGATAGATTTTTCTTCATATCCTTTTCTCCTTTTTTTGGGGAACCAATGATTACATAGTTATAACTTGTAAGAAGGCAAAATTTAAAAAGACGATTGACAATTACATAATATTTAATTAATAATTAGATTGATAAGAGTCAAGGGATGACTTTGCACATAAGGGACACAGGTTTTCTTCAAGCCAGACTGGGCCAGATTTTGACGTAAAATTTGTGGCCTTTTTGAACCCTCTAATTTTTGCATCACCACTAGAGGCAGAGGGGTAAGACAGCCCAAATACTTGGAACCAAATCCTATTCAAAAAAATTTGGAACTATCTTATTTGTTTTTAAATTTAAACTTGAGACTATTAGGAACTATTTAATTGCAGCTGAATGGCTAACCAATTCAGTCATTCAGTGCGTTTGTTTTGGAAAAAGAATCGGTTAGTCATTCAGACAATTTTGAATTGAATGTTTTAGTCCAATTTTTTTGACTGAATGAGAGACTGAATGAACCTTCTTCTTTTTTTAACAATATTAACTATTATATAAGTAATATTAAATAAATTTACAACAATTTTTTAAATTTTTTTAGAGGAGAAAAATAATAATAATATGTTATTCAGATGTTTCAGACATATCAATTATCAAACAATTTTTTTCATTCAGATTCAGATTCAGCTCATTCAGATTCAAATTCATTCAGTTTTTATCAAACCCCCTCTTAGTCTAGAATTATAAAATAATTTAATAGTCTTGAAATTATAATTATGATCCAGATATTATAACCCTAAATCCTTAATATTAATAATTTTGAAATTATAATCTCATCTATCTCGCAAGAGCCCCGGTGGGCCAAACCAAACTCGCAATGGACTGATTCAATAAAATAAGCTCAATACTTGATCTACACGAAAAGGCAATTTATTTAGTCTTTTCGGATACAATCATCCCTTTCAGCAGTTAAATCCACTATATTTTATGTCTACCCTTTCTCCAAGAAAATATCATAATAGATCAAGGATTATTACAAGACAAGATAATCTTAAATACAAATAATGCAATAAACTTCATATAAAAAAAAAAAAGCAGCAGCAGCAAAGTTCAAGTTTGAATTCCATCAATTATACCTACAAATCACAAAAGCAATCTCTTCAAGCTTTAAGCTAATGGAGCAAACTATGCTTCTTTCTCTATTAATCTCTTCATTGTTCCTGGTACTCTATTGTGTTCTAAAAGCATTTTACTCCATTTGGTGGAAACCAAAAAGGCTGGAGAAGTACTTAAAGCTGCAAGGAATCAATGGCACTCCCTATAAGCTATTGTTTGGAGACATGAAAGAGTTTGTGAAGCAAATAACTGAAGCATGGTCTAAACCAGCTAGCCCAAGTCACCAGATTGTGTCTCGCGTAGACCCATTCACCCATAATCTTGTGAAAAAATACGGTATAATTGTGTGTTCATTTAGTTTTTGATACATAACAAACAGTATTATTTGAATGACTCGTATTATGTTCTGGATTTCAAGTTTCAGTTGCTTAATGTTTGAACTTTGAATGTATTTTTTTTACCAGCTGATGGTTGAGTAGTACTTATATGTGAAAACAGGGAAGATATCACTGTTTTGGTTATGGACCCACAGTTGATGAAAGAAGTGTTTTCTAACAAGCTAGGACATTTTCAGAAGCCGTCACTTAATCCTCTTATACTGATTTTGACAAATGGATTAACAACTCTAGAAGGCGAAAAATGGGCTACACATAGGAGGATAATCAATCCTGCTTTCCACCTAGATAAATTGAAGGTTTCTTTCTGATGTCTCTTTCTGCTTTCACACTCTGACTCCTTAAATTCTTTGGCTTTGTAGTTAACAGATGAGGATGTTTCTGGAAATAGAATGTATAATCTTTGATTTATATATGCTGGGAAGGAGAGAGAGGGGGGGGAATGGAGTAAAAGATTTTGGCCAAAAGTCAAGGATGAGAGTCAATTGGTTTACCATCCTATCTGCAAGCTCTTCTGATTTTACATTAGAAGTGTTGACATGCTTCTCCAAAAAGATTTTGAGCTCAACATTGTTTGAATGTTGGAAAGAAGTTGCTGACGAAGGAGAAAATGTACAATTAATTAACACAAAGAAATTTCTCACATGTGCTATGTCTTTGTTCATCTTATGAAAAAGAATCTTTTTGAAGTTTTTTGTTTTTTTAACAGGGGATGTTACCAGTATTCTCAGACAGTTGTTTGATGCTGGTAGAGCGATGGAAGAAATCTATTGGTGTTCAAGGAACTTGTGAAATGGATGTCTGGCCTGAATTTCAAGATCTTACAGGGGATATAATTTCTCGGACAGCATTTGGAAGCAACTACAAAGAAGGAAAGAAGATCCTAAAGCTTCAAAAAGAGCTTCAAGTGCTAGTTATGGAAGCCATGCAAACCTTATATATTCCTGGTTTCAGGTATCTTATCAGACTCATACTTGTTTAATCGTTAATGCAACTTTCTCTCAACAGCAAGAATTAAATATCAATTCAAAAATGTTTCTTGGATGGGTGATGCTAGGGGTCTCAAAAAGTTTCTCAAATGATGTGTCGCCATAACATTAGTTGGGTAGATGTCATTTGATTGACTATGCAATAAATTATTATTAAAATATTCAATGCCAAATGACCCCCTAGCATTACTCTTTTTGTATAGAAATCATATTGTCACTTTTAATTTGATTTATGTTGTACAGATTTATCCCAACAAAAAAGAACAAGAAAAGACACAGCTTAAATGAAAGGATTACCTCAATGCTCAGAACATTGGTTGAGAGGAAAGACAGAGCACTGAGAGCTGGGGAATCCCGGAGTGATGACTTATTAGGCCTGCTCTTGCAATCCAATAAACAGAACAATTTACAACATAATGCGAGTGTCACAGATAGTAACCAAATTACCATAGAAGAGATTATAGAGGAATGCAAGCTGTTCTACCTTGCTGGCCATGAGACAACTTCAAGCTGGTTAACTTGGACAATCATCGTCTTAGCCATGCACCTAGACTGGCAAGAAAAGGCCAGGGAAGAAGTTCTGCAAGTATGTGGAAAATACAATCCAAGTTTCGAGGCTATAAGCCACCTCAAAAATGTAAGTGTCCGTCTTTATTTGATCCAAAAACATATTAGTCCATTCTACTTTAACATTAACTTCAAAGAAGCAGATATTTTATCAAGTATCTCTAATACAAATATATAAGTCCTGTTTCCCTGTAGGTAAACATGATACTATGTGAAGTCCAAAGGTTATATTCACCTGTAATTTCTCTATATCTACGAACATACCAGAAAACAAAGATCGGGGATATCAGTTTACCGGCCGGCGTTGATATCACATTACCTATATTGCATATCCACCATGATCCAGAACTTTGGGGTAGTGATGTAGAGGAATTTAAACCAGAAAGGTTTTCTGAAGGAGTTGCAAAGGCATCTAAAGATAAGCTAGCTTTCTTTCCTTTTGGATGGGGTCCAAGGACCTGCATCGGCCAGCATTTTGCTACAATAGAAGTAAAGGTTGCATTGGCAGTGATTTTACAGCATTTCTCCTTCAAGCTCTCTCCATCCTACACTCATGCGCCTCACACTGTTATGACTCTTCAACCACAACATGGAGCTCAGATTACACTGCACCAACTTTAAATATTAAGCAATAAGCACTATGCAGTAGAATTTCAAACAACACTACAATAATGTGATTTCACATCACAGAAGAATTTACCATTCTATTGTTTTTACATGTTCTCTAAGCATGTTGTTATAACTACAATGAAGTGGATTTATCACAACTTCTATTTGAATTACACATGGTTTGTTCCTGATTGTTACATATACATACATATTTATAAATTTATCAACAACTATAATGCGAGTAATAATTGTAATTCTCATGATTTGAAAAGTTTTGTTTTGATTATGTTATTACATAAGGCTTATTATTGAAAAAATCAAGTGTCACATAGCAGTAATCTAAGGGGGAGGGGGGACTAAATACATGATCAAGCAAAAATAACCAAATAAATTAAAGAAAACAAGAGTGTTCCATATATGAATCATATGCAAGTCTCAAAATAATCAGGTCAATAAAATTGCTATGATCAAGATGTTGCTAATGAATTCCAGTTACAATCATCACCCCATATCTTTTGCATGCAATTTGGAACATCGTAGATGTTATTAAACAATTTCAAAAAAATAGGTAATAAAAAATTATCCAACTCCTTGATGTGATGCACAAGCACAGAAGAACTCCAGATCTTTCTGCAGCTAACTTAATTGCGTATCTGTAAACAAAGAATCTATAGAGCATACATATAATAATAGTAACTAAAGAGTTCCCTCTTTTTCATTCTATATGTAAAATAATGTACAACATTCTTTTGTAAATCTCATCCTTCAACTTTAAATGTTTTTGATGAAGCATTTAAATGATTGTAACCGAAGTCCGCTACAAATTTCTTCATAGAAAATTCAACAATTGTCAGATTCCGCCATGTGTAGAACAAAATTTTGCCTCAAACAACCAATATTATCATAAATCAGATATATTCTCTAAGATTGAATCTACATCCGGGATTAGAATGGCACGCTTATTGAGTTCCCCCACAATGCAACAATGTTTCTCTTCTGTATTGATGGCAACAACATCCTGAGCAAAATCACAGTTCAATCCTGCAGAAACCTGATGCCAGTAAAATATATTAGATAGCTCACAAGAAATTAATAGATTCTCTCTGCAATCATTCACATACTTGACAGGTTTTTTGTGAAATGGAGGGATCATAAGTTTGCATTGATAGGAACCTTGAACACTTACTTTGGAATGAAAACTATGACAATGACAGTAAGACAAGGGATCCTACACTGTCTGGACTTCATTATCTAATAACTTAAAATTTTCACCATATTTTCATACTTGAAAATTGTTAATAGAATTTTCACACATTCCTTAGTTTGTAAAGAAAAAAGGGAAAAGAAAAGAATCAAACATCGAGGAAATAATTGTCTTATACCAAAAATCAACAGTTCAATTATGATTAGGCTGCGCACTCACATCATACAGGATATCCCCTAGCTTCAGCTTGACGGCACCACTCTTGTAAACGAGCATTTTACCCATGAAGCCAGCTGGTAGCTCATCCAAACCACAGGCTTTTCCTGAAGGTCCTGAACTTTTCAATGATTTAGAGGTGCTTCCCACCTCGTGGCCCTCCTTAACGGATTGCTTTTTCACGGGTAAACTTTCAGGTAACTGAAGGAAGATCATACTTGCTTCCAAATTCTCCTCCTGAAACATTCTGTAAATGTCAAAGGGATTTCATAACAAGTACGAAAGGAATTTAGATTACAACCACTCAAAAAACCAACCATAAGGTCAAGCTCTACAGCTGGACCTGTGGAAGATTCGTTGGAAGTAATGGTTTCTGAAGTCCCTCCAAATTCCTCTTCATCCAGAAATTCTACAAGGAAACGAACCAAATTAAATCCCTCCAAAGCATACACAAGGTAAGCTGCATCAGGATGGCGTAGAAATCATAAATTTTAGAAAGACAAGGCAGAGAAATTAATCTAGCCATGCACCTAAAGATATGACCAATTTAAACAAAAATAGCAATGCCTGGACCATTACTTGATGCCACACAGTATGTGCAGCATTAACCTGTATTTTATGTTATGAAGTAAAAGCACCTCAAATCATACCCGGGTTTCCTGAGTATGGCCTTCTCAAAGGAAGAGTCACAGGATAATAAGTATAGTAATCCTGCAGTAGTATCCAAACAACCAAAACAATGAGGGGAACAATTCAGATGAGGGCAATAGTAACTTAGAAGGAATTTGTGAATCTCGTATTTTATACCAACCCATGGTTCCTTATATTCTTTGATCTCTCTTCCAGGCGCATAGGCACCTCCACCTGTAGAAACACATTTCCAGTGAAATGCACTGAGAACTCTATTGCAGCTAAAATAAAATGTATAGGAAAAGGGTCACTTGCCTTCAGAAGATGAACCTTGACTCTTTTTAATGCCAATCCCACCCTTTGGAGCACCATATGATTTTAAAGAAGATCCACCTCCATAACCAAAGGTGACTCGGGTTTGTGTGGCTGCAAATTGTGAAAGCAAAAAGAATCCTTAAACATTCATTTGTAATAGATAGTTTTAGACTTAACTCTGATAGGTAACAATTTCTTCTAGAAAACTTGTATGCTAAATATACAATATGCATATATATTATGATGGTCATATATTGTCATACAATCTCCTAAATCATTAACAGGTTGAGTGAAAATCAGTAAAGCAAAGGCGTGATGCAGTGGAACTTATAAGTATTAAGCTGAAATAGACCTTAACTGGAGCAAACATATAATGCATGTGTACACTGTAGATAGTTATTCACTGCTTGAAGTACTTAATCACAAGAAGCTGATTTTCCAATATATGGTTCTGATTGAGGATGCAAGAAAAGCACAGTTAATCGATGTAAGGATACATGGTTTATTCACTTTGAATATCTCAATCAAAAATTTATTTTGAGAACTCTTGTGGATGTATACCAGCCGTGCATTGCACAAAGTTAATAACATGTTGAGCGTATTCCAACTACAATTCTTAGGTACCAGAATGATATAAATTTATTGTCTTAAATCTTCTATAGGATTGAGAATGTAACATATTGTTAAAACAAGATATTAACAACTAAGTTCCATATAATCAATAACTAAATTCTTCAAAAATTGGTGATATTCAATGCCATTCCATCAAAAAGTAAACAATAAGTTGATTGCATTTCACCACAAAAAAACATTCTTTTTTAATCTATCTTGGCAAAAATATTGGAAAAAGAAACTTACGTTTCTTTTCAAGCTTAGGCCTTGTCTTCATAGAAGCTTCCTATAAATGAGAAGCTTGTTTGATTTTAGAAAAAAGAGGAGCATGAAAAAAAGTATTCTTTTTTCCACAATAAAATAATATAACAAAGTGAACTCAAGAAATACATTGAAACGCTGCATTAATTCCTGCGCCTTGGCAGCATCATCGGCATCTTCAACCTTTTCACTGTAAACGGCAATGAAATTTGCCACAAGTTATAGCAAGCAATAATTACAGCTTAAAGTAAAAACAACATAAATGCTTACACTTTGGGTAAAATGGGCTTTTGGTCTCTACGAGGAGGAGCTTTCGGAGCAAACCTCACCTAAAGCAGCAGTGAAAAGACGATTCATCAGAAAATTTTGGGGCGAGGATGAATATGTGAATTTAGCTACATCTGAATGAAGGGTACCAAATTTAGACCTTTCTAGGGGCATTGCTCTTGCCTAGGGACTCCGGATCCATTATAATGATACTTGAACAACTTTTGGTAAGAAAAATCACAATAAATGAATATTGATCCCTATAGAACGGAAAATTGGCTCAGTAATTAATAGACTTGATATCTCAATGCTAATTGGCTTCTGCCAATGACAAATGAATAAACCATTCTCCAGGTTGAAGGATATACAATTCAAAACTTATTAAGAAAAATATTTAACTTTTGTGATATTTTGATTGTTTGTCAATAAAGCACTCATGATCGAAATTTGATCAGGCATAAAACCCATTGGTTCATAGAATCATCTGAACCATTTCAATCCACTCGATTGAATTTCAAAATATCATTCAATACAGATACACATACATAGATGCATGTGTATATATATTATAAACACAGAGAGAGAGACCGAGAAGGTTTACCACAGGGGCGCGAGAAGAAGGAGAAGCCACCAATAGATTGTCTGCTAGGGTTTTCTTAAGTGGGTTTTGAAATTTATAGAAGATGGAAGTTGGCCTTGGTTTAAAATACATGTAGGGACTTTTTGGGACGTTAATGGTGGGTTATATTTTGTTGATTTTCCTGTTCATTTTACCCGCATAATATCTGCCCATTAAATTTTAATATATTAATTTATGTTTAATGTATTTATACATATATTTTTTGGGTAACCGTTACCACGTTCGTAGAATGATAGAAATATTATCACGTACGAACACAGACGGTCTAAGCCAGTTATCGAAAAAAATTGAATGAATTTGAATTTAAATTTAAATAAAAAAATTTATTTGATAATTTATATATTTAAAATATTTGAATAATATATTTTTATTATTTTATCTTTTTAAAAAAATTTAAAAAATTATTATAAATTTATTTAATATTACTTAATATAATAATTAATATTATAAAAAAAAATTATTCAGTCCATTTAATTAAAAAAAGGGACTAAACCATTTAGCTCAAATCGGTCTAAATGACTAATTGATTTAGTCATTCGGACGATTTTTTCAAAAAATAAACATACTGAATAGTCATTCAGCAGAAAACAAACATACCCTAAATATTTATAGATTATACTCCCTCCATTCTTAAAAGATTGTCGTTTTAGAAGAAAAAATTTGTTCTAAAAAATTTGTTGTTTACAATTTTTGAGGAAAATAAATTATTTACTTTTCTATATTACTCCTACCTTCTCTCATTGTCCCAAAAAATTCTCTCCTTGTATTAATAGTTTTCAACTTCCTATAAACGGGTAGTGATGGAATTTTAAACAAATTTTAGTTAGTAAATGATACTTTCTTAATTCATGTATCAAAATTTTAAACGACAATCTTTTAAGAACGGAGATAGTATTTGAATTCTCAATTTATTAAGCTCGTGGAATCTCCTCAACTTAGAAGTTATTATTATTTATTACTCTATACACGAGTCAAATAAAAAATAATATACTTAAAGACTAGTTTTATATTAAATCGAGGTCCATTAAAATATAAAAGAGAGAAAAGATTTATTAGTGTACTTGCATGGGATCCGTTAACACAAAATTGAGTATACTCTCCTCTCCTTAAATGTGTGCGACATATATGATAATGATATATATTGCGAATGGTTTATGTATCTTATTTAATTGTTAGTTACGGATGTTATAATTCATACTAATCACAATTGTAAATCAACATAAACATAAATGTAAGATAAATATGATTAGAGATTTGTATCCTTATAATGCATTTGGCGTGTTTATAGATTCAAACACTAATATAAAATATTTTTCGTCTACAAATAACTTATTTCAAGCACAATTTATTTAACTCACACAACACACCAAAATTAGCTCCATGTTTCTAAACCTCCAAACACACTAAATGCAACCACATCTAACCAAACACCAGTTTGGCCTACGTTGGAGTAGAACATACTTGGTTGCAATCTTCGCAGCTAGGAGATTATAACTGAAAGAATGGTAGGGTAGCTGACGACAAATCCTGCAAAATTCTGGACAGTTATCTGATATTCCTATGCAAAGACATGGAACTTTTTGCTCAATCGAACAAGCAATGGTTGATGTTTACATTGCATTCTCGAGCTGCGCTTCTAAGATGTTGATGATGATATCCAATAACCTGCCTCATTTGAAAGTGTAATGCATTACTTAATCTTGAATGATTAATCTCAATGAGAGCACAAGTTGATAAATATATGGCTTAAATATAATTTACTATCCTAAATTATAGGTCATATTTCATTTCGGTTATCCATCTTTTAATTTTGTCAATTAGATGATTGAATTATCAATTTTTTCCACTTTGATTCAATTAAGTCTGTCACGTCGACGTGGCTCGCTGACTAGACAAATTTGTGCTAATGTGTACTAAAAAAATTTAAGTTTTCAAAAAAATTTATTATATTAGAGAGTAAAAATGTAAATAAACAAAAAAACATTAACAAATAGTATAATAAATGATGCCTTAAATATAATTTACTGCAAGCCTTCTCATTCTCTAATGGCGTCTTCAATTATGGTCAAGGCAGCAGAGAATATCTGCCCGACCCTTCGTCGTCAAGCCCTAACAATAAATTCAGACGACAGCCAAGGAAATCCGCCGGAGTTGGATGGGATACAGTCGAGAATTGCCCATTAATCAATCAAGGTTCACCAAATCAAACCAAACAAATCAACACCCCTGTCAGCCCAGATTTCCAGCCCACGCCATGGTTGCCGGCGAAGACATCTGAAAGACGTCGTCTCTAAACCAGAGTCGTCTTTTGTCTCCAACTTCCCCCACTTCTTCCATGGCTGAAACCCTCCAAAACTTAACCCTAACATTTTCGCCTATTACCAGACTAGGGCCGTTCACCACGGCGTCGTCATCAGCGACTGGCTTGCCCAGGGACAGGCGACCATCGGTAGCGAACTCAATGAGATTTCTTTCAAAAATATGTTAAGGTTGAGCAATTCTGACACGCCCTTCAGTGTGATTGACGAGTTCAATAGTCAGTGAAAACAACTTGATATGGGCGAGGCTGTGGCGACAATTAGAGTTTTGGCTTCGGTTATCAAGTCCAGTAAAGCTACCATGATGGAGCTCGAGATTGATTAGGGTTTTTTGGGGGAATTATTCTAATCAGGAGAGAAGAGAATTGAATCGATAAATTAGGAGAGAAGAGAATATAGTGAACCGTTGTAGGTCTGTTCATGCTTTAGAATGGGAGAGATTTAGAGCTTTAGTTATTTAATTTGTTTAATTAAAAATTTTTATTATTATTTTAAATAGTCTCTACGTTAAATATCTATTTTTTTTAATAATTAAATTTTTACACATATTTTTTTATTATTCCCGTAACATTAAATATCTCATACTTTTCTTATTTTAATTCTATCTCCATATTTAATGACATTATTATAAATAATATTGTCATTTTATTCATCTTTTTAATATGCTTAAAAAATTCACCAGAACTTTTATCCGAGAGAGAAGGAATATTTGTTAATGATCTTTTATTTATTTACATTTTTGCCCTCTAATATAATAAAAAAATTTGAAAACTTAATTATTTTTTAGTACACATCAACATAAATTTGTCTAATCAGCGAGTCACGTCATCAATTTATGACGTGACAGACTTAATTGAACCAAAATGAAAAAAAATAATAGTTCAATCATCTAATTGATAAAATTGAGAGGTGAATAAACGAAGTGAAATATGTCATATAATTTAGGATAGTAAATTATATTTAAGCCTAAATATATTAACCGAAACAGTGAATACATTTTTTCACTCAACAAAGAACAGGCCAGTGATACAAGAAGAAAACAAAACCAAGAGGATCAGAATTTATCATCAATTTGGTACCAAAGGGAATTTCTCTTCATCTAATTTCTCACAGATTGGGCCGTTGCAATCATTTGAAGCATGATATAAGCATACTGAACAGCTGTGTGCGGTGAAGTATAATTGTCTGTGAGGCCAAAGTCCGCAAAGTTTGGTTCTATACGAACGAAGTGACCAGGTAATGATCTTTTCTGCAGAGCTTCTTGCCATATATCATTGAACTCTGCCATGATTTGATGCGACTTTTCCCAGGACGAGATAGGCAAATACTCCATCTGCAAAACAAACAACCAACTCTTGGAAGATTGAAGTTGAGCAACATACAAAATCCTCATGTGAACATGTAACCGCTACTTGCGTTAAATATAAAAGTTGTTGAACAGTTCAACATTCAACAACAAATGCAACTTTACCACAAATAAACCATGTAATCCTTTTATTATAGGAGGGTATAAAAGGAACAAGCTGGTCAAAAGTATTTCTGAAACTATGCCCCATGTTGATCACGAGTCACGATACCCAAGTACGATAAAACAAAATAAACACAAAATGGGGACGACATGAAGAAATAAGTATACAAATAAATACTACATGAAGAAAGGCAATCAAAATGTCTAGAAAGATCAAAGACCAAGCTCGAAGGTGGAAATCTAATAGCTTAGATACATCGTGAAAAAAATGGGTGGTAGTAGCATTCACCATATTATTAATGTCAAATTGATCATCACCTGGTGTACATTAATTTAAAATTTATACAAATCTCACTACCATCCAAGTCTGTGTTCTTTGGACCGATGGCCAGGGGCGGATCACAATGAGGGTAGGGGGGGCACTTGTCCCCACTGAATTTTGAGGGGGGGGGGCATATTAAAAAAATTTAGGAGGATGTTAAAATGAAATTTTATACTTAAAAAACTATCATAATTCCTAAAGGACCAATCCCACATTCCCTCACGGACCTCACCCACATCTTCATCTCTGTAATATCCTAAAAGGTTGTTCTCCAAACACACTTTTCCTCCCACACCCATGTGCTTACTTTCTCTCTCTTGATTTTTGGTATGAAATCTGGAATAAGTTATGCTTAACTGCCTCAGTGTTCTAACTTTACTTCGTATGGTTCAGCAAATCAGCTTCAACAACACACAACAACAGAGCAACAAGCCAACAACGGGAGCAACTCTAGACTCCAAGTCTCCAAATTCGTAAATCGCAATAGAGCAACTAGGCGATCGCGATCTGTAAATTTCAAGTGGATCAAGTCTCTAAATTCCAATCAGGTAAATTAAAATAGGCGTCCACGATTTGCAATTGAAGCAATTTCAAAAAGTATATTCTAATTTCACAAATTTAACAATTGCTTTAAGAATTTTTGTAATTGTTTATGGATTCTTCTTTTTTGTACTTTTATAAAATTAAGGTTGTTTTACTTCTTAAAGCAACACTGCAACAATGAAGAACTCCATCAAATAAAAGTTATTCAAGTATGCGTTCTATTCTATTTTTACTTTCTTTAAATTTTGTAATTTATTTTGTAATGTTACTTGCTAGTGGTTTAATTGAGATTATTTATTGTTGGTGCAAATTACACTTGACTATTCATATTGTATATTGATTTTGTTTCGATGTTAAATTAGTTTTTAAATATTTATTGATTGTCAGGCATGGATATACGTAATTGGGTTACAACAACTAAACGTACAAAATTTGAATTTACACATTGAGCGTGATATTTTTGTAACTATTAAAAGTGAGACTATCATTCAACAATTTCAAGCAATGAAACCTCAAAAAAATTTATTGTAAACAATATTTGAGTATTATTTAGTTTTGTGATTCATTTTATTAAATTTTTATTCTCAAGGGATTTTTTTTTTAATTTGCCCCCATTGAACTTTCAGGTTGGATCCGCCCCTACCGTTAGCACATGTCATAGAATTTTATCGTCACCATCTTGCAAAACAAAATGTGGTTCAATCGATAGAGGTAAACAGAAATCATCTTCCAAAGTAAATAAAAATCATTGATTCCAGAAAATATAGGAGTTCTGACATTCTTTAGAATTTGGTAAAAGAATTTGAATGCACAACACCAGCTCAAAGATGCATTCTTGAAACCATGATCTAGAGTCCTGCCCATCCGTACACTAATAGATGCTACCTCAAGCACGTGTTTACTGTGTTTACTTTGCCTACTCAGGTCAAAATTTGAAGTATTTCTATTGTTTTCCCTTGGTATGAAAATGTTTCAACTCAACAATTTTGGCTCTGTGGACAGATACTCTTCCTAAAGAATTAAAACCCGAATTTATAAAGAACACATCCAAAAGCCAAATACATATTATCAAACAAAATAATTGTTAGTATTGGTGATGTGGGTACCTCAAGCTTATACTTAGTAGGAACATAAATCAATCAAACCATTAAAAGTTCAACAGAAGCTGAATTCCGTACCTCCATGACTATTCCCCTTAAACTTTCAGAGTGAAGTGGAACAACTTTTCCCACTCTCAACTGGAAGTCCCCAAGTTGATATTGGAACCCCTACATAGTATTGAAATAAAAAATAAAAATAAAAATTTAGTTTATAATAAATTAGAAAGACAATCAACTAATATATAAATACACGTAAATAGATGACGTGAGTTGACGCAAGGAATCCT
Organism: Panax notoginseng; assembly: GCA_016801055.1. Classification (NCBI taxonomy): domain Eukaryota; kingdom Viridiplantae; phylum Streptophyta; class Magnoliopsida; order Apiales; family Araliaceae; genus Panax; species Panax notoginseng. Next base: position 12,477,048 of record CM029014.1, read on the forward strand.
CAATTGAACCGAGTGAACTCTTCATTAATTAAGAGTTAACTCGGTCAAAACTCACGCGAGTTTGGAATCGATTTCACCCTTCAGTCCTCAAAACTGTCGGTGTTTCTTCAGATTTCTCATGTTCTTCCTCTTCTTCTTTACTTATGTATAACCAATATCTTATGCATAACTTGCAATCCTCGCAGAATCATCTCTCGATTTCAACGATTCCTCTCTTGGTCTTCCTTTCCACTTCAGAGTTTCACCTTCTCTTCGTTTTCATCTTTCACTTCCAGTTTCTCTGTCTCTATATACCTATATCTCTAGAAATTGAAACCACATCCAAAATAAACTACAACCTCAGAAAATGAAAGCTAAATAGGTGGTTGATGTAAAGTTTTTAGGGGCGAAGTTAGGGGTTTGGTCATTTCTCCTCTCTCATAGCAAATCCGATCACCAAAACCCTGCCCCCTATATTTTTTTTCTAAATTTCTAGAAAATCGGAATTACAGATCAAATTGAAGGATGCAGAGACGGAGTCCACCAAAGCACAAACACGATGGAACTTCGCCTTTGCGTCTAGGAATGGATTGGAGTCCTCCATCTTGAAAATGGGTAATTACAGCTTTTAATTTTGTTTAATTTGAGTGAATTTGAATACTAGTCTTTTTTCAATTTCATAGGTTTGATTTTTGGTTATATTAATTTCTATCGACTTAATGTATTTTTTTGGGAGTAATATATACAAGTATGCAACTGAAATGATTTTATTGACCTTCTGTTTTGTTAAATAGTGTAATTGTTTGGGATGTTTTTTTTGTTTATGTTAGGTAATGCATTTTAAGTGTTTGATAAAATAAATTTGAGAAAATGTTCATATGTTTTAATGTATTGACACATGAACACATGAAGAAGAACTTGACAAGTCCCTTTTTTAGAAAAACAATAAATACATTTCTATCAGAGAAGATGATGGAGAAAAAAAGGATGATGACAGTTATTTATGTGCAAAAATGGACCGACCCAAGACATCCAATATCATATAGGGTTGAAATATAATGTAAGTGCAAAAACTGATTCGGAGGATTGTCAACCCGCATAATTTTCAAGGTTATATCTTCCATCCTCAAGCTTTCAAAATTTGCGAGTGTTTTTGTATATTTCTCACTTCTTTTTAAAAAATTAAACTTGGATATGTAATTTGCATACGAACGAACCTATTGATATGTATCTTTGTGATTTTGAGATTGATTTGAGAAATTATTGATGTAGATGTATATGTACAGAGTTTCTTTCCTGCCATAACAAAGATTGTAGTGACCTTGGGACCTAAGTCTCGATTTGTTGATGTTATATATGGATGACTCAAAGTTGGAATGTCAGGTATCATGTTTATTCTCTATTAAATTGTATTATAAATTGTATATGGTTAAATGAATTGGTATTGAGTTGGATTGGAAGGAGAAAGTTTTTTATTTTTCATTTTGATATGAAAGGACTTTTTTTCTCTCAATTAATGATTTTTGGGTTAGTGTTCCGGTAGTGGCTAGATTTGACTTTTCGTGGGGAGACCGACTCTGAATATCAAGAGACAAGAGACTCTAGAAAATTTGAAGGTTGTTGTTGTCAAGAGCATCAAGAAACTATGTGTTATATGTATTAATATTTGTTACTTCCTCTTTACCTTTATGTTCTTTTTAGATATCAAGAAGATTTCATAACTCATTTTCCATAATACTGTTAAACTCTAATTACAAATTTGGTTCTCACACCTTTCCAACAAGACATAACATTATCTCTTTTTTCTTGCACTTTCCGGAAATGATAACCTACCATGTTTCTCAGGCCTTGGGGAACATTGGCATAAATTAATGTACTATGCGTGGGGACTTATCATTCTCATTGGTTTTCCTACTCTCAGAATGTTATTTGATTTTACACGTCCTAGCTTTCGGCAATGAAAATTTTCAAAACACCATTCAGGGAAATTATTAATGACTTTAGAGGAAGAAAAGTTTGCTACAAGCACGACTGGATTAACGCACTTCCCTCAAGGGGCAAGTTTTGTTTCTTCTTTTGTTTTTTTTAACTTTGATAGAAGTGAAATTTTATTGGAATCTAATCTTGCCTTCCTCTAAGCAGGATTTTGGCTCCAACAACTTATATATTCTTTGTCTCTACTCTTCCAGTCATCGCGTTTGGTAAGCAATTTAGTAGAGACACGGTTTAGTCATATATTTATTCTTATTATATTTCTTTGGTCAATATAGTAATACAATTTAGAAGTTGCAAAACTGATACACCTTGGGTTGGCCTATTTATTTGAGTATGCGGATGTGATGGAGGGCCTTGACAGGTCACTTTTTGTATATAGATGGAAGCTTAAGCGCAGTGGAAACTCTGGCTTCAACTGCTATATGTGGGATCGTACGTTCAATTTTTGGTGGACAACCTTTATTGATATTAGGAATTGAAGAACCTACAGTAATTATGTACAATCGTACACTTACCTATATGATTTCTGTAAAGGCAAACCAGATCTTGGGCAAGAAAAGTTTTTGGCTTGGGCTGGATGGTAAGTTGCATTAATAGTTTTACTCCAAATGGGCATTCAAGGGAAGATATGTGAGTGCATTTGATCCAATTGTACCTTATAGTATTTCTTTCGATATTAACTACAACACACACATACATGGATACATAAAAGAAGATTCAACGATTACTTCCTCAAGTACGGCTTAACGAAAGATAGCTGTAATTTCAGTAACGCGACTTCTCTCAATCCCAGTAAAGTTTAACTTATCCATCAAAAATAGGACTTTGCTAAACATGTTTGCTTAATTTTGTGATTTCGATGAATTTTGGTTTTCTTATTTTCCTTTCTAATCTTAGGTTATGGTAATTGTAAATTTCCATCAAGGTAATTTTCACAGTTCAATTCTATCTGTATTTTATATATGTTTTCTTTTGTTGTGTTAATGCTCTATTTGATTCCTAAGTGAATTATACCTAAAGTGTATTAAGCATAACTCATTTCAATCTATATTTACACCCAAATTTTGCATACTTTTTTATGTCGTTTCTTCAATGTTTTAATTGTTGTTAATACTTTATGCAGGACCTTGCATGTAAGTTCAGGTTTAGGTTAGTCTTAGCTTTCAATCGGAAAACTCAACTTTCAATTGAAAAACTCACTGAGTTGTCTCGGATGATAATTCATTCAATTAATACATCGGGTCTTCCCCTTCCTCTCTCTTCCATCTTCTCAATTAGCCCAACCCTTTTTTCTCTTTCTTGCGCAAGCTAACAATCACTCATCTTATGTATTAATTTTTTCTAATTTCATCTCCTCCTTAGTTTTCTGACTACGGTTATTGAAAAGTCTATAAAAAAAATATCATTCTCATCGCATATTTGACAAATTATTCAATCTATTCTTCAAACTGGCATGTGCATTGCACGGACTATCAAGTTTACACAATGACAGCATAAATTTGAATGTAGCAGGTAACTACCCTTTTTTAACGGAAAGAAATTAACATAATATATTATAGTGTCTATTAAACATATTTTCATAAGACAGAAAGAAATGAACATAATCTATTATATTCTATCAAACATATCTTTAGAAGGATACCCAATTAGTCAGATTCAGCTCAAATGAGCAACCCCATTTTATTTTGTAAAACCATCAAGCATCCTATAGCAACATAATTAGCAATAACATACAGAAAATCAAGCAAGTTTAAGTATATTAACCTCGAAATTAAGGGCCACCCTCGTTTTATAGGACTGTAGTTTCTCCATTATCGTCTGAATCGTAGAATCCGCCTCAAGAACCAACTGCTGCCCCCGAATCACAAAGTAGTATTTACTGGGTTGTTCTGGAAGCGCAATCCCCAAAAAATCACGGGGGAATTCGGCGGGATTCGCTTGCTCTGATGGATTAAACACAATATGATAACTAACCCATTTACATGTAAATAGAGATAAGAATTGGGGGGAAATTAGTACTACCTTTAAGCAGGGGTCTGTAGAAGGTGAGGGTAGTTTTCCATCGTCCTTCTTTGACGCCATTGATGCTCTCAACACACTGAGAGACTTCTGTGAGGATTTGACTGTTGACGGTGGTTCCGGCATTTGGATGCCAGTGCAAAACCCTAGAAAAAAAAGGAAAACAGAGGTTGAATGTGAGTGCTCAAAGGATCAAAAGAAGATTACCCAATTGAAATATGGTGTGGTTGTTACCATTTGATGGGCATTTTGTGCATCAACGAGAGATTACAGCAGTGAGGAAAGGTGAACCAGTGAAGCAAAATTGGAGCTCTCTTTTTGACATAAACCTCGCGGTACGTTTTAAAGAGTATTTTTCACTTGTATATTAAATTTAGCTTAAATATAAATAACTACCCAAAATTATTAATCTTTTTCTAACTCGGTAATCAACCTTTAAACTTTTTCAATTAAGTCGTCAAACTAATAATTTTTACCGCTTTCCTTCAATTAAGTTAAGCACGTCATAAATTTATAACTAGGCTAATCAATGTCTACATGTAATTATAAATTTGGTTTAAATATAAGTTTTTTCACTTTGGTGATCGATCTTTAAATTTTTTCAATCAAGTGATTAAACTATTAATTTTTTTCACTTTAATTTAATCATCTAATTAAAAAAATTAAAAGATCGATCATTCATGGATCCGATTAATATGAAATTATTTTTGTTGGTAAGTTGGTCAATTGGCTAATAGAATACTGACACACATACAACCTTGCCTGCGTGTCAGTATTCTATTGGTCAATTAACCAACTTACCCCAAAATAAACTTCATACTAACCACTTTCGTGTTGTCATATTAGGATTTAGGGTACATATTTTTCATGATAAATGTAAGACCCCAACTTTTATAAATAAAGATGAATTTTCTATAAATATCATTTTTGAATATTATGGAGTTAATTTGATATAATGTTATAGTTGTGGGTAATATTTATAAATTTTGCAAAGTACGCAAGTTGTTATATAATATTCGATTGGTCGGGGAATATTCGTTTTAACAGGGAATATTCGTGCAACGACACAATTATTGGTGGACTCCACAACGAAATTATTGTCGGATTGAGAAAACGACAAAAATATTTTATTAAAAATAACGGCGGAAGTTTTACCATTGATACCGTTGAACTACTCGGTAGTAAAAGTACAGTAATACGTGTGGTTACATAGTAGCACACGGTATTGATTATTAATGCTTATGTGAGAAGTCACTCAGTTTGATTCAATTATTGTCAGTTAATAATATGAATTATTTAGCGATAATGACGTTTTGTTTTATTCGTATTATTAACGTAATAAAACAGAAACATCTTTTTATATAAAACAGAATACTTTATTAAAGTTATTTTATAAATAGAATATATTATATTTTATTTAAAAGATTTTTCTTTAAATATGGACCGTCAGATTAAAGTAATCAATCTGGACCGTTCATGGATTAGTTACTATGCATTCTATTTTTCTATAAATAGCAGTTCATTGCTTCATTATTTCTTACGAATTCACTGAACTCTAGAGAGAGAAGCTATAGAGAGAAACTATAGAGAGAGAGAAGAAGAGTATTCTGCTACTTAACTACTTCCTTACTTCAGCTCTTCTTTAAAACGGTAAGGGGTGTTATTCTTTAAAACATGAGGATGATGACAATGATATAAGAATTCAATAAAACAAGTTCAAGAATTAATTTATCCAAGAATTAACAACGTCCAAATTGTCAACATGATACTGCATTGTGGAGTTAAATTCAAGAATGCTTAGAAGAATATTTTCATGAAAAGATACTGGATGAAACGCAATTATCAAGGATATTCCACAAATTTTATGGAGTATAGAAGTCAAAACTTAACCAACTGAGTACAATAAAAGAATGGAATAACAAAAGAAATCACCATGCATGCGATAGACCGCACAGACAGGTTATTCCAACAGAATAATAAATAATGGAACCAGGTCCGGCGTAAACGCACAGATAGGATATTCCGACAGAATAATAAATAATGGAACCAGGTCCGGCGTAAACGCACAGACAGGATATTCTGACAGAATAATAAATAATGGAACCAGGTCTGATGTAAAACACACAGACACGATGTTCCAACAGAATAATAGAAGAATGTCACAAAGTATAGGGTAGACCGCGTATACAGGTTATTCCAACAGAATAATAAGAAATGAAATAACAACAGTTCTCTTCATGAATAAGAAATAATAACACCCCTTACCGTTTTAAAGAAGAGCTGAAGTAAGAAAGTAGTTAAGTAGCAGAATACTCTTCTTCTCTCTCTCTATAGTTTCTCTCTATAGCTTCTCTCTCTAGAGTTCAGTGAATTCGTAAGAAATAATGAAGGAATAAGCTGCTATTTATAAAAAAATAGAATGCATAGTAACTAATCCATGAACGGTCCAGATTGATTACTTTAATCTGACGGTCCATATTTAAAGAAAAATCTTTTAAATAAAATATAATATATTCTATTTATAGAATAACTTTAATAAAGTATTCTGTTTTATATAAAAAGATGTTTCTGTTTTATTACGTTAATAATACGAATAAAACAAAACGTCATTATCGCTAAATAATTCATATTAGTAACTGACAATAATTGAATCAAACTGAGTGACTTCTCACATAAGCATTAATAATCAATACCGTGTGCTACTATGCAACCACACGTATTACTGTACTTTTACTACCGAGTAGTTCAACAGTATCAATGGTAAAACTTCCGCCGTTATTTTTAATAAAATATTTTTGTCGTTTTCTCAATCCAAAAATAATTTCGTTGTGGGGTCCACCAATGATTGTGTCGTTGTACGAATATTCCTTGTTAAAACGAATATTCACCGACCAATCGAATATTATATAACAACTTGCGTACTTTGCAAAATTTATAAATATTACCCACAACTATAACATTATATCAAATTAACTCCATAATATTCAAAAATGATATTTATAGAAAATTCATCTTTATTTATAAAAGTTGGGGTCTTACAACCTCCCCTTCTTATGAAATTTCGCCCTCGAAATTAGGGTACGTACCTGGTATGTTGAAGAGGTAAGGATACTTTGATTTCATTTCAGATTCTAACTCCCAAGTCATTTCCTCAACATCGTGGTTTCTCCACAAAACTTTGACTTGAGGTATAACCTTGGAGCGTAGAATATGTTCCTTCTTATCCAAGATTTGAATAGGAACTTCTTCATACGTCAAATCCTCCGCTATTTCGTCCGGTTCTAACTCAATAATGTGGTTCGGGTCTTCCACATATTTGCGTAACATGGATATGTGAAAAACGTTATGAACACGAGACATACTTGGCGGTAAAGCGAGTCTATAAGCCACAGTTCCTACTCGATCGAGGATTAAAAATGGACCGATGAATCGAGGATTGAGCTTTCCTCTCTTTTCAAATCTCGTAACTCCTTTCCATGGAGCAACACGTAAGAACACATGATCTCCTACATCAAATTCCACGTCCTTTCGATGAAGATCAGCATAACTCTTTTGTCAATCTTGTGAGGTTTTTATACGTTGTCGGATCGTTTGAATCTTTTCTGTAGTCATACGTACCAACTCCGGTCCCAACAACGTTGCTTCACCCACCTCATCCCAGCATACTGGAGAACGACATTTTCTTCCATACAATGCTTCGAATGGAGCCATGCCAATACTTGCTTGATAACTGTTGTTGTAAGAAAACTCTACCAATGGTAAGAACTTGTCCCAACTTTCCCTGAAGTCAAAAACACAGAGTCTTAATAGATCTTCAAGAGTTTGAATAGTCCTCTCTGATTGTCCGTCCGTCTGAGGATGATATGCTGAACTAAATCGTAAATCCGTGCCCATAGCTTTTTGTAAACTAACCTAAAATCGTGAAGTGAATCTTGGGTCTCGATCAGAAACTATGGATACTGGCATACCATGCAGTCTTACAATCTCGTTTATGTACATACGAGCAAGACGTTCAAGTGTATAAGTTTCTCGTATCGGTAAGAAATGAGCAGACTTGGTCAATCTATCAACAATGACCCAAATCGCATCAATACCTTGAGAAACCCTAGGAAGACCGGTAACGAAATCCATGGTAATGTGCTCCCACTTCCATTCTGGAATTTCAAGTGGTTGCAATGGACCTTTTGGTACTTGATGCTCCGCTTTGACTCGTTGACAAGTTAGACACCTAGAGATAAACAATGCTATCTCTCTCTTCATATTGCTCCACCAAAATGTATGACGAAGATCATGATACATTTTGGTACTTCTAGGATGGATTGCAAACGGTGTGTTGTGCGCCTCCATCATGATTTCATACTTTAAATCAGGGTTGTTAGGAACACAAAGTCTGGAGTTGACTCGAAGTATTCCTTCTTCATCGATTCTTGCTTCCGGCATAGCACCTTCTTGCACTTTCTTCCTCATACGCATCAGCTCCAGGTCTGTAGCTTGAGCAGCTTTAACTTTATCGATTAAAGTCGGTTCTACTCGTATATTCGCCATCATCACATGGGTCCCTGAAGTCTTTAACTCTATCTCCATCATTTGCAAGTCACACAAAATGGGCCTTTGTGTTGACAATATCGCACTCGTACTTGCATATGATCTTCTACTCAATGCGTCAGCTACCACGTTCGCTTTTCCAGGATGGTATTGAATGGTATGATCATAATCTTTCAACAGTTCAAGCCAACGTCGTTGTCGCATGTTGAGTTCCTTTTGAGTGAAGAAATATTTGAGGCTTTTATGATCCGTAAAGATCTCCACCTTCTCCCCATACAAGTAATGCCTCCAAATTTTAAGTGCAAAGACAACAGCTGCCAACTCTAGATCATGAGTAGGATAATTCCTCTCATATTTCTTGAGTTGTCTTGATGCATAGGCTATGACTTTTCCATGTTGCATGAGAACGCATCCCAACCCTTTGCTCGAAGCATCACTGTAGATGACAAATCCCTCCGAGCCAGATGGTATTGTTAGAACAGGTGCTGAAATGAGTCTCCTCTTGAGTTCTTGAAAACTTTGCTCACATTCTTCGCTCCAACCGAACTTTGTATCTTTCCGAGTCAGCTGAGTTAATGGAGTAGCGATTCGAGAAAATCCTTCTACGAATCTCCGATAATAACCAGCTAAACCAAGAAAGCTACGTACTTCGGTCACTGATTTAGGTTGCTCCCAGCTTTGAATAGCTTCAATCTTTGCCGGGTCAACCGATATTCCACGACTTGATACTACGTGCCCAAGGAATACTACCTCTTCCAGCCAGAACTCACATTTCTTCAACTTGGCATAAAGTTTGTATTCACGAAGCTTTTGGAGTACCAACCTCAAGTGTTGCTCATGATCTTCACGGCTTTTGGAATAAACAAGGATGTCATCAATAAAGACGACCACAAAGTGATCCAAATATTCCTTGAATACCCGGTTCATCATATCCATGAAGGCAGCAGGAGCATTAGTCAATCCAAAGGACATGACTAGGAATTCATAATGCCCGTACCGAGTTCTAAAAGCCGTCTTTGGAATATCCTCAGTTCTAACCTTCAGCTGATGATATCCAGAACGAAGATCGATCTTTGAAAAGAATTGTGCTCCTTGCAACTGGTCAAACAGGTCATCAATACGTGGCAATGGGTACCTGTTTTTGATGGTGACATGATTCAACTCCCGATAATCAATACAAAGTCGCATACTTCCATCTTTCTTCTTCACGAATAGCACAGGAGCACCCCAAGGAGAAGTACTAGGACGAATAAAGCCAATGTTTAACAATTCCTGCAGTTGGATCTTTAACTCCTGAAGTTTAATAGGAGCCATTCGATATGAGGCTTTGGAAATGGATTTTGTACCGGGTTCAAGGTCGATACAAAATTCAATTTCACGCTCTGGGGGTAGGCCAAGAAGTTCTTCAGGGAATACGTTAGGGAATTTATTAACAATAGAAATATCATTCAAAACTGACGTATTTTTATTTAGATCCGTGACATGAGCTAATAAAACTTGACATCCGTTTTTCAATAAACGAATAGCTTTATGGCTTGAGATGACAGCGATTGATTTTAATGGTTTGGTTGCTTGAATTCGCATAATAGGTCGATTAGGAATATGAAAGCTAACAACCTTACGAAAACAATCAATTTTTGCATGATGAGTAGTTAACCAATCAATCCCTAGAATCACGTCAAATGCAAGTATTTTTAATGAAATAAGATCGACAGGTAATGTGTGGGTACCAACTTGAACCAAACAAGACTTATAAACCGTGGATGTAATGAAGGTTTCTCCCAATGGAGTTTCAACAGATAAATCAAAGTCTAATTTCTCCGGAATCAAATTTAATCGATGAGCGCAAGTAGGAGAAATAAAAGAATGGGTAGAACCGGTATCAAATAAAGTATAGACTTCGTTAGAGTTTATGATAAGCTTACCCGTGATGACCTCATTCGGGTTCCTTGCTTTCTGGGAGGTCACAACAAACGCCCTCCCTTGCACTACCGGTTTTGACTTTTCTGGGACGGCCTTTGGTGTCTCCATCTTAGCTGAACTTGTTTTTGGTAAACGACAAAATCGAGCTAAATGACCTTCTCTTCCACAATTATAACATGCTTTAGACGGCATCGCGCAGTTTGGACTGATGTGCCCCGCCCCTCCGCATTTGAAACACATGATAGGTGGTCGTTCTCCTTCCTTAACAACGGGTGTTGGTGCTGACGTCTTTCCATCATTGTTGAATCTCCTCTTCTTGAAATGACCATTCTTATTGTTTTGGCCTTGATTACCACCGAAGTGGTTACCATTTCTGGCTTGTTGATTCCCTCCACGCTTGTTGTCACCGCTTCGATGACCGCTCTCACTGGTATTATCATTTTGTCGACTGCTCTCTTTTGGTTGCGTTGACTCGTTATCGCGCTCCACTAACTGAGCCCTATTCACAACATCTGAATACAAACACAGTTTATGAGAAATAAGATGTTGACGTGTCTCAGGTTTCAAACCTCGCAAAAATATTCGCGTCATTCGCTCTTCATTATCCACCAAGTGGGACGCAAACCGGGACAACTCAGCAAACTTGGCTTCGTACTGCGACACGGTCATGTTGTTTTGCTCCAACTTGATAAATTCCACCTCCTTCATGTGACGAATACTTTCAGGAAAGTATTTGTCATTGAACAGCTCTTGGAACTTCTCCCAAGACATCTTCAGTGCGGCAGGTTGAGTACGCTTAATCGATTCCCACCAGTAATCTGCCTCTCCTCGCAACATAAAGGCAGCAAAGGGAACCTTTTGCTCCTCGGAGCATCCCAAGATATCAAATATCTTGGTAATCTGCTTTATCCATGTTTCCGCTATAAGTGGTTTTGGCTCTCCCTTAAACTCTGGTGGTCCCAGCTCCTTGAACTGTTTAGCGGTGACCGTCCGAGAGTTTTCAGTGTTTCCACCTATATTTTGGACAGGAGCCGCTCTCGCCTGCTGTTGCATGAACTGCAAAAAGTTTCTGAACATTCCATCATTCATCATTTGGTCAGTGTTGTTGTTTGCATGAGGATTGTCATCTTCCTGATGCACATTATCCTGATTATTGATATGTGGTGAATCAACAGTCGCCTGTGCTCTATTGCTATTCTCAACATTCTCAGATGCCATTTTCAGATACTGCCACAAAATAAAAGTAAATTGATATGTCATATATTATCCTTATATTATGACCGACCAATTAAATACCATGCAAATAAACTTAGGTAGGTCATACTAGCGAAGGAATTCCCCGTCTCTCCCCTCCTAGTTCTATTCTCACATCTTAGCCAGGGATCATATCCCTAAGCTCTGATACCAACTGTGACACCCCCAAAATTAGGTATACATCACCCATCTTGGGTCGTCAGATACATAGTACAAAATACAAATACAACTTACTAACACAACTGTCGTGTACAATACGACAAAACATAAACTGTGAGTTGAATACAAATATTATCTTCTAGAGAGTATTCATACTCAAAAGGAGTCCTCATTACATTTATTAACACGTTATTACATAGAATAGTGAGGACTACTAACTAATACTATCATTCGAACCATCACTCCGTTCCCCGACTTGCCCCAGCTACGTTCTCATTTCCTGAAGAGAACAGTGAAAGAAAGGGTGAGCTCAACTAGCGCAGTAAGAAATATTATGACTAAGATAATGCAGAATAAATTATCATTAGCCTTCAACAATGTTAAACTGATAAAATATAATAGACATCAAGTTTAACTGCACCGGAACAAGCAATCCATTAAAAGAGTCAAGTAGAAAATAAACTCTACTATCTTTTATGATTTAAAAAGTTTTTCATCACTTTTATCGCTGAGACTCAGCTTAATAAATAATTCACATCATCCCTGCACTACGGCCAAGGATATTCGTTAGGGTCACGACCACAAATTCCATGCACTACGGACCAAGGATATTTGTGTATTCATCAATGGTCATGATCATGCCAACAACTGTCCATCACTGCACTACGGGCCAATGAGGACTTTTACCACATCATTTGTAACATTACGGTCATGATTATACCGAATAATCCCTAGTCATAATCACACCAAGTCCATCTATGCCCTACAGGCCACAGATGACTTTCAACATATATAAACATGAGGATGATGACAATGATATAAGAATTCAATAAAACAAGTTCAAGAATTAATTTATCCAATAATTAACAACGTCCAAATTGTCAACATGATACTGCATTGTGGAGTAAAATTCAAGAATGCTTAGAAGAATATTTTCATGAAAAGATACTGGATGAAACGCAATTATCAAGGATATTCCACAAATTTCATGGAGTATAGAAGTCAAAACTTAACCAACTGAGTACAATAAAGAATGGAATAACAAAAGAAATCACCATGCATGCGATAGACCGCACAGACAGGTTATTCCAACAGAATAATAAATAATGGAACCAGGTCCGGCGTAAACGCACAGACAGAATATTCCGACAGAAAACGCACAGACAGGATATTCCGACAGAATAATAAATAATGGAACCAGGTCCGGTGTAAAACACACAGACAGGATGTTCCAACAGAATAATAAAAGAATGTCACCAAGTATAGGGTAGACCGCGTATACAGGTTATTCCAACAGAATAATAAGAAATGGAATAACAACAGTTCTCTTCATGAATAAGAAAGAATAACACCCTTACCGTTTTAAAGAAGAGCTGAAGTAAGGAAGTAGTTAAGTAGCAGAATACTCTTCTTCTCTCTCTCTATAGTTTCTCTCTATAGCTTCTCTCTCTAGAGTTCAGTGAATTCGTAAGAAATAATGAAGGAATGAGCTACTATTTATAGAAAAATAGAATGTATAGTAACTAATCCATGAACGGTCCAGATTGATTACTTTAATCTGACGGTCCATATTTAAAGAAAAATCTTTTAAATAAAATATAATATATTCTATTTATAGAATAACTTTAATAAAGTATTCTGTTTTATATAAAAAGATGTTTCTGTTTTATTACGTTAATAATACGAATAAAACAAAACGTCATTATCGCTAAATAATTCATATTATTAACTGACAATAATTGAATCAAACTGAGTGACTTCTCACATAAGCATTAATAATCAATACCGTGTGCTACTATGCAACCACACGTATTACTGTACTTTTACTACCGAGTAATTCAACAGTATCAATGGTAAAACTTCCGCCGTTATTTTTAATAAAATATTTTTATCGTTTTCTCAATCCGACAATAATTTCGTTGTGGGGTCCACCAATGATTGTGCCGTTGTACGAATATTCCCTGTTAAAACGAATATTCCCCGACCAATCGAATATTATATAACAACTTGCGTACTTTGCAAAATTTATAAATATTACCCACAACTATAACATTATATCAAATTAACTCCATAATATTCAAAAATGATATTTATAGAAAATTCATCTTTATTTATAAAAGTTGGGGTCTTACAGTGCTTTCTAAAAATAAAAATCCAGGCCATTCCGTCCAATTTCTTAGACGGACGTCAAATAATTATACACGTGACATTGAAAAAAAAAATCAAAAAATTATTATTTTCTTATGTAGCAATACTGTGACATCCCCAAAATAGGTCCATTCCACCCAACCCATTCTGAGTCGTCAAATACATGGTACAGAAAACAACTACAACTTTATTACAACAATTGTCGTGCAAAATACAACAACACATATGCTGTGAGTTTGGATACAAATATATACCAAATGTGACTCATGTTTTAACCGTGGACATCACCTCACAATAACACCTTACATAAATGTATAGTCAAAAACTGTTTTAGAAATTAGAATCTTTGGGAAGTGCTCAAGGAAACCTTCGTACATGGGAGGCCACGCGTCTAGGTTATGATAGATATCATATGGCCACAGAATTATCCTTGGTTGACCCAATAGACCCCAAAGAAAAACAAGAAGATTACTATCATATTCTTCCCAATGGTGAGTCTTCTCTTGACTTATCATTATCTCCACTGTCTCTAATTGAGAATTATACTTCAAACAAACACCAAGATTATATAGGTAGTGCCCATAGATATACTCAGCAAGTGGATGAGCACAACCCTGTCTTATGATGACACGAGGTTGTATGTCATTAGACATCTTGTATGATAGTGACAAAACACCCTTCCAACGTTGGGTTCGCCTCACCCTATTTTCTTCACCAAATATAACTACTAAATGATGACCACCGTTCTATTCCCTTGTTACCCCCGCTCGACCCAGCTACACTCTTATTACCTGAAAGGAATTGTGAAGCAAAAGGGTGAGCACAACTAGCTCAGTAAAGAATATCATGACTAAAGATAATTCAATTATCAATAGCCTTCATCAACAATAAATCAGAGATTTAGAACATATGGTAAATGATAAAAATTTCAACCATAGTTGCAGCGGAACGAGCAATCCATTAGAAGAGTCAAATAGACTATAAAGTCTATTATCTTCTCCATGTTAAAAATCCACCAACAATATTTTATCCATGTAACATCACTCAACAGTTCCTTTTCACAATCATATGAATAACTCATAATCATAATTGTGACTATAAATTTTTCTTCGCACCCAGGACGAAGAATATTTTCATCACCTGTCTTTACCTGAAACATCAAAGATCATGGTTATACCAAATCACAATTCCTGTTCATAATCATACTAATAACTTCATCTTTGCACTACGGGCCAAAGATATTCATCAACAAGTCATCTTTGCACTACAGGCCAAAGATATTCATCAACAGTTCATCTTTGCATTACTGGCCAAAGATATTCATCTACAATTCATCTTTGCACTACAGGCCAAAGATATTCCTCAACAATTAATATTTGCACTACAGGCCAAATATATTCATATCTCAAAGAAATATATAATCATTTCAGAATTTATATAAACAATAATTATAACCATGTTGATCAATTCACCTTTGCACTTAAGCTTAAGATATTCAATTATAAATTCAATGGTCATGATCATACCAGTCACAATTCAACTTTGCACTACAGGCCAAAGAGAACCCTAGTCATGATCATACCAATAATTTACCCATCTTTACACTCCAGTGAAAGAGAATTTCAACATCAGGGTTATAAAAATGTTATATATGATGATAAAATTAATATGATCAACATATAGTTTTAATCTCAAGAGTAATATTCGTAACTCATGAATAGTAACCCCGACACAAAAGATAGAAATTCTACAATAAAATTTATACCAATATTTCGGTATAATGATATTGAAAGAATAACATTACTTAAATTTATAAATAATTTATTTTAATTGTTTACACTTTACTAATTAATGCATTTAATCATCATAAAATGCCAACTCTTACAATTTCATCATCAATAACCAAAACCCTCATCAAAAATATGCATATACCTCATATAGGATTCTCAAGCCATAAAATCCTATTTTCCAATTTTTTTTCTTCACAAAACATATTTAATTCATTTACTCATAACTAGACAATTTTCATGAAAAATACAAAATCAGTTCCAAAAATATTTCTTTTCAGGGATTTAGCATAATATAGTCCCATAGTGAACATATATTTTTCTCAGAATTTTTAAAAGTCATTTACTATTTTTCATATGGCCAAAATAGCCGAATATTTAGACATTTATCAAAAATTGTACTTTTGTCTAAAAATTCTGAAATTTACAGAGTATACTTCTATCATATACATGTACTCCCAATAAAAATTTCATCAATTTTGGAGTTAACCACAAGGAATTATAAGTTGTTACTTTTAAAATAGTCTTTTCTCATAAAATTCATAACTCTCAATCTATACATCCAAAAATCACCATTTTTGGACACAATCAAGAAAACTCATCAAAATATCATTTTGAATTTTTCCAGAATTTTTGAAGCTCAGAAAAATTACGAAACTGAAAATCATAACAACCCTTAAAATCCCTTAATATCCCTTACTATCCCTTACTATCCCTTACCTCAAAAGAGCAGTACTTCTGACTGGATATCGGATATGATGCTGAAGAAAACTTGCACTGATGAATAGCAACTCACCAAGTATCTAAAAACTCACAAAATATGCTTCATAATATAGAGAGAGAAAGAGAGAAAACTTATGTTTCTGGTGTGATTTTCAATTCTAACTTAGCCCTCTATTTATAGGAAAATTTTGGTAGGTTTGACCTGCAACCTGATGGCTTTACCTGCTACTATTCCCACCCACCACATTTGAAATATAATTCAGCACATTTCTTCACCAACCACAAGTGGGGCCCACCAATTCTAGAATTTTCCACCAAAATGATAAACTCTGAAAATTCAACAATTTCTGAACCAGTCATCTCGTAAAATTCATAACAAATCATACGTTCATTTTTAACGGTTCAAAATTTGTGGACATATACTCAACTTATATATGTATAACATATCCAAAAATTACCACGATCCAACGGTCGGATTAAAAATTATAACCCCCGCAAAATATCTCAAAAATCCTGATTTTTAATACCTCCATTCCGACAAAAATACGGATAAAAACCTCAACATTAACTCCTTCATTTTTTAACCACAAAAATATATCCCTCGTTTATATCCACATAAAATAAATATTTCCCTATCATATGAATCAATAATTAATTATTCATAAATAATATTATAGAATCACATTTATGACAACCAGGCCGTTCCCAGGAAAGAGGGGGCTTTCCAATAAGAATTTCTCCTTACTGGCGCGCAATTAGATGACCAAACCTCTCCTTAGATAGAACTTTCTAGACATTGACAATAATGTTATCTAATAATATTATTCAAATAATATGAATTATTGATCTGATAATGGAAAATACTGTGCAGCAACAATTATTGAACAACAATAATACAAAATTTCAACGTAGCAATTATTGAATCAATAAAATAAAATATTGAACAGTAATTACTGTAACAATTATTGAGTAGTGCCTTCTTACGTAAGAATCAATAATTTCAAAAATACTGTGCAATACCGTGTGCTACTATGCAATAACGCGTATTACTGTGTTTTAACCACCGGGTATTTCAACAGTATTAACGGTAACAACTACGCCGTTATTTGTAAAAACTTAATTTTGTCGTTTTCTTCACCCGACAGTTATTCTGTTATGGGGCCCACAAATGTTTGCGTTATCGTACGAATATTCTCCGACAGAAAGAATATTCCACGACCAAACGAATATTCCCCGACAACAATGATTATTTTATAACCACTTGCTTATTTTGAAAAAAATTCATATTTCACCCATAACTTTAAATTTTTATCAATTTAACCATTTACTGAATTTAATTATAAGAAAAATTGAATACTTTTATTTCATAAATTCGGGGTCTTACAATCTTCCCTCCTTATGAAATTTCGTCCTCGAAATTTACGTACCTGGTATTTCAAATAGTTGAGAATACCTTCCTTTCATTTCAAATTCCATCTTTCCTGTCATCATAATTTCTCCATTGCTCATCTTCTGTATTTCAAATATCATTCTAGAATACAGCTTCAAAACAAGGGTTAATTTAACAAATTAACATATCACATAATATCCCGATATTATGACTGTCTAACAAATAAGCTTAGGTAGGACACACTAGCGAATGATTTACTCATCTCTCCCCTCCTAGTTATATTCCCCGATCTCCGCCAGAGATCATATCCCTAAGCTCTGATACCACCTGTGACGACCCCAAAATAGGTCCATTCCACCCAACCCATTCTGAGTCGTCAAATACATGGTACAGAAAACAACTACAACTTTATTACAACAATTGTCGTGCAAAATACAACAACACATATGCTGTGAGTTTGGATACAAATATATACCAAATGTGACTCATGTTTTAACCGTGGACATCACCTCACAATAACACCTTACATAAATGTATAGTCAAAAACTGTTTTAGAAATTAGAATCTTTGGGAAGTGCTCAAGGAAACCTTCGTACATGGGAGGCCACGCGTCTAGGTTATGATAGATATCATATGGCCACAGAATTATCCTTGGTTGACCCAATAGACCCCAAAGAAAAACAAGAAGATTACTATCATATTCTTCCCAATGGTGAGTCTTCTCTTGACTTATCATTATCTCCACTGTCTCTAATTGAGAATTATACTTCAAACAAACACCAAGATTATATAGGTAGTGCCCATAGATATACTCAGCAAGTGGATGAGCACAACCCTGTCTTATGATGACACGAGGTTGTATGTCATTAGACATCTTGTATGATAGTGACAAAACAACCTTCCAACGTTGGGTTCGCCTCACCCTATTTTCTTCACCAAATATAACTACTAAATGATGACCACCGTTCTATTCCCTTGTTACCCCCGCTCGACCCAGCTACACTCTTATTACCTGAAAGGAATTGTGAAGCAAAAGGGTGAGCACAACTAGCTCAGTAAAGAATATCATGACTAAAGATAATTCAATTATCAATAGCCTTCATCAACAATAAATCAGAGATTTAGAACATATGGTAAATGATAAAAATTTCAACCATAGTTGCAGCGGAACGAGCAATCCATTAGAAGAGTCAAATAGACTATAAAGTCTATTATCTTCTCCATGTTAAAAATCCACCAACAATATTTTATCCATGTAACATCACTCAACAGTTCCTTTTCACAATCATATGAATAACTCATAATCATAATTGTGACTATAAATTTTTCTTCGCACCCAGGACGAAGAATATTTTCATCACCTGTCTTTACCTGAAACATCAAAGATCATGGTTATACCAAATCACAATTCCTGTTCATAATCATACTAACAAATCCATCTTTGCACTACGGGCCAAAGATATTCATCAACAAGTCATCTTTGCACTACAGGCCAAAGATATTCATCAACAGTTCATCTTTGCATTACTGGCCAAAGATATTCATCTACAATTCATCTTTGCACTACAGGCCAAAGATATTCCTCAACAATTAATATTTGCACTACAGGCCAAATATATTCATATCTCAAAGAAATATATAATCATTTCAGAATTTATATAAACAATAATTATAACCATGTTGATCAATTCACCTTTGCACTTAAGCTTAAGATATTCAATTATAAATTCAATGGTCATGATCATACCAGTCACAATTCAACTTTGCACTACAGGCCAAAGAGAACCCTAGTCATGATCATACCAATAATTTACCCATCTTTACACTCCAGTGAAAGAGAATTTCAACATCAGGGTTATAAAAATGTTATATATGATGATAAAATTAATATGATCAACATATAGTTTTAATCTCAAGAGTAATATTCGTAACTCATGAATAGTAACCCCGACACAAAAGATAGAAATTCTACAATAAAATTTATACCAATATTTCGGTATAATGATATTGAAAGAATAACATTACTTAAATTTATAAACAATTTATTTTAATTGTTTACACTTTACTAATTAATGCATTTAATCATCATAAAATGCCAACTCTTACAATTTCATCATCAATAACCAAAACCCTCATAAAAAATATGCATATACCTCATATAGGATTCTCAAGCCATAAAATCCTATTTTCCAATTTTTTTTCTTCACAAAACATATTTAATTCATTTACTCATAACTAGACAATTTTCATGAAAAATACAAAATCAGTTCCAAAAATATTTCTTTTCAGGGATTTAGCATAATATAGTCCCATAGTGAACATATATTTTTCTCAGAATTTTTAAAAGTCATTTACTATTTTTCATATGGCCAAAATAGCCGAATATTTAGACATTTATCAAAAATTGTACTTTTATCTAAAAATTCTGAAATTTACAGAGTATACTTCTATCATATACATGTACTCCCAATAAAAATTTCATCAATTTTGGAGTTAACCACAAGGAATTATAAGTTGTTACTTTTAAAATAGTCTTTTCTCATAAAATTCATAACTCTCAATCTATACATCCAAAAATCACCATTTTTGGACACAATCAAGAAAACTCATCAAAATATCATTTTGAATTTTTCCAGAATTTTTGAAGCTCAGAAAAATTACGAAACTGAAAATCATAACAACCCTTAAAATCCCTTAATATCCCTTACTATCCCTTACTATCCCTTACCTCAAAAGAGCAGTACTTCTGACTGGATATCGGATATGATGCTGAAGAAAACTTGCACTGATGAATAGCAACTCACCAAGTATCTAAAAACTCACAAAATATGCTTCATAATATAGAGAGAGAAAGAGAGAAAACTTATGTTTCTGGTGTGATTTTCAATTCTAACTTAGCCCTCTATTTATAGGAAAATTTTGGTAGGTTTGACCTGCAACCTGATGGCTTTACCTGCTACTATTCCCACCCACCACATTTGAAATATAATTAAGCACATTTCTTCACCAACCACAAGTGGGGCCCACCAATTCTAGAATTTTCCACCAAAATGATAAACTCTGAAAATTCAACAATTTCTGAACCAGTCATCTCGTAAAATTCATAACAAATCATACGTTCATTTTTAACGGTTCAAAATTTGTGGACATATACTCAACTTATATATGTATAACATATCCAAAAATTACCACGATCCAACGGTTGGATTAAAAATTATAACCCCCGCAAAATATCTCAAAAATCCTGATTTTTAATACCTCCATTCCGACAAAAATACGGATAAAAACCTCAACATTAACTCCTTCATTTTTTAACCACAAAAATATATCCCTCGTTTATATCCACATAAAATAAATATTTCCCTATCATATGAATCAATAATTAATTATTCATAAATAATATTATAGAATCACATTTATGACAACCAGGCCGTTCCCAGGAAAGAGGGGGCTTTCCAATAAGAATTTCTCCTTACTGGCGCGCAATTAGATGACCAAACCTCTCCTTAGATAGAACTTTCTAGACATTGACAATAATGTTATCTAATAATATTATTCAAATAATATGAATTATTGATCTGATAATGGAAAATACTGTGCAGCAACAATTATTGAACAACAATAATACAAAATTTCAACGTAGCAATTATTGAATCAATAAAATAAAATATTGAACAGTAATTACTGTAACAATTATTGAGTAGTGCCTTCTTACGTAAGAATCAATAATTTCAAAAATACTGTGCAATACCGTGTGCTACTATGCAATAACGCGTATTACTGTGTTTTAACCACCGGGTATTTCAACAGTATTAACGGTAACAACTACGCCGTTATTTGTAAAAACTTAATTTTGTCGTTTTCTTCACCCGACAGTTATTCTGTTATGGGGCCCACAAATGTCTGCGTTATCGTACGAATATTCTCCGACAGAAAGAATATTCCACGACCAAACGAATATTCCCCGACAACAATGATTATTTTATAACCACTTGCTTATTTTGAAAAAAATTCATATTTCACCCATAACTTTAAATTTTTATCAATTTAACCATTTACTGAATTTAATTATAAGAAAAATTGAATACTTTTATTTCATAAATTCGGGGTCTTACAAATACTAAAAAAAATTAAAAATAAAATCATTGATTATGTGGCAAAAAATGATTAAAATAATAATAAAATTAAAATAAATAATAATTAATTCATTTTAAAATAATTACTTTTTAAATAAAATAATTAATTTAAAAAATAAAAATAAAATAATTAATTTTAAAATAAAATAATTAAAATAAATATTTAGAATTAATGATTAATAATTAATCATTAACTTGCAATATGATTATTTTATTTTTATTTTTTAAATTAATTATTCCGGTTAAAAAAATCATTAACTTGTAAAAAAATCATTTTTGCCACATAAAAAATTGACAAAATTTAAGAAGAAAATAAATAAAAAACAAGGAGGAAACTGAATTTTTTTAAAAGATTTACTAGATAAGCAAATATTTACTAAAATTCAAAGGATGTTTCTGCTAATACAAGAAACAATGAGGCTACATAAACTTCACCTCCGAGCACCTGCACTCTCTCTTTCGCTCTATATATATTCAGAGTATCCAACAGAACAAAAATCCACTCGCGGCTTGTAATTTTGAATTTCCACTGATTTTCAATAAAATACTCTCTTTCTCCTGATGCTTATTCTCAATACACGAACTTAAATAACCCAAATTCCTAGGGTTTTATTTCGGTTGTTAGTTCGATCAGCAAATCGAAGGCGCCGGAAATCCAATGGCGTGTGTGTACATTCCGGTACAAAACTCCGAGGAGGAGGTCAGAGTTGCTCTCGATCAACTTCCCAGGGACGCTACTGATATTCTTGACATCCTCAAGGCTGAACAAGCTCCCCTCGATCTCTGGCTTATCATTGCGGTTTGTTCCATCTACCTCTCTCACTTAATTTATTGTATATAATGTTTTATATTTACTTTTAGTAAATTTGTGTTCTTTTTAAGTTTATATGTAAAAAATTAGTTGAGGCTGTTGTAAATGTTTGAATTTGTCTTCCACGCTAATTGAATTTGCCCAGACTGTTGGATTTTTTGAGTATTTATGCTTAACTTGTGGTAGTTTGATATTTGGAAGTGTTAATCCTTTTTATCTAATTGTAATTGGATGCTTTGTAGAGTGTTTTAACTATTTTTTTGTGCATTAGTTATGATTTTTGGAACTATTAATCTTTTTTGTCTCTTTGTATTTGGTGACCTATGTGGTATGGTTATCTGGGTTGGTACATGTGGAGTTGTTTTGAATATTAAAGCAGATTGAATTACAAACGCATTGTAATTTTTTTCTTTTTTTTTTTAATTTTAATTTTTTATGATTTATAGTTTCAATTAATATTCATGCAGAGGGAGTACTTCAAACAAGGAAAGGTTGAACAATTTCGTCAAATTTTGGAGGAAGGGTCTAGTCCTGGTATTTCTTATTTGGCAATATTTTTTATTTATTTATTTTTCTATGGGAACTATATTGCATAGCTTTCTGTTATAGTGTCTCTGATAATGAGATGCTGTAATGGTTGTTTTTCCTTTTGAAGATGTGTGATCTGATAATGGCATTTATGAGTTGCAGAGATTGACGAATACTATTCTGATGTGAGATATGAGAGGATTGCCATCCTAAATGCTCTAGGAGCCTATTATAGCCACCTTGGAAAAGTTGAGACAAAAAGAGAAAAGGATGATTATTTCATTAAAGCCACACAATATTACAATAAAGCGTCAAGAATAGATGTGCACGAGTCTTCTACTTGGGTTGGCAAAGGTGACTTCACTCCACTGCTTTAGTAGTTATGTTATTAGAAATTGATTTTGACATTTCTGTATGCATGCCTATCCTCATTCTTATGCATTCATAAGAAGGGAAATATGTACTCAAGTCCAGCGGTGGGTTGAAGTTTGAAAGTAGGCTTTGAAAACTTTGTTCATGGATTCTATACCTGAACGGATCATGGTAGTAAATTGTTGTTCTATAGTGGTATCTAACTTTTTGAAGCGTAAAATTCATGTGTTGGTCAGAATTAAGTTTTGTCCTATATATTTGAAAAATATAATAGGGGATCTGGGACTTTCTATGATTTGGTTCAGTTTAAGTGGCAGATTAATTGGAGTAAGGCTGTGAAGATTTAAAGCTAGACTTAATGGAAAGGAGACTTAAATTTGTCCCTAGAGAGCATCATCAGACTCTCACCTGTCACCATTAAGCATAATCGATACTAGTGTAAATCAGTTATGATGCAGGACAAGGTTTAGAATGGCATGGGAATGGGATAAAGGAGGAAGAAAGAAGGGTAGAGGAACTGTGCCCGGAGGCCACAATTGCATAAAGCCTCAATTCTCAATTCACAATTCGATTTTCAATTCTATTTGAACTAGTGGAGACTACAATACTTGTGTAAAAAGTTAAAACTGAGTTACTTATTCTCTATTAGTGTCTGCACTTGCAATCATTATTGTTAGAGCTGTGCAGCAGATTGGAGGACTGGGATAATTAAAGTGTTAAATTTCTCTTCTGATTGCAAGATCCACTCTGTAAATACCATGGACTCATTCTGCTACTCTTTTTTCATCCCCCTTGCCGCGTCAAAGAAAAAACACTAATATCGTTATCAACAGGTTTATTGTGTATCCTTTACTTGTTCCAAGTATTTAACCATGTTTGATCTTCAGTTTTGGTTTATTGTTGAAACTTATTGTTGGGTGGGCATGGTTAGTGACATTTTTTTAATTGGCTTGTTCGGAAGGATGGTAGATTCTAGAACAGCATGCGTCTGCTGCTGTAAGTTTTAACTGTACATTTGAATGAACTATCTACCAAACTAACATGTGTTGTCTCGATATGCACTGCATTTACCACGGTACTTTCAATTATGTTCGCTTGCAGGTCAGCTTTTACTGGCTAAGGGTGATTTAGAACAGGCATCTTCCGCTTTCAAGATTGTATTGGATGGAGATCGTGAAAACATTCCTGCCCTTCTTGGTCAGGTACTTTACACTGCCTGATTCCTTTATTAACACTAACACATTGCGTTTTGATTGTTATTAGTTGTTCTAGATCATGCATATGAAATTTATCTTAATTTGTGTAACCTTTTATTTTGCCAAATTGGTAATGCCATTTGATAGCACATTGAGTAGCTTGTGAAAAGAGAAGATAAAGACATTTATGATTGTCATTAGTTGTTGTATGCATGTGAAATCATCTTACTGCACAGAAAGTTAGTATACCAAAAAAATGTTGCTAAACTAGCACAAACATTATAAATTCTCTCTCTCTCCCCCCTCCTTTTGTTCCCTTTCGAGGTAAATAAAGTTTTTAGAATGAAAGGGTGAGACTAGAACATGCAATCTCAGTTTATTATAACCGCTGAGCCAAGAAAGTAATGCTTATAAGCCCTATGTTACCTTTTCAGAGCTGGGCCGTTGGCTGTAATTTGTTAATGTTGTAGCTTTTCTTCTCTTCAGAGAGCAGTTTATAATTGTAAACCATATGTTGTTTTTATCCTAATGTCTAGATTTGGATTTCCGCAGGCATGTGTTCAGTATAGCCGTGGAAGATATTCTGATTCATTGGAGTTGTACAAGGTTTGTCTGCATCCCAATCTATTATGTTTCAAATGCAATGTAACAATTGTCAGTTTGTGGTTCAATATCTAAATTAAAGTTGATGGGGGTGGGAGGTTTTTGCGTTGGGCACGGGAGGGTGGGGGATAGAGAATTCTCTTGATTAACGTAGTTATGGATCATTTTAAAATTCTCTATTGATTTTTAAGTTGTGTGTTTTGGAAAGAGGGCCTTGCAAGTATATCCACAGTGCCCCGGAGCTGTGAGACTTGGCATAGGCATGTGTCGCTACAAATTGGGTCAACATGAAAAGGCTAAGCAAGCATTTCAGCGTGTTTTGCAGGCAAGCCAAAAATTATCATTTAGTTGTGCATTAATATTGTCTACTGCATAAACTGCTGTGTGAACAGATGCTAATGTTTTATTGTGTAGTGTAGTTGGATCCAGAAAACGTTGAGGCTCTTGTGGCGCTTGGAATTTTGGACTTGCAAATTAATGAAGGTGAGTCATGTTAAATAACTATAAATAGGCCAAAATATACATCACACATTTAGTTTTATAGTTACATATGTCAACATAAAATTCATGCACTCATATCTATCTTGTTATTTAACTTATTTATAATAGAGGTCACCAAAACATTGATTTCTAACTTTGGCACCGACTTTATCTTCACAGCTGCTGGTATTAGAAGAGGAATGGAGAAAATGCAAAGAGCTTTCGAATTATATCCCTATTGTGCAACATCGCTTAATTATCTGGCGAATCATTTCTTCTTCACTGGTCAGCATTTCCTAGTTGAGCAACTGACTGAAACTGCTCTTGCTGTAACTAATCATGGGCCAACAAAGTCACACTCTTACTATAATCTGGCACGGTCATACCACAGCAAGGTGTGTAATATCAACTTGTTTTCTCCTAGTATGCTCCAAGTTGTTTGCCCTTTTATGGGGTATCATGTATGATAACGGAGGCCCTAATACACCTTTTGGTCCCAACTTGACGCAAAAACTTAAGCTGATAGATCTTTGGCCTAAACTTTTATAATAAATCTTCACTTCAGACTCTTATTTATGTGGGACTTGAGCTAATCACACGTTAGCTTAACAAATCTCCCCCTTCACATATGACTGCCAACATCACTGAACTGTTCCCCCCTGAGTGTGAAGTCTGAACATATACACTCGACACTCTCAGGCTTGCGTGTAACTTGATCAATTACGCGAGTCTTTTCAGAATTCTGAGCTAAAGCCCTAATTGGTCCCAACTTGACCCAATAGCTTAATATGTTTGGTCTTAGGCCAATCTTGCATATGAACTTCAGCCCACTCACATGTTACCTCAACATTTATCTTTTTATTGTAGTTGCTGACGGATAGTGATCATATCTGGTTGTCGCCTATATTTCTTTCTAATTTTCTCTGTTTTAAAGGGTGGGTCAGTTCTCCATATGACTTGTGATTTTATGGATGGAAATCTTTGATTACATACTACTTTCTCGTTCTTTGTAACTATTTTTGTTGTTGTTACTACTCATACTTTTTGGCTGTTTACAGTGTTAAATTCAAATCATGATGAAGTCAATTTTCCTTTTATTGTGTGCTGATGCGAGGATATTGTTTTTCCCCTTTTTTTTCAGGGGGACTATGATAAGGCTGGACTGTACTACATGGCATCAGTAAAGGAAATCAATAAGCCTAGAGAATTCGTTTTACCTTATTACGGTTAGTAAAATTTTCAGACTATGTATCATTAGGTTTCACCATACATCATTTCATTCTAGATGTGGTGCTGTTCTCACCATTAATAACAGTTGAATGTTAGCACCCATGTGCTTGGAGGTATAAAAATCATGTTATGTTATTATAGTGCCAGATCTTATTGAGTCCTATTTTCACTCAGCTATCCATCCAATCAGAGGCTGTGATATTTTACTGGAATAAGAACAGGCTGTTGTGCAGTCTTGTGCGACAGCGAGGGGTTATTCCTATCTCTCGGATTTGTGTATTCCCTAGGTTGTTTGTAAAGAGAGGAATTTCAAGCCAAAATCAGCGTGCTTAGAGCATTGGGGCTTCTGTTTCTTTTACTTATTCTTTTTTTGGGGGTGGGAGGAGGCATTTAAGGAGATCAGGAACCATGTATCATCGTTTTTTTTCTTCTTTTAATATGAAGAGACACCCTGCTATGCCATTTTCTTGAGCAAAAGTGTTGTTCCTTTTGCCAAGGACAATCCGTTGCAAGTTCTCCATGATTTCGGTCTTCTAATATGCATCTTTTATGCATAAGCTGAAATTAAGATACAACTTTTATGCGTAAGCTGAAACAGTAACATGGCGTTGCCCATCTGTGAAGGCGCAAGGGACCTTAAAATGAGTTGCAGAGACAGGGGGAAGACTGATTGATGAAAACTTTTCAAAACTTAGGGCCATGGGTCGGGCTTTGGGTTTTGCACGAATGTGGTATAAGGAGGTTGGATGTCTGTTATTATATTATTAGATCAATCATAATCAGACTGTTTAACAATATATAAATTTTAATGGAGTGCTGTTTGACTTATATTATAATATTGCAGCATTTTGTTTACTTAAATGTGGGCTTCATGTCATTCTGATATCCTTTCTTATGTCAGTTCACCAAATTCTTTTGCTTTTTTTTAACAGGTTTGGGACAAGTACAATTAAAGCTGGGAGATTTTAGAAGTTCTCTTTCAAACTTTGAAAAAGTTTTGGAGGTTTACCCTGAAAACTGCGAGACACTAAAAGTGAGTTTTAGAAAAAGATATGTTTTCTATTATGTTCTGATATTGAACGTAGTTCCCATTTTCACTTACTAAATGATATCTTCTTATAAATACTTTTCTCCATTAATCACCATAGTGGGTTAGTTATAAGTTTTCATGATACAGGCTCTTAGCCACATATATGTTCAGCTTGGACAGATTGAGAAAGCCTTGGAGTACCTGAAAAAAGCTGCTAAGTTTGATCCTCGTGATCCTGAGGTGAAGTAGCTCATTGTTTTAAATATTCATGATGAACTTCCATATAAATGGTGGTTTTGGGGTCAAACACATACACTGGCACAGGGATTTCATCACCTATTCTGTTTGGAAACTCATATTATTGCCCTGGAGTCCTTACTTGTTTCTGGTTTTATGTTTTCTAATTTTCAGTTTTATGTTGTTTGTTTTATTTTTTTATTCTTTGGAATCTTCAGTACTCGCTACTTCAGTCATGTTGAAAAATTGCCATTCACCTTTCCTTTGAAATCTCCGGTTATCTTTAGTCGTATAATTTTATAATGTGGAATAGAATTGTATGATTGTGCTCATTCAACAGCGACATTTGCTAATAATTGTCATTTCCCCCTTTCATTCAACCTTGATACAGGCATTTCTTGATCTGGGAGAGTTGTTGATTTCAACTGATGCTGGAGCTGCTTTAGATGCCTTTAAAACCGTAAGATCTTTGTATAACTTGTAAATTTTGTTGATTTATTAATGCTCTAGTTTTATAATTTTACTCCACGTAGTCACATTATTTTCCCTATGTTCTGATTGATATGTTTTATTTTTACTTTATGCTTATTTTCATCTTATGCTCCCTTTTTCTTTTTGTATTTTCCCCTCCCAATTTCACTTAAATAGAGTTGTATTTTGTTACAGGCACGTGGTCTATTGAAAAAGGGGTGTGAAGAAATACCGATAGAGCTGCTTAATAATATTGGAGTTCTTCATTTTGAAAGGGAAGAATATGAGGTTGGAAACTTCTTTATTGTTTGACTTGTATATAAAAAGAATCAATCTATTGAATGACTTGTAACATTTTTACAAATTGACAGATTTTTTTATAAGATATCTTCAATCTATTCTTTATTTTCAGCTTGCTGATCAAGCTTTCAAAGAGGCTTTAGGTGATGGCATTTGGCTCAAGTTTATTGATACTAAAAATAAAAGCCATCCTGTTGATGACTCACATTCTGATCCTGCTAATAAAGTACAATTTGATCCTATTAAAGAAGCAGTATATAAACCATTGGATGCTAGTGCATCTGTTGAAAAGTACAAGGACACACAGTTATTTCATCGGCTTGAGGAAGATGGTGTAGCTGTGGAACTGCCTTGGAATAAGATCTCAACACTATTTAACCTTGGTAGACTGCTCGAGCAATTAAATAAAACTGAAATCGCTAGCTTATTATACCGTCTAATCTTGTTTAAGGTATGCCATTGATCTCTTTTTTGGTTTTGCTATCTTAGATTTACAGTATTAGTGAAATTTTGATTGTATATATTAACACAATATTACTGTGGTTCTATGACTCATTGTATAAAGTTATTACTTTCTTAATTATTTTTGTATTTTATGATCATTATAAATACCTACTTGGTCAAAAGCTGTTATTGACAGGTTGACTTCAAATCTAATTTTAAGGACTTGGTTTTGTTTAATATCAACATGATAAGATACCTTTAGATTGCTAAAATCTGACGCATTGTTCGTCTTGAATGCACTTCATGGAAAAGATATACCTTACAGAGATAAAATTATGGAGGGATAGGATTTTCAACTTTTCTTTTCCAGATTATTTCCATAACGTTCTAAACTTCGTGTAGTATTACTTTTAATAGAATCTCCAAAAGTAAATTATTTTACTTTAGATCTATCCGTTTTATGGGCAGAAAGTAAATGAGTTAATAATGTTTTGGGGTTCAATTATTACTCAGTATTTGAGCAAACATGGTAATGCCTAAGAAACTAAACAAGGTTTTTTGCAGGGGTAGACCTTGGACATTTTCTTTGGTGAGGACCAAAAAAAAAGAATTTTTTTTAGATAAGTAATTATGTTAACAATGTCAAGTATATGCATAGCGACTCAATTTGTAGGATGGACCATAGTTGTGGTTGCTTCTAGGTTGGAAGTTGGAACTAGGTTGGTCCTCAGGAGAAGCATTTGGAGAGTGGGAGCGCCCCAGGACAGTGGCTTTGGGAGCAACCCTCATGACCATCTTACTAATAACAATGAAGCGCTTTGATATGGATTCCTAATGAAAGGCCCAGAATAATTTGCAGAAGAGGGAACACTGTCTCACGAGTTGGTGTATCATGTGCAGTTGTTAGGAGATGTTGGTTCATCTTCTTCATCGCTGTGAGGTCTCAAGATGCCTTAATGGTTGTGTTCTCATTGTGTGATCTGTGTGGGATTGCTTGAATGATGCCAAGATCAGTCAGCAATGTGTTACAGAGCTTGGAGGCGTGTGAAGTTGTGCAAGGACTAAGGAGTGGAGAAGGTGGCGTGACTTGGTGCCTCATGAGATTTGGATTGAATAAAATAATCGGTATTGGTATTTTAAGGACATTCACATTCTTTCCCGAGCCTTCTTTTCTTTTGGCTTCACGAGGATTTTTGAGTACAATTGTACACTTTATTGATTTCTTGGGAGAATTTTCTCTAGGGGGTTAATGTAGGTTCCCTCTTCCCCGTGCAGTTTCGTTGGGGGGGGGGCACTCCTTTGTAGGGAGGGGTCTTTGTGTATTGTTGGGGGCATAGGCGTGCCTTATATTTCCCCTTTGCTTTGTATGGTGGGTGCACGTGTATGAGGGTATTCTCCCTTTTTATGAAATTACTTACTACCGTGAGTATGTGTGTGTGTTTTCCTCCCTGAAAAAATTCCCCACATTCTGGTTTTGATGTGGCTCTGATATATTGTTCCCTTATTGTTTATTTTTGAATATATACGCGTTAGTTTATGCAAGAAATTAATACTACCTTTTCAAACACCTATCAATAATGAGGGGGAAATGGGTAAAAGGAAAACAACATATGTTAGTGAATAAGTGCACTGAACTGGCGTGTAAACTTTTCAGAGTAAAAGAGGACAACAATGTAGGGATGGAGGCAAACTGATAAGTGAAAAGATAGATCTACGTGCCATGAGCTTGATAAGAATTTCCAAAACAAAGGCATCAGTGCATCAATGGAGTTGTTTCCCACTTTCCCTAGACTTTGTTTTACTTTTTCCTGACGAGTCCATGGGCATAAGAATATTAATTTTGTAACCAGGTGTATAACATCAACGAAATCAATTATTTCCCCTGAATCATTATTTACTTGTTTACTAGTTCTTATTGTTCAACTTAGTTCTTACTCTTTTGTAATTTATCTAACCATATATGTTTTATAGTATCCAGACTACGTAGACGCTTATCTACGGCTTGCCGCCATTGCAAAAGCTCGAAACAATGTTCAGCTAAGCATACAACTGGTTGTTAATGCCTCTCTAGCTTCCATGTGTGTCTAGTCCTCTATATTGATGCTTCTTTGGACTTTATTGTTCATAATGTGATTTTTAATGTGCTAGATTCGTGATGCTCTAAATATTGATGAGAAGTGCCCAAACGCATTACTAATGCTTGGTGACTTGGAGCTTAAAAATGATGATTGGGTCAAGGCAAAAGATACATTCAAAGCTGCTAAGGATGCAACTGATGGAAAAGATTCTTATGCTACTCTTTGTCTGGTGCGTAAATGGTAAAACATAATGTATGTTAAAGCCTGATACATTGTTGGCCCACTCTAACAATTTAAGTTGTTCTTTTTGTGACTTAAGTAAATGATCAGAATGTGCGTCATTTAATTCTGTTATCATTTTTTACTAATTCATCATTATGACAAGAAATATCCCCAGATTCTTGAAAATGTTGCTTATTAGAACCTGAAGGAATTGACATTAATTATTGTGTTTTTAAGTGCCAGTGGAGGTTTATGTTGTCATAATTTACCATTTACTAACTCTATAAATTTCTTCTCATTCGCTTGCTCTGACTTTTGACTAGGGAAATTGGAACTACTTTGCTGCAGTTCGCTCTGAGAAGAGAAATGCAAAGTTGGAAGCAACACATCTGGAAAAAGCTAAGGAGCTTTACTCAAAAGTATGACATTTCATTTACGCTGTTTTGTTGCTTGGGCCTTGTGGGCTTATAATTTCGCCATCTTTTCTTTTCTTTTCTTTCCTTTTCTTTTTCCTTTTTGGGTGGGGGAGCTTGGTTCTGTCCTTAGTCTGGAGGATTTGCCTTTGATCAAGTTTCGGAAAGAATAGGGATGCAAAGATGCTCCGGGGATGTGTTGGCTTTGCAGTTCTTTGGGTACTGGGACTATTCAAGGGTATCTTCCTTTTCATCTGTACAGGAAGAGGATTGTTTTTCCCTGTTGATGGTTGACTTCTACGGGATTATTTTGTGGCCTCTCCATATCAGATTTACAGAGGGATTGGCAGTCTGCACCTTAAGTGCTTTAGTTTTTCTTGTGTTCCACTTTGGGCAGACTCATTGTCCACCTTTTTATCTTTCCTTTTCTATCAATAAAATTTTCTTTCTCTATCTATAGAAACACTGCTGTGAAATAGTTGGCTTTGGCACGTAAAATTTCTTTGGCTTACGGAAGAATACTTTTGGACTGTGATTTGTAATTCAAACGCATATAACATTTGAATAGATAATTGATGCTCATGCTTGGGTTACCATGCTTTAGCAATTCTTTTCTTGGAAATATTCGTCTTGTATGCTTTTTAATGGATTTTTGTTGACCACATATGTCATCGTAAAAGATCTTCATATATGTTAATGGATTTCTTATATTCCATTTTACCAGGTTCTGCTTCAGCATTCGGCTAATTTATATGCTGCCAATGGTGCTGGTGTGGTGTTGGCTGAAAAAGGTCACTTTGATGTTTCAAAGGATCTCTTTACACAGGTTAGCTAAATCTTATGATATTCTCAATATTGAATATCTTAGACCTTATCATAGGAAAAATTACACATTTGTTTTTCTCAACTTATTTTTTTATTTTTTTGTAGGTTCAAGAAGCTGCAAGTGGAAGCATTTTCGTCCAGATGCCAGATGTGTGGATAAATCTCGCACATATTCATTTTGCTCAGGGAAATTTTGCACTGGCTATTAAAATGGTCGGTTACAACATCACATCCTCTTCCTTCCTTTGCTTATTGTTAATTTTAGAACTTCTGTTGCTGCATATTTTTCATGTGTTGATAGCTCTTATTTGTTTTGCAGTATCAAAATTGCTTACGAAGGTTCTATTACAACACAGACAGTCATGTTCTTCTCTATCTAGCACGTACACATTATGAAGCTGAACAGTGGCAGGACTGCAAGAAGACTTTACTAAGAGCCATCCACTTGGCTCCTTCAAATTATACCTTGAGATTTGATGCTGGCGTGACGTTGCAGAAGTTCTCAGCATCAACTTTACAAAAGACAAAAAGGACGGTGGAAGAGGTGAAGAATGCAACCTACCTTTTTAATTTCCCTGTCATATTCCATCTAGTATTAATGCTCTTCGAAACATAACTATTTTTGTCCATTTCTGTTTTCTTCTCGGAGGAGGGGGAGGGATTTGTTAAGGATCCTAAGGCTTGCATGTGCTCCAATGTAAACATATGATGGCTACAGCTTTGTTTTTTGTGTTTTTTTCTTAATAGTAGTGTCCTGTCTTTTGTACCTTCTGATTATATTGAAGCTCTATTGTAGATTTAAGGTCACGCATTATTGAATAAATAGGACTTGTGGACTTTTTCGTTACTGTCATACTGTACAGTTTGCTAGTTGCAACATTACAGAGTATACTTTTATTATCGTAGACTCATCACTGCAAGTTCAAGGATGTTGAATAATTGAATGCCATGTTCATCTCCTCTCTTTCTATCTCTCCCCGTCTTTCCTTTCCTTCCTTGTGCATGCACTCAGTGGGATAATTTTCTGATATGATAGGTGCGTGCAACAGTTGATGAACTTAAGAACGCAGTTCGTCTATTTAGTCAGTTGTCTGCAGCTTCAAACCTTCACATTCATGGATTTGATGAGAAGAAAATTGAAACACATGTTGGGTATTGCAAGCACTTGCTTGAGGTTGCAAAAGTTCATTGTGACGCAGCTGAGCGTGAAGATCAGCTAAATAAGCAGAGACAAGAACTTGCTCGCCAGGTTACGGTGGCTGAGGAAAACCGTCGGAAAGCTGAAGAACAAAGGAAACTGCAGGTCAGCTCTCATAATATTCTTTTATGTTACGTACATATTATATTACTTATTTTCCCATTCATTCATGTTTATTGTTGGGAATCAGTTGGAGAGAAGAAAACATGAAGATGAGCTAAAGCAAATGAAGCAACAGGAGGAGCATTTAGAGCGGATAAAGGTAATAAAATTTAACTGTCACTTGCGTCATAGGATCCATCCTTATAAGTAGCGAGTACATTTGGAGCATGTTGTATGTCTGTCATGTTAGATTGTTTGCATTATAGATTTATAGTATTTCTTCTTTCAATTTGGACTCCCAATATTATATGGAATCTGTAAATTATTCCAGAATCTTATGTCACGCCAAATTTAAGCATTATTCGTCATTTAATTTAACTCAATTCATTTACAAACATAGTTTGTGACTTGCACCTTAAAATTTGCATTGCCTAAATGGTTCCTGAACTAGGGTAATGGGGACTGTTACTTTAGCTATAACCTTAATTTACAAATGTATTTTTGTAGATCATGCAAGTTAATGCAAAAGATTCAAAGCATGGCATAGCTTTAGTATCTCTTGTTAAATCCCCATGGGATAAGTGAATGATTCAAATGTTCAAGTCCCTACGAGGGCACAGTTTATTACTTCTGTATGACGATACCAAAGAAAAATTAGTGAAATTTTGATTTATATATAGAACATTCAACATATTCAGTTGGGAATGACAAAATGTTGATATATTGGAATGTGTAATTGAGGTGAAAGATTTAACAAGGATTTAATTCATATCTCTGAGTGATCACATGGCCAAAGGCCAATGTTTTGCAAGGGGTGTTATTGCATGATATGATGTCTTTATCTGGATCTTTCAGGTAATGCTATTGGTTTGTTTCAAATATTGATTTAAACATGACTTTGATTAACTCCAGGAACAATGGAAGAGTAGCACTTCTGCCTCTAAGCGCAAGGATAGGCCACATGCTGAAGATGAGGATGGTGGGCGGGGTGATAAGAGGAGAAGAAAGGGGGAAAAGAAGAGAAAGAGAGAGAAGAAGTCACATTATGAGACAGAGGAAGCAGGTGACATGGATGATCATGAAGAAATGGAAGATGAAGATACCAATATGAACTACAGGCAGACAGATAATGCAATGAATGATTACGGCAATGAAGTTGAAGAGATTCCACAGGATCTTCTTGCAGCAGCTGGGCTTGAAGATTCTGACGCTGAGGCTGATAATGTAATTTCTCACTCTCTCTCTATATATATATGTGTGTGTGTATGTCTGTATATATATATATATATATATATATATATATATATATATATATATTACGGCGATGAAGTTGAAGAGAACCCACAAGATCTTCTTGCAGCAGCTGTGCGGCTTGAAGATTCTGACGCTGAGGCTGATAAATACACACACATACACATTATTGTTTATTGTGATTTATGGCACTAGCACTGAATCTACTTTGCAATTATGTTGTGTCAATTAATATTATAGGCAAATTTATGTTTATGGCTATGATAAGTGGAATATATCAAATTGTCATTGTTGATTGCAGAAGCAAGGTTAAATTGCTTCTACCTGAGATGCTGTGGTATTATGCAACTGCTTTGTTTATGAACATTTGCTGTCTATGTACTTTTGGGAAGACTATAGCGTATCTTTGCAGACTTTGTTTGTTTTGATTCTAAGCATCTTATTGTTTGTATGGGTCAGGGTCCGTTCCCGTATGAGGTGTTATTTCCTTATAGCTCAGATCCTTCCAATAAGTCTTCAGATCTTATCTGCGTGTTCCGCCCCCGGGCAGGTTTCTTATATTAAATTAGCACTTTAAATGAAAAGAATTTAACGGTCTCAACTATATGGACAAGCCTATTCTTGAATCTTGACATGTAGTTTTTTATTTTCCAAGTACAGTATCTAGTGAATTCATCATTTTCATGAAATAGTATGTTTGTTGAAACGGGCAATCAGATATAGGTTGGGAATTGATATTTTCACAAGGTCCTCTCTCGGACCCCACTTACTATTCTGGACTTTGTGGAATTAATATTTTTACTTGTGTAAATATCAATTCCCTATATGTTCTTTTCATAATCTCTGTCTTTCTCTTTTTTGTTTCTCCCCTTCTTCCTCTTTTATCTTTTGCCTGAGGTCTATTTGTTTCTCTTGATGAAGGCGGAAAATCCCTCAGTTACAAGACGGAGGCGGGCATGGTCAGAATCTGATGATGATGAGCCATTGCAGAGACAGCCAGAGTCGAGCCCTGTAAGAGAAAATTCAGTGGAGATGCAGGAAAGTGATTGAGATCAGAGGTAATGAAAGATGAGCAGAAAAATCCTTAAGAGTGACTACAAATACTAGGATGAAAAATTTAAGGAGCCGCAAGGCCGGTTGGGGCTTTTAGTCTGATTTAGAGCGTCGTTTTAGGTTTTCTTCTAGAGAGTTCGTGTTCGAACGTTGTTGTAACACAACTGTATATCGAAATTGGCTATTAGGTGAGTTACTCTGCCCGACACAGTTAATAGGTGAAAAACCATTCACTGAGAATAGCAACATGTTTTATAGGTGCTGTTTGTTCCCCTAGTTGTTCAATATATAATAATGTATTTCATATTTGTTAGCCTTTTTTTAAACTAAATTTTGGTACATGGCTGGATGTCATTAAAGCATTCAACAGTTTCTGCACTTTCAGGGTCTATTTCATCATACAATCAACTATTCAGGGAACACTATGTTTTCAACCTTTTTCAAAATTTTGTTGATCTATAGTTTGGTATCCGTGGGGATAGCAAATGGTGGGTCATTTTCCACAGGAAACAAGCATCATAAATAAGATTGACATTAAAATATCTAGTTTTTAAATAAAGCCATAATATACCATTTTGCAATCTGATCTGATTTCATGCTTTTGGCAAGAAAAATGCTGCACCTGAAGGCTCTGGGTTTTTGTTGACATTAAATATATTGTTTTTTTTGCCGTGCACCACTTAATTTATGACACTTCTGCAGCCTACAGGAGACCAAAATGGGTATTGACATTCTTAAAGTTTCCCAACCATTAAATTTCTATAATTACTTCCCACTCGAAAAGGTTGAGAGTAAGATGAAAATTTCTTTTCATATACGACCAGCCAAAGAATTTGCTCACTGTAATACTCCCTTCGACCCAAGGTTTGGGATTTATACAAACTCTTTTTATTATGTACTTCTTTTATAGACACTTTGGATATAATATTTGTTTGATATTAAACAACATTGAACTTTTGTTATAGACATTTGGATATAATTTTTTTTAAATTGATATTTTAACATAAAAAGTGTTGCTATAAATGTACAACGACAATAAAAATCAGCCGTCGCTATAGACCGTCCCGTCGTTATAAAATTTTTATGTAAAAATATTAAAAAATTTTATGAAAATATCAGGTTTTTTTTATATAGGATTGATGGCCTACGGATATTTTTCATTTTTATTCTTTAATTGAGTCTTAGAGGGATATTTTTTTGGGACATTTTTAGCGATATTTTTTTTTTGGAGTTTTTTTTGTAATACCTCTCAAAAAATGTATAGTATTTATTTTAACTGAAATTTTTATAAAAAATAGTATTTTTGGTGTAATTTGAATACATACAAGAAACATGGTTTATACAGTCTGTACAACCCTATTTCTTGTATGTATCCAAATTATACGTAAAATATTATTTTTTATAAAAATTTCAATTGAAATAAATATTATACATTTTTTGATAGTTATTACAAAAAAAATTAAAAAATATATATATAGCTAAAAATGTCAGTAAAAAAATATCCCCTAGAATTATTGTAAAAGTAAAGTTGAAGAAGGTGCGGCGGTGACCGATTGCCATAGATACTACCACCAGTACTATTTGATGATACTACTAGTTATAGCTGCTGATGAGGAGGGTGAGGGAGAGAGAGAGAGAGAGGGAGAGGGCGAGGGAGAGTGGGGTCGGGGGATGGTAAGGTAAGGAGTGACAAATCTGACATGACACATTTATAGACAAATGGTGGGCCTCCTCCTGCTGCTGAGAGTTGACTGACTGCTGTTAATGTTAATATAGATTGGGCATGGGCATGGGCATGGGCTGGGCTGGGCTGGGCTCATGGGCTGGGAATGGGAGCAGCAACAACAGTAGCCAATAAAACTTGATATGAATCTATTATTAGTTATTACTCTGTCTGCGTTTGTGTAATTTAGAAAGTCTGTAAAAGTAACTGAAAAGAAACAGTGTCCCTCAGGCACGCACGTAATGGAGGAGCATCTTTCAGCACCTACTGAACAAACCAACCTGGTCTAGTCCTATTCATGACTGGACTGGACTGGACTGGACTGAAACGCCATTTGGCCACAGGCTTTTGAATCAGGGTTGACCCCATTCCCATAACAGAGTTATACCCCTCCTCCTTTCATCTTAATTCCAGTTACATTGACCAAATTATAATCATTACCCTCAAGTTGAGGCTTGAGACCCTTCTTCTTTAGTTACATTCATTCATGATTCATATGAAAGTTTCTCTTAATACTAGGCAGGAACAAATTATCAAGAAATAATCAAATTTTCTATTGCAAAGAATTTACTTTTTAAATCTTTGGCCATGTTGCTTCATATAATGTTGCTATGGATCGTTTTTAAATATTTTGTATATATATATATATATACTAAAGAACCCACAAGAATCACTTGCTAAGTTGGTGGATATGCATTTAAATGTATAGACTAGTTGAACACTGAACAGATATTAGAGAGGTAGATTCACCCCGCTCAACTTTGATAACATAAATTTTCTTGGGGGAATAACAACATAAGAAATGAAACATTAACAAAGGCCAAATTACTCACTGGGTCCCCCCCCCCACCCCAGTGCTTCAGCAGGTTTACAGTGAACAGCTGCAGAAGCTTTAACTAGTGTTTGAAAGCAACCATAGAAAAAGCCAAAAGACATTCAACATGTCATCAATTTGCTTGCTTTTACTTATAAAACATCCAAACAAGTAAGCATGTGACAAAATCTCATATTTTTGGCCGCGACTCCTAAACTCTTAAAAGTTGAAACAAGATTATAGGATGTAGAAAGAGAATATAAATCAAGAAAATCACATGCAGAACTCTCAATTACACAACACATAATTCAATTGAAACCATGCCAAAGACAAACACACTTTGCACAAACAAGAGAAAGAGATGTTGCTGCTGCTGCAAGTTCAGACTTCATTACATATATAAAAGCTCTGACCCACCACAAGTACTTTTTTGGCCTTCGATTCAGAAACCCACAATTGCAAAACTCTCACTTTTCTGCAAAACAAAGAGAAGTATGTATTAATTCAAGAACAGGTGCTATTATGCAGAAAAAGACTGAAACTTGGTGGCGATTAATTTAATATAAGTATGTAAGTACCATTTATGGGTCATGAAGAAGTCATGATGTGAAGATTTGGGCATGGAGATCGAGAGTTGAGTTGTTGAAACTTGTCCATGGTTTGACAATTTATCCTCTGTTTCTAGCCATGAATCTTTGGTTTTTGGCCATTCATCAAAGAAATGGTGCATTACTTTCTGGGGTTCATCATCTCTGTCCATTTTCAATGGCAAATCATCATCTAGTGCATAATAATGCTGTTGATCTTGTTTCTCTTTAGGGGTAAGCTGCAGGTAAGAGTATCCACTTTGTAAGCCAGAACAAGTCCTCTGTTTCAATGTAGAACCACCTATTGTTAATGGCTCTAAGTGCCAAGAAGAGTCACCCACTGAAGAACCAGAAATACTCCTCATAGTCCCTGAACTTTCTGAGAAAAAAGCATGCTCATCAATCTCCTCTTTCATCCCATGGCCATAGCTGCTATTTCTACAAATTACCATAAATAAAGAAAATCAATCATTACTATTAAAGTTAGAATTTTTTTTATACTAATTCTTGAATATGACAATATGATACAAACCTGTAGTCTTTGTCTGTGTGGGAATATGGACTAGATTCCATGCCAATTCCTGAAGGTCTTGAGGATGATGAGTTGGGATAAAGGAAGGGATTGTTTAGTGGGGTGCTGTTATAAGAGGTGATTGATGTGAGAGATTGATGAGAAGTTGAGTTAGTTTGGACATTATAAGGACTAGTGGTGGGATTTGGGGGGTTGTTTCTTGTGATTGATGAGATGGGTATTGCTGTTGGCAAAGCAATATCCCTAGTAGGTATGTTGGTTGATGATGTTTCCACAGGCTTTCTTGAACGGTTTCTGCCTCTGTGCATGTGCCTCTCACAGTACTTGGAATCTGGGTATGCTTCTTTTGAACACCTCCATTTTTTACCATCAGTTCTTCTGCATCTCCCTGGTTCTGGGTCTATTTTTCTCCCAAACCCCATTTGGAAACAGTTCCATCCCACTGCACCAAAATATTAGCATCATTCCTCAAATACCCAAAACTCCATTTATTTTTAAACCCACAAAAACCCAAAATGACAACAAAATAAAAAACAAAAAGTTAGAAGTATATGCGTATGTAGATGTACCAAGAAGCCAATAACTCAACTTTAAAGTTCTACTCAAATACCCAAAACCCCGTGTCTTTTAAAACCCCACAACAAAACCACCCCCCCCAACACAAAAAAATTGAAGAAGAAAGAAGAAGTATATGCATATGTAGATGTATCAAGAAGCCAATAACTCAACTTTATTTATAAATATAAAAAAGTAAAGGGCTTACTGTGTTGAGGTTGGTGAAGGATGAGGTTGGAGGAGAGAGAGGAGTCCAGGCTTCTTTTGATGGTGAAGAGGAGATCAGGAGGGATGGGCATACCAGACACTATGTACTTGAAGATCAGAGCTTGATGTTCAAGTTCTTGCCATTGAGATGCAGTGAAGGGAAACTTGTTATTCCTAGCAGTAGTAGTACTCATCATTATGAATAAAAGAGAAAGAAAATCTTTAGTTTCAGAGGAATCGAAGAGCTAGAGATTGTGAAGAAGAGAGGAAATCTAAGCTTGGTTTATTAGTGGTGTTTGTATTAGTTTTACAGAGAGAAAATGTAAGCAAGTGGTGTTGTAGTAGTAGTAGTAGGTATATATTTAATTCAGGGACCATTGGGGTTGCAGAATCTTCTGTACATGGATAAAACTAATGGTTCTGATCATGGTGCTGCTCCTCCTGCTTCCTGCCATTTTTTCCCCTTTCTCTGTGAAAAGCACAGTCACAGACACAGACACACACACACACACTATATATATATATCTCTATTTCTTTCTCTCTCTCTCTTCTGAGGAGTTTTCTGAAATATGTACTGTGGGCAGTCATAATATGAGTGACATTAGTCTGTTGCATCTCTGATACTATGCTCTGCCTTTATGGCAGCTGTTGTTTCTGACAAATATACGGAAACCCATAAACAATAAGGGCCAAACCAGAGCAAATGGCAGTGCCCGAAGGGCTACCTATATACTAGTCTTATTTTATGAAGAAACAGAGATTAGTATGCCCACCCTGGATCATGAGAAAATTAGTAACTGCCACTGCCCGCCCTAGTAACTTTTTGAACCCAACTAGTGAACAAAACATGAACCATCCAATCAAAAAACAAAATAGTGAAGTGTTTTAGTTTACTGTGCAAGTTGATATATTCAAGTTTATTTCTAGGTAGAAATTATAAAATTTCCCCTTTATTTTTTTAATTCCCCCTTTTCTATAATTGTAATAGGTATATATATATATATATATATATATATATATATATATTCTCACAAAAAAGAAAAACAAAACAATGTTGCAAAATGAAAAATAAGCATCCAAAAATCTATCAAAAAAATAATTAAATATGAGTACTAAATTTTTGAATAGAATTAATGTATACACCGACACACACTCTAATATTTACCCAATATTAGAAAGAAAAAAAAAGCTCAAAAGAAAAAATCAAATTAAAAAAAAAAACAAATAAAGATGGTAGATAATCATAAATAATAGCCCAACTATCTTTTGTTTCTTTTGGCCTTGACAAGAATAAAAACACTTGCACTTTTGCTTGCTCGCGTGCTGGGCTGTTAGTGTCACATGTAGGGAGAGGGAGAGGGAGAGGTAGCTGGCACAAACACAAATTCACAACCAACAACACATACTCCTTCCTTCCTTCCTACCTTTTTAATTGTAGTGCTATTCTACTACTAAATCCACCCAACTTACTCCAGCACCAGCTCCAGGTGCATTTCTTCAATAAGTAATCTTCATTAATTTCTACATGAGCATCATCAAGCATTATGTACAACAAGTCAACACTACAATATATGTAAAAGTACAAAAGATAATTAGGCATGTTCCTGAAGCCTAAGGTTGATAAATTTCCAAACTGAGTTAGGGTTCCTATTCTTAACAGGTGCCCTTAACGGCACATGCTAAGCACGGAATTCAAGAGATGAACCCCACTGAAATATAATTTTTAAATACATAAAATAATATTTCAGTGAGACACCATATGTATTTAAAAATTATATTTCAGTAGGCCCATCTCTTAAATTCAGTGTCATCTATTGAATTACGTGCTTAACATATACCCTTAGAGCACGTGTTAAGAAAACCATATATTATATAAGGAGAGGCACCTGCATAGTATTATGTATGAAATTATGTTTGTTTGCAATTGTTTTATCTTTCAATTTCTCTTTACTATTGTTTGGGATGCCTTGTCATTCTCTACCATGTGCAACTATTAATATATGGTGTACGTATAACATCACCTTATCATTATTGTTCCAATTTTCCACCACCATCTGGATTATTTAGAAAGATTTTCATTCAAGGTAAACTCTGACAATCTTCATCTGGCTTACTCAGTTACTCATCAAA
Source organism: Panax notoginseng (assembly GCA_016801055.1). Taxonomy (NCBI): domain Eukaryota; kingdom Viridiplantae; phylum Streptophyta; class Magnoliopsida; order Apiales; family Araliaceae; genus Panax; species Panax notoginseng. The sequence continues at coordinate 12,520,498 of CM029014.1, forward strand.
ATGTTCATTTTGAATCTTCAGTTATTTTCATAACTTCATGGTCTATTCTCCAGAACTTAATTACCATGCCCATAATAGCAAATGGCATGTTCATGTCTTGACACCTCAGAACTTAAGTAACACAAAACCTTACTATTTACTCTATGAAAGTATCTAATAGGTTTTGTTTAATTGCATCTTAACAGCTCACGTCTTAATGCATCTTAAAAACCAACATCTTTGTATTAAGACTTCTGAATAGTTAAAGATACAAATATGAGTCTAAACTATTCAGATGATCTCTTAATACAAATATGTGAACTCTTAAAATACATTAAGAGATGGACTGTTAAGATGCATTAAGATGTAATCAAACACCACCTAAATCACCACCACGACATCGGCCAATATATAAAATGCATTCAACATAACACTGTCCCCATCTAAGACAAGAAATATCATTACTGCATTTACATGGACAATCAGTACCAAAACCCACAAAGGCCCCCTCCTGAAAAGAGAATATGGAAAGCACTAAGGATTTCATGCAATTAAACACCCACATTATAACAAGAGTAGAGGAAAGACTTTCATTCCACTTTGACCAGCTTACTAAACCACACTTCCCTTCCTACATAAAACTGTCAACAGTAAGTTATGTTTGTTTGCAAAAAATATATTTGGGATTAGACTATTACTCTTAATTTAATACTACTTAGAGTTATTTTATCCTGTGATGGGAGATTAATAGTCCTTTAAATAGTCTTATGGACTATTTTTTGTCATTCCTAAAACTATTTATGAATGATTATATAATCTCATGATAAATGTAGAATTAATAATCCCCCATTTTAAGCTATCAAATGACTTTATGGGACTAATAGTCCCACATCAAGGAACTAATAACCCACTGTTGAAGGATTAAATAGTCTGAAGTATTATTAAGTTAAGACAAATAATCTAATCCCAAGCTTGCTTTTTGCAAACAAACATGGCGATTAAAATTGCTTTCTTATTTTTCTTCAAAGTTTCTGAAATGCCTCAGCAAGTCCCTCAAATTTGAGCCATAATATTGGGTGACACTGTAAAACTGCTCTGGTTGATATTATTGTATTCTTGCAGATGTTTTGCAAGAGAAAATTCTCATGTATATTAAATATAAGCTGAGAAACAATAACTAAGTTACAAAACTTGCTTTCGATTGTCTATAAATTATAAAATTATACATTGCCAGGCCAACCTTGAATGGCATCTCATTCCTTCTGGAAAAAAGAGAGTACAAGATCTGTATGTACAGAGAAGAGCTGTGTATCCAAGAAAAGCTGTTTCAATGTCCAAGGAAAAGAAATAGCTTATTAGCGTGTTTCTCAACTTACACACCAGATCAAATTAAGAATAGGTTAGGTGATCATTATAGCATACACGGAAACAAACAAGCAGTTGCAACTATGTTATACGGACTCTTCCTAAGTTACCAGTGTCCGACTCGACAATCGGACAAGGTATAGGTACTGGACACTTCATTTTAGTGTAAAAAATTGGTAAAAATTGAGGGCACCTGTGTTGGACACTTCAAAATACCGTGTCCAACTGGAAACTCCATCCGAGTACGTGTAACATAAGTTGCAAAACAAAAGTTTCATTCACAGTATATTTTTACCAATAACTATTATTTATTCATTTGTATTCTGTTGTTTGGCTGCAATACTAATTTCCTTGCTAACTTTCTTAATAAAAAAATGGAAAAAGAAGAAGCTATGTCATATAGGAAGCTCAAGAAACACACCCTAATAAAAGGTCGATCGCGACTAGAGAAGGACTCAATAAAACTCTCCTTCAGAAGCAATGATACCTGAGATCACAGGAAGAAAATATTAAGAGTTCACTACAGGGAAGATAACAGGTTGCTAGGATCAAGTCAAATAAACTGATTTTGCAATGCTCGATAGGGGAAAAGAACTCTGACCTTATCATCATTGGATTGAACATTTGTAATGGTGTGGGAACGCAAGTTGGAGCAAAGAGAATCCAAGTAGGATCTTAACACTGCAAGGAAACCCTTAGCAGCTTCTACCTACAAATAACAGGAAAAGCGTGACTACAAATCACAAGCCCAAATTTAAACATTCTCAAATCAATTATTGTTTTACATTAGAAAAAATGGACCATAAAGAATGTGAAACAAGAAAAAAGCCAACACTGAGTACCTAATAAACCCACAAGCACAACTATTTTTGAGAGAATGCATCTAGTACTTTAAGAAAATATATTACTAGAAAAAGGAAGGCTGGAAAACATTGCGGTTGATGCAAACAAAAAGTATCCATAACCCTAGATGCATGGCTCGATACAATAGTTTAATTTCTCTTCGCATTTGCACGTGAAGGAGAGTGCTTGCGCCATATAGATTGTTCATTGTTGAGGTCTCTCACTAACCACTTAAGCTTTTAGATGAGTTGGTGACTTAACAAAATATAACTAGTAATGGAAAGACATAAAAATTTTCCTAAAAGCCTGCATAATTGAAAGACCGATAAGCTGATTGTTTACAACATCACTTTTGCACATCATATAGCATACTGTTTAGTCTATTAAACAGATAAAACAATTCCGCAATTATTATTTCTAGACCAAAAGGGTACAAAATAAATCTGTAATGTGTTCCTTATTCATGTGAAGACCATCAATAAATTAATCTCTTTTTCTTAGTAAAAGAAAAACAATGAAGGAGGATTGCCTATGGCAATCATAGAACTATAGAAGTACCAATAGCACCAACCATGCACAGATTACATTCCCTTGGCTGATTCTGAAGCATATTTATTGTGAGTCATAAAAGTCAACTTAAAATGAGTTATTTAATGTCCCACCAATTTCATCAAGGGACCAAGCACTAAACCAAGAATGCATTAATTTAATAATAAAAAATTGATGCATGCTCCTTGGAAGGATAAAAGCCATACGAACATTAGCATCCACAAATACATCAGTGGAACTAGGACCAAACAAAAATGGTCAACTCAATTGCAATCATTCCATAACTAGCTTCTCATTAAAATCTTGAAGAAATGAGGATATATAGGACAATAACACAAAAAAGTACCTGTACATCAGTACATTCATAAATTGGTCGCTTTCTCCCCAGATAACTTTCCCCTACAAGCTTTGCATGGTAAGGACTTAAGGACGAATATAACTCCTTATGCCGGGGTAGTTGTGGTATTGTCGGCGACCTCACCTGAAGCCTCAAGGCAACAGAAATATAGTCATATAATTGTTCTTGAAAATCTAAACCAAATAGTCCCCATATGCCAAAGGAAGTACGTAAGAAAAACAATACATGTGCACGGACAGAAAAATGATGTAGAACAACAGAAAGGTAACTTTCAGGTCAAACTAACTTCAACACTTAAAAGGCACCAGAGTGGATGCAACCAATTTTCACCACCTCTTTCCAGGCTTTAGGCAAATGGGGCCGAGGCTAGGGTTATCCCATTTAAAGATTATTCGGTTCTAGCATAGGATAAAACGACAAAAGCAGCTCCTCACAGAAATCCAAATGTCCTATAAAGCTACCAAAATGTCCAAATTTAGATGTTCTCGCAAACAACAAAAACTAAAATTAGTCAAGTAACTTCTTTGGTATTCAAACCCAAATATCGACATGCTAGCACATGCATGTGCAACTAAACGCATACCAATCATAACCACATGCCAAACATTATCTAGAGGAAATTTCTGTAATAAACTGAACAGTGTATCAAAGGGCTATTATTGATCTTCAAAGATGTTTTTTCACCTTAGTTTCTATTTTGGTTATATGTAGTCAAGGTCATATGATTTTGGACGGAAATTGTTGAAAAGATAATTAATTGGAAGTGGTAAATCAACAAAGAAAATTAAGAGAACTAGGGTGACCCAACCGTAGGAGAACCACTACCACTAGGGTTTCCCAACCGCGGGAGAGAAAAAAATAATGATCGCAACCAATAATTAGAATAATTTCAATATCAAAGTGTAAAAAGTTTGACATAACTTTCAAGCATATTTCTAAGAAAATAAACTCTAATAAGTAATAACCCTAAGCCTAGTAACAATTGGGCCTCTAAATAAACAACTCAATACTGAAATAAATCATTAAATAAGAAGTCCAACAAACTAAATAAATAGATAACTAATAAATAAATAACTAAATAGCGAATCATCCACCACGACGACATCTCACGGATCCTATCAACTCTCTCCGACTGCGAAAATAAAGCCTTTGGAGAAGTGAAAGTCTCATCTCTCCAAAAGGTCTAAATTAAGTCGACGAAACTGCTCAACATTAATCCATGTACAATCATCTGAAAGTCTGTTACGCCACTTCACCAAAAACTGACGATAACCACCCTGCCTAGTTGCATTAACCCATTCATCAAAAACATCCTCAATAGAAGTGCAAACGAGTCGAATCTCAACGAACACCTTCATGCTCAGATTCGGCTCGACTCGAAAAAATTGAGCTCGAATTCAACTCGGATTCGATAAGGGATTTATATTTTTGCGCCAGATTCGACTCAGATCATTACTCGGACTTACTCGACTCGTTTACAAAGCGAGTTATTCACGAGCCTTCGAATCGAGTTTTAAATATGAACCATTTTACTTAAAACTGAACTACTACATACTAAATTAGTTACTTAACTAATATTTATATATAAAACTTTTCACTTTTATTTATGTATTGAAATTATAAAGAATGTAATATAAATTGGCATTCAATTAATTAATTTAGTCAAGTACAAATTTACACAATTTCATACTAAACTTTCTAAATTATAAAGATTGATATAAATATCACATATTTAGCTTACTAGCATGGATCAGACCAATATTCGAATATGATCCATCGAGTATGGTTCGAAAAAAAATGAAATACTCGAACCCTAATACGAGCGAACACTGGTATGCTCGAATTCGACTCGTGTATCATTAAACAGAAAACGAGTATGGATCAGATTCGACTCGGATCAACTTCGAATTCGAGTTTGGGATAATATTTTCGAGCCGATCTCGAGTCGAGTACCGAACTACTTGGCTCGGCTTACACCCCTAATCCTCAATAACATCTGTTGTATGTTGTGTAGGAACAATAAGAGATGCAAGTGGAACATGTAAAGGAGGAACAAGTATATGCTCAATAAGGTTAACAAGTATAGGCGAAGTAGTAGGACAAGAAGTTAAAGAGGGGGCAAAATCATCAAAAGGCTCATGGTAAGGAGTAAGCTCTTCCACATTGAATACAGGACCAATACCCATTTCACTCAGAAAATTCAACTCATATACATTAGCGCTAACCTTCTTTCGACCCATCCTCTTAACATGCACTTTCTTCTATGTGACAGAAGGAAATCTCTCAGCATGGTGTCGCAACATCACTCGATCATTCTCATTAAACTCTTGATATTTGCGATAAACATTTGCAGCAGACTTATAATTTGAATTGCTTAAATTAATTTTCTTACTTATCTGAGCATGCAAATCATGAATGCGATGCGCAAAAGGCTCTGCACACTCACTCTGACCATCGGTCTGTCGATGATAAGCAGTGAAAAACTTAAGCGTGGTATTAAGTCCTTCCAGAGAGTTTTCCAAAAATAACTCATAAATTTCGCATCTCTATCAAAAACTATAGTCAATGGTAAATCACGTAATCTCATTATCTCACTAAAAAAAATCATAGCAATATGTGAGGCATTATTGGTTTTGCTACAAGAAATAAAATATCATCTTAATGAAGCGGTCCACTACAACAAAAACTGAATCATGACCCCTCTTGGTCCTCGGTAACCCCAAAACAAAATTCATGTTAAGATCCTCCTAAGGTGCATGGGGAACCGGAAGTGGAGTGTACAAACTTGTGTTCTACTTCCCACCCTTAGCAGTCTGACATGTGCGGCAGTCAGAAACAACACGAGCTACATCTCTCTTGAGACTAGGCCAAAAGAACATATCTCAACAATAGCAATGGTTTTATCTCGACCAAAGTGTTCTGCTAAACCTCTCGCGTGCAACTCCCACAACAAATACTCATACATCGATGTACTAGGAATACACAAGCGAGTGCCCTTAAAAAGATACTCATGGATACGAAAATCACTAGAGGGTAGGGGAACTAGGATCCTGTAGGATGTGTTACTCGGACTCGCCTATTTCTGATAGAGTACACCCGTCGACACGATCCGACACGGGTGCAGGTGTGAGATTTGTGTCGAGTGCGGCACTTTCAATCCGGATACGACTGAAGGATCGACTAAAGAAGAAGAGATCGGAGAGAGATCTGGAATATTTTCATCCCCCAAGCGTTGTTGCCCCTTTCATGACGTGAAGAGTGAAAATAGAGTATAATAAGAACAGATCTGGAATATAAATATCTCATGAAAAATTATAGTTAAGTACCTCAAAATTTTTATAGTGTTTTAATTTAGTCCTTTTAAGTTTTCTAAAAGTTCAAAATAGCCCCTGAAAAAATTACATATTAATCCCTGTAGTTTTGTTTTCTTCAATTTCAGCCCCTGAAGTTTCAGTTCTGTCCCTGTTTCTTTATATTTTTGCACTTCAGTCCCTAAAGCAAAAAAAACTTAGTGATACAATTAGAAACATTATTGTTAAAAAATCATAACATACCGTATCCTCGCACCCGTGTCCAAATTCGAATCCATATCCGCATATTCTCTATTTTTTGACTTCACGTGTCCAATACCTAGATTCACACCCGCACCTGAGTCTGAGTAACCTGTAGGGCACCATAAATGTCACTAAAGTTTCAACAAGTCGGGTCTCCTGGATAATGCATTCAAATCCCACAACCTTCACTCGCATCAGAAACTATATTCTCCTCCAACACACTTCGCTCAAACTCCTTTCTCTTAAGAATATGAAGTGATTTGGTTTGTTGGGTAGGTAAGCTAGTCTCCTTATTCTTGGATGACACTCGGGTTCTCACAGGTGCTAATGATATTTTATGCCCCTTATGTGTAAACACATGTGTTCGTCCTCTTATAATGAGTCACATCACAGTCATATAACTAAGGTCTCCCTAGTAGAAAATGTGCAACATTAATAGGAAGGATATCACACCAAATACACTCCTCATAGCTCTGAATGTGGATCGACACTAAACATCTCTTTGACACGGGAATGAATGTCTTGTTGTCCCGGGCAACACTAAAAGGCCGGAGATGTGGTTATGCCTTTAGCTTCATCCGTTGTATAGCGAACTCAGCAACAACACTTAAGCAACTACCCCATCGATGATCAACATAGAAAAGGCGCCACCTACTTTGTTGTAGGTCTAAAATATGGTGGTTCTCCTCCAATCATCCTCTCTCTTATAACTCGTGAAAACGCACATCATGACACCTACCTGATTACCTATCTCCTCTAGGTGATCATCAATTTTCTCATCCTGTAAGTCATACTCTCCCTCGACTTCATCCCCCTCTTTTTAAGTTTCCTCTACAATTGTTACCCGCTTGCAATTGCGATTGGGGCACTTAAAAGACTTGTGCCCTAACCTCTGGCACGTAAAGCACCTCTTTCGGGTAGTAGACTAAAAGTTAGGTGCAATTACACCCTTCCCTTTGTCACGAGATGGCTCAATTACGGTGTTAATAGCCCTAAAGGACGCCTGAAAAGTGGAGAAAAGTCTACTCTACGAGAAATTTTGGCCACTAGGCTGGCCTGAGTAAGAAGATACTCTCCTAGCAATTCCCTATAACATATACTAATTTTAGTTCAAGTCGTAACTCAGTTTTGAACTTCGTAATGGTCAATCTATCACTCTCACTGATCATACATCTTTGAGTCAACTCCCTAAATCTGCAGATGTAATCAGCAACAGATATATTATTACCCTGACAAAAGTTGTCATACTGCTCCATTAACCTATTGGTACATCCTACGGGTAAATAATATTTCTTAAGACGAGTTTTCATTCCCCCCCCCAAATGCCTAATAGGTGCCTCTCCTAGACGCTGTAAGTCTCTCTCAACCCCCGATCAGAATAAATTGGCCAATTTCGCCAATTTCTTTTTGGTGAATCGCACCTTCCTTTCCTTAGATATCGTATACCAGTCAAAATATTTCTCCATACTGGACAACCAATCAAGAAATGTATTGGGAAATCTATCATCAAACTCGGGTGCATCTACCTTGATTTTCCTAGTCATCATCATAAGAATCATGCTTAGGATATTCATAGTGCCTAACATGTGGGTTTTTACATGCCCAATGTTATTCTATTGAGGTTCCACTAAAAGTTGTCTTTGTTCAATGTGATCCAATCATTCATTTGACCCAATTGTGCAACTATGACCACAAATTGTTCCTGAATTTCTTCAAAAGCGGCTTGGGTATGTGTAATCATGATGCAAATGCAAGTGTAAAGTTGAGACAATATATAAATTTAATTGAATCAAATTACAATTACGAGTCTAAGCCTATGCAATCACAATCTCAAAAGTTAATAATAATAATTGAATAATATGCAACTAAATGGAATAATATGTAATTTAAAATAATAAATCCAAAACAAGCTTTCAAAATTTTAGTACTAATGAATGATGGGAATTCAAGTGATTAAGTATTTAAAATCCTAATATTTAAAAATGAAATTTTACTCTCTTTTTTACCTAACTGATCAAAAAGTATGAGACTGGGGTGAAAAGTATCAAGGTTAAAAGTTTAGAGCTCTTTATACAAGAAACAGGGGTGAAAAATGAAAACTACTAAATTGTAAGGTAATATTTAAATGGAGCGGAAGTTTGGGGTACTAAAAGGTAATTTGCAAGGCTTTTTAGTTTAGCTTGTAGTTAAGGTTACCTCCGTATTTCTAAAACAATGCATCAACATTTTTTTAATGAACAGTGAATCGCAATGAACAGTAACTCCGATGAACAGTGTTTTTTATTTTTTATTTTTTTGGAAAACCCAAGATCTCCCAAAAATTAAAAAATTGATGGAAAAACAAAGCTCTGATACCAATATGATGTAGGATGAAAATTGTTGAAATAATTAATTGGAAGTGGTGGATCAACAAAAAAAATTAAGAGAACTAGGGTGATCCAACCGCAAGAGAACCACTACCACTAGGATTTCTCAACTGCAAGAGGGAGAAAAAAAGTATTGATCGCAACCAATTATTAGAAATAATTTCAATATCAAAGTATAAAGAGCTTGACATGACTTACAAGCATATTTATAAGAAAATAATCTCTAATAACCCTAAATAACAATTGGGCCTCTAAATAAATAACCTAATACTGAAATAAACAAATAAATAAGAAGTCCAACAAACTAAAAAAATAGACAACTAATAAATAAATAACTAAATAGCGTATCATCCCCCACGACGACATCTCACGGATCAATGTCACTATCACAAGGTCTACAAATAAATACTTGAAAATTTGTATCACAACCCACAAAAGTAGGCTAATTAGTATTCTTTCTATACTCATAAAGCTTATTAGTTACTTTGTAGCAGCAACGTACGATATCATTACATCTACTATCTTGATAGAGTACTAATGATCAAAAGAAAGCATGACCAAAATAAGTTGTAGTTTGCTAATTTACTAAAACAGTGGAAAGGGAAATCCCATCGCAAGACACACACCTGGTTCTTGTTTGCATCAACGAGAACGACATCTGTCAACTTTGACTGCATTTCAGCTGTTTTGTTTTTCACACCAACCTTCACAGGATATGATCAGATGTTAGGACTTAGTAAACCAAATAAATAATTTCCATCAATAATCGATATGTAAAAATACTAATGCCAAAAACTACAAATTTTCAACTCAAAGAGATATATCAAATGTTACAAGAAAATTTAATAGAAAATTACATCAGAAACTAGTTATGAATTGTTTATATTTTTCTTAGTGATATAAGAAATATGTCCGGTATAATTTCATTCCTTATTTGGTTTTCTGCTGGGTAAGCTAAGTCTCTGGAGGCAGTGGCCAAGCAAAATGTCTTTTGACACTCTAGTACCTGAAAGTTCATCTCTTTTGTTTTACCCCTTCTCTCAGTTTAGGTTCCCTCTAAGATTAGGCCTTTTGCTTTGTCATAATTCCTTTATACACTGAACACCAGTTATATGTTGTGGAAATGCAAACCCTCATTCTTGTTTCTTAATGCATGTGTAATGTGTATGAAAGCTAGTGAGACACACACTCACCCTTTTATTCGTTTGTGTGAGAACTGATTTGCTCACTATCAATGAAGGATGTGTTCTTTTATCATGTTTCGTGGTTCTCGGGTAAGGGCATGAAGATCCTCTCACATTGTGGGAATTCAACAATGTTTTGGGATTGAGCTTGCCTTTCCACTTGAGGGATAAAGTTTCATTCTTGCACCTTTAGGCATCCGAGATGGGGGCATTCAGTGGGTGTCCATTTCAGATAGTCAATAAGGATTGGAGGAAACTCAATTGAGGACTTCGTAATTTTCTGCGTATATGTAATTCTTTCCGTTGGACTCCTTATCCTCCTTTTCCTTTATATTATCTTTCTTTCCTAAGAAATTCTTCAAACTAAAACAGCACAAGAAACTTTCCAGGCTCCCCATGTCCACAAGCTAAGTAGATAGATGCAACATAGGGATTGTCCACTCTCTCTCTCTCTCTCTATCTCAAGTATAGTATATAGCACACAAATCTAGACTAGAAAAAGGAAATTTCTTCTAAAACATACACAACTAGACATCCAATCAGTAACCAAAATCAACCTGCATATTCAGAACCTTAATGCCTCCACCAACAATTCAAGCTTACATAGATCCTTTTCAGGTAGATTAGGTCGAACTCAAAGGAATACAAAAGACCTCAAAAATAAGAGAACTCACTATGTATGGAACAGGTGCATCCAAAAAGTCCAGCATGTCATTTGGTAAAACCTGGAAGGCCATGAATACAACTAATAAATACTTCCACTAAAAAATAATTGAAAAAAATCAAAATAATTGTACAAATACCCAGAAGGGTAATTCTTCGCAAGGCGCTCAATGAAAATTTTACCGGCATTAACCAGCTCTGCCACTGATAGGGACGTATAAGGGGGATAATTGACAAAACTGAAGCAGACAATATTCCCTGTATTTTAAAGCAAAAACAGAAAAATATGGTTTCAGAGGTTAAGTTTCAAGGTAAAGAAAATAACATGCCAAAAGTCTAAAGCATAAAACAAAATGTCATTTGAATTGGCTTCAAAGTGCATTTTAAGCGAAACATTACTTCAACTCAAGTAAGCCACTTCCAAAACTAATGTGGCAAGAAAATCCATAATTATGCTTAACTGCAGCTTTATAAACTGCACAAACTATAGTAGATATCAACGAACAACTGGGTCCATGAAATGATCAAATAGACGACCAGGAATTAGGGTTCACGGACAACAGATTCTCATATAAGTCTTGCAACAATAATTCCTGCAGAAGACATCCAACTGTTGTCAGCAATGGGTACATACCAAATTAGAACAAACCACGACAATTTTCTTCTCCAACAGAGCCCCTGCGAACAAAGTCAACACCTGTAAAATGCAAGGAGAATCAATACTTCAAGGTATCATCCAACGTCTGGATCCAATGGTGACCAACTACAAGTCAATAACTGTTGAGGAAAATATAAGGATGGTACATCTAAAAAACCATATTAACTTACATGCTCAAGTCGCAAGGATCCACATAAGCATGCAACTGCCCATGCTGATAGAGCAGTTGCCTCCTCCTCTGCCATGAGTGCACTGTGTGCCTATGAGAACCGAATATAAAAATTATATTCTAAGACTATCAGTTGCTCCAAAAGTTTAGGTTGCTAGAGAATGTGTACAATAATGGTAAATCAAGCTTTTAAAACCTCGCTGACATGTGACCAGGACGGATCCACACTTGTCTAATTGTCTTATAATGGGTAATGGCCCACTATTAGTTTGAGAAAACTAAATTTGTCAACTGCTAGTCTGAAATTTTTTAAAGAGAATAGGATGAAAATGCAACTATATACCATCTTTCCCTTTAGAAAAATTACATTCTTTAAACTTTTTTTTTTATTAATCAAAATTTTTTGTCTCTGCTGGCATGTGACCTCCTTTCACACTCGGAGAGAAGAATACTAAAACAGAAATACACTGGAAAAATATAATACAACTACCAACTGAAAGGAAACAAACATATATATTTATATATGTATGTCAAGCTCTCAACAGACATGGCAGACTCGCCACGTCTAAATTTGCATAAACTGTTTTTCTAACTTTTTCCAAATTGACTAAATTATTGGCTGATCTGGTTATCACCATACATCACATACCTCTGCCTTTTCCAAACTTGTACTGCATGATTTCAAGTCAATTGTCGAGCCAGCAATATGTAGAACTGTTTCATCCGGTCTGTGAAATTCCAAAGGATGTAGGTACTCTAAAGGGTGGAACTTAATTGTTGAACCCCTTGCAGGACAACTTAACTGATAATACTCGGATATTATTTGTAAAGATCCGTGATCATTGGCCTATAAATGTATGGGGGAGGAAGAAAAAGAATGGGAAATGTAAAAAGGCAGAATAAACTTCAGGAATGCAAGATTGGCATTGTAAATTTCAACAAAATATTTATAAAAAAAATTGAATAATCAAAAGAAGTAAAAAAATATTCCGACCTTAGCCCATTCTAGAATATCACCATGGTCACTGGATTGGCCTGAAAAAGACGCCTCTTCAAGCTCTGTTTCATCAGTAACACTCCTAAAGTTTATATCTTCACTAGAACCCTGGAAACTGCATGTAGCGATTTATACCATGTATTAAGAGCTAATGTGGAACAAGAAAGATATAATAATAATATTTTGTCAAGACATTTATGCTGTTTTAGATTTAGGACTGCCTCTGTAAAGTGTGTCCTAGACGCAATTGAGGCAATAATAGCAAACTTCTAGCTTTTAGTGCATACAAATACACAAATTGCACAAGTCATTGGCATACACAGACACACACATACACAAAAAACAAAGAAAAAAAAGGAAAAAATAAAAAGGCATCTCATAATGACATGCTGTGGTTCTTGCTTGACATATCCAAAACTGAAGACTCCAAGCCAAGATTAAGCAAGTACCTCAATTAAGTATTTCATGGAGTAAGGCCAAAACAAGAAAAGCACAATAAGCTGCACTAATGTTGTATCTACTATTATGCATATATTACCAAGCTTGAGGAGCAGGCATGTATTTTGGAGTCTTTAACACTCAAAAGTTAGCATGAAATTTTACATATATTCTATGATTCACTGGGAGTAATATGATAAATCTTTTCTCGAGACATTCAAAAAAAATTAAAAATAGAAAGAAGAAAGAAGGAAGGAAGGAAAGAATATTAGGTATCCATTCTAAAACAGGTTGATCATAGCTATTCTCCCTCGAATCCATTACTATTAAGAGGGGGAGATAAGAGAAGAAAGAAGAGATACTTCTATCTTTTGTAATGAGTAATATGGGTGGTTAAGCAATAACATATATGATATATCAAATACTCTGAGTCTAAGTCCCAAAGAATCATGGCTTGCGTAATGAAAGTCATTCAGAAATCAGACTCCAGAAGTACCTGGAGGAAGATTCAGAGCTTTCAAACTGCTGATGTCGTAACAGAGGTAAAACAGCAATTGGTAAAAGCTGTTGTGATGATTCTTTGCTGGTTTCTATATCATCAACAAAAGCATCACAAGCTTCAGAAATCTGTGCTGCAACTAAAGATTCTTTTTCAGCTGGAAGCTTCTCTGTTTCAGGATTAATTGGAACGACAACATTATTAACAACACTTTTCTTAGACAAGAAAAAGTCCCCTTCAACATTCTGATGCTCCAGATGACACTCATCATCTATGACTTTTTCAGGGATGGAATCGCCTGTGCTTGATTGAGAAGTTCCTACTGTTCCATTAAGCATGCCTTCTTCTCTATATTCTGGTGAAATACTCGGAGATGTTTCATCCAAAGTTTCTACCTTGTCATACCCAACGGGTGATTCCAAATCTAATTCACCAACATTTTTGGTTAACCTTTCCAGTCTTTCTTCAGCGAATATGCTACAGGGGAAAACGTAATAAAACTGTAAACGAAAAACAAACAAGGAGTGGAGGAACGGGGGAAACATAAAAGGGAACTAGATCTTAAAATCAGTATTAAATAGAGCTCAACTTAAATAATTTGTTACATCAAACACAAATTGTTAATGGAAAAATATGGTATATTTAACAAACTTCCCAACAGATTAAGTGCCTAAACAATAATAGACAATATCAATGCTTTTCAGTAACCAAAAACTCATATAGAGCTTGTATATTATAGTTCCTGTTTTCTAAATGAGGATAAGAACTGAAATACAAATTTCTCCAGCGGGTTAAAACATCTTTTTTATCAAGCTGGTTGTAATGTTTGAAAGGATAATTATTGCCAGAAGTATATTCCACTGTACACTACGGTGCCCTCGGCCTTAAGAAGGATCAAAGAAGAGTGAGGAAAGTAATATATGATGTATGACATGCATATGCAATTCTACATATCACAGATCATAACTTTTATGTACTCGAGCAAATAAGTTACATGCATACATGTTTCAGTTTGTCTCACTTACATAATTTAATTATAACAATGAAGAACTATTAGAAAATATTTACTTATTTTTTGATGAGTAACTTAGAAACTTTTCAATTTTTTTAACACCCAACTTTCTATAAGGCATAGTGTGCAGCACAGGAAAGGGAAAGAAAGTAATAAGGTGAAAAAGAAAAATACCCTTTCATTTGCATTATTCATACTTTAAAAAATTCAGTACTAAGTTTTAATCTTTTTTTTACCTTTTATTTTCACTTAATATTCCTAGCTCTTTACAATTTGCAGACAGAATCCATGTTCTTTCTTCATAGACACCTCTGCACTTGGCTACTATGTCATTTGCTGAGGGACGGACCTATTACCTAATTGCCTTTTTCATTGTTGGAGAATAATTACAGTCCTCTAGTAGAAACTTAGAACCGGAGTAGGGAAAATCAATAAATGTATACGGATTAGTTTGTAAGAAAATTAGGAAAATATGGTTCTTAAAGTGAATTCTGAAACTTTGAAGCCCTTAACTCTGCCTCTGGTCATGCATCCTTAAGAAACATTAAAAAAATAAAAATAACCCACAGAGATGCAGTATACTTTCTCGTTGCACCAATGGTATATCCCAATTTAACTATTCAGCTTAGTTCAAATTTATAGCTTCACCGATAAACAGGTATATGATCCAACAGCCACAAACACAGTTCTACAATGTCAAAGCAATACAAAAACAATTAAGTAACAACCTGAGTAAAAAAGTTAAAATAAAAAGACTTTTCTCTCTAGTTAACATACGAATCCATTCAATTTAAATGTTTACAAACCTATTCAATACGCCAAAATGCAGTTCAAAACAAGGAACCCGTGAAAGAATGCAATAACATCTACTCGTAGTTAACATCTGCCGGCTCAAGGGCAAGTGCGGAGGTTGACCATCTGAAATCATGGAAATTAATCCAGAGGGCTTTTGTATTATTTCATCAACTAACACACAGCAACCATACAGGGTTGATTCATCAGCAACCTAGATAATATAAACATTGTTAAAATATGTTCCGATAGATTAAAAACTACTAATGGATAAAAAGATGAAGCACGTATTTTATCAATCAATGTGACATATGTGGAAGTATAAAAAGCATATTCTGAAAGAAAGTATAGCCAAAACATGCCAGCTCAAATCTGCATATGGCAGAAGCAAAGCAGTAATTTGATGACCTGAAGGAGAACCTGACAACATTCAAGCTTGCATTGATTTCTTTTAATTATAGCATCTGAAAAAGTCTTTACTAGGCGAACCAATGATCTGATAAGTGCCTTGTAATTCAGTGGGGGAGATTTAATTACTAGTAATTTCACCAATGCAAGTGTCTTGTTACTATTATGATTCTTAAACACTACTTTTAGGTAGTCATAATAGTTTCTACATGTACTAGTATAGAACAAAACAACATAGAACCAGGACTATGAAAAAGCAATATCACAAATGGAAAATCTGACAATTATAGTCTTAGGTGGTGTTTGTTTACCTCTTAATACCTCTTCATAGTCCATCTCTTATTCGTTGTCCACCTCTTATTCGCTAAAAGGCATAAAGCTATTTGGTAAAAAAAAATTGCCTTTGAATGTGACTAAATCGTTGATATACAAAATTAAATCTAAATCATTTAGAGGTCCATCTAAATGAAATTAATTATTTTTTGGACAAAAATGACTTCTTCAATATTACAAAATTCTTCTTTTATCCCCAATAACCCTAATCAATATTCAACTTTTCCTCTTTCTCTCTCTTTCCTCTTGCAGTCGGCTATGTTCTCCTCTCATCACCCCCAAAAAAATGTCGACCGGAAAAATGGGAAAAGGCTGGAAACCCAACAGGAAAACCAAATCTCCGTGACCACTATCGAACTACAAGCTCCCCCACGACATCGTTCTCAACATCCTCTCCCGCCTCCCCGTCAAAGCCCTTCTCCGATTCAGAAGCGTGTGCAAACCTTGGAAATCCCTAATCCAAAGCCCTAAACTCATCAATCTCCACCTCTCGCACCAGCCCAAACCCAACAACAGTTAGCAGATTCTTAGGCCTTTGCTTTTTTCTAGGGTTTTAAAGTGGGACATTTCATCATAAATGATGAAATTGATGATGATATGTATACATACGCATATATATAATTATACAGAGATTAAAAAAATGTGAAGAAAAGATGGAGCTTGTGAGGCTTTGGTGCTTTATTCCTGCACTTTCTCTCAATAATTTTTTTATACAAGTCTTTTTCACACTGTATGTAATTATTTATTCCAACGGTGAGGAGAGAGATTTTTGAATAGTTTTAATGAGTGGTCAAAGATCTATTATTGTTGTGTTTTCTCCATTCATTATTACAATTATTATTAATATTTATTGGATTTGATACATTTTGTTTCATTATATTGTAGTCAAAATATTATAAATATAATCAAGTTTTGTTTAAAATGTTCAAAGGGTTAAAAAAGTAAAATATTATTATTCTGACATTTTAAAAAAATTAATTATGAAACAACATTTTTCCGTTCAGATACAATTCTAGACAAATGCTCTAGATTATTCAGATGTGTAAGCTATTCAGATCTTAACACTCAATTTTATCAAACACCACCTTAAAGCAAAATTTTCAATTATACAAAGTGCCAAGGGTTGATCTAGAAGATGTTCCATGAAAGGCTCACTCCATAACATCCTATAATGTTGAATTTGATTCTAAGTACCTTTGGCTAATTATCAGCCTAGCATATCTATAATTTAGATTTTCTGCCATAATAACAATAACTTCAAATGAATCTGGTATTATGTGGATGTTCTAGCAGTACGTCGACATGGCGGAACAAGTTGAAACAGAGGAAGTAGCACCAGTTTGAGATAACAAGTAAGAATAAGATCAAGATATACTGGTCACGTATATTGCAAATCCGCAAGTATCGTAGTGACGAAGATTAACATAGGCCCTTCAACTTAAAGCAATTTTCCTTACATATGCAAGGCCATAAAATGATTATTGATACACTAAAATATATATCTACATGAATCAATGGATAGGCTCAATAAGCAAAAGAAAACAACACAGATTAGTTTTGAGACAGTCATTCGACCTTGCCCTACTAAAGAACAAAACAGGGGTCAGTCAGGGCCCATTTTGAACCAGGAAACAAATTATAAAACTGGAGGTTGTGTTACTCGGACTAGCCATTTTTGGTGGAGTACCTGTGTCAACACGACACGGATACGGGGGCGGGATTCGTACAGATTCGGCCACATAAATCCGGATACGGCTGTTTGGGAAGAAGAGACGCGAGAGGAGGAAGAAGAGACGTGAGGAAGAAGAAGAGAGGAGCGTCTGTCGAGAAAGAGAAAGAGGAAGAGGAAGAAGAGAGGAGCGTCTGTCGAGGAGGAAGAAATATATTAGATTTGAGAGTTAAAATATCCATGAAAAATTACAATTAGGTACCCCATAGTTTTTTAAAAAAAATTAATTTAGTCCCCCAGATTTTTTGAAAGTTCAAAATAGCCCCTGAAAAACTACATATCAGTCCCTATAGTTTTGTTTTTTTTTCATTTCTGCCCCTATTTCTTTATATTTTTGCACTTCAGTCCCTAGAGCAAAAAAACTTGGTGATATAATTTGGAACATTATTGTTAAAATATCATAACATACCGTATCCCCGCACTCGTGTCCAAATTCGGATCCATATCCGCGCAGTGTTATAAAAATCCCCGCCTAGGACCCTCTTGGCGCCCCGCCTAGGCGCTAGGCCCCCCTTTGGTGCCTCGCTAGGCGCCAGACCTCCCTGACGTCTCACTTAGGCCCAAGGCGACAAAATAAAAATTTCAAAAAATTAGGCGGGGTCTAGGCAGAGAGGTTTTTTTTTTAATTTTAATAACTACCCAAATCAGATCTTGATATATTTATTTTTCTAATGATTTATCATATTCATAATATAGGTTGTAGCATATCAAATCACAACAAGAAGTGAACAATATCAAGTCAAAATAAATAATTTTATTAAAGTTGTAATATTTTGAACTTGTACCAATTTCAAATTATATAAATGATGATACATTTGTAATATATAGTTTAATTCAATATAATTCTTAAATTTATATTTAGTTTATTAAGTTTAATATTGAATTAAATTTTTGAAATTTGAAATTTTATTATTTAATAACAATCTTGTTTATGAATAAAACTAATACATTAAATATATGTTTGAACATTGAACAATTGCATGTTTGTGTTTGAACTTTGACATTAGCAATATGGATGTGTATGAACTTTAAGCAAAGGCCTTTATTATCTTTATTATAGATTGTTTTGCTTTATATTATTGTTTTGTTTGGATAAATGTAAGATAAAATATTAAAATTCGCTTAAAATAAAAAATTCAGCCTAGGCTCCGCTAGGCGCTAGGCCCCCTGGCCGCCCACCTCCCGCCTAACGCCTTTTAGAACATTGTATCCGCGTATCCTCTATTTTTTGACTTCACGTGTCTGATAACTAGATTCGTACCGCACCCGACACCCGCACACGAGTCCGAGTAACACAGACTGGAGGTATATATGTTTTAATGAGTGAAAAATGATTTGTTTATTGGATCACTATTAACTCAAAAAAAATGTTGTTGAGCTGCATTCTTTACCAATAACTTGGAAACCATCAAGTTAGTCCATCAGGAAACAATTGGAAAAAATTTGAAAGAAACATGGATTGTGATTGATATATGGGTTTCATGAAAGTAAAAACATAGTTCATAGGAAGAAAATAATTCTTGACACACAAGATATAAGTTGGAAGAACTGAATTCCGCAGGAATTAGGACCATTTAAACTCAAATTGAATACCAAAGCAGCTCAAACTCAATGGAGGAGAGGAAAAAGAAAGTATTATGGTGCTTCATGATTTACCTGCAGTCGGAATACAAATGACAAGTCACTCTGTTTAAGGTGTTCCTGCAGAACCACAGCATGTAAACTCAGATCATAGTCTAATTATAATACAGAGGAAAATGAAGAAAAAAAATTGTCTATTATAAAATATTCAGCACGATTTTCCATCAGTATTCACCTACTTCAGTGAGAATTTTCAGAAAATGATACGAACATGGAAATCATAAGCATAGATACCTGGCCAAGAAGTATTTCATTCAACTCACTCATTGACGGAGTTCTCTCAACAGCATGAACCTTCAAGCAAACAGTACCAGCATTCAGAACTCGTTCATAACAATTCACATCGACGTAAAAGTATAAAAAAAAGTACAAGAGATGAAGAGAATAGACAAGATAAGGGTGGGAAAACCTTTCAGAACTAATTCAGATTTTTAACTATAAAGCCGATGTAGGAAAAATATCTAGTATATATACAATAATAAAAAAGAGATTTGGAACTCAAACAAATCCCATTCAAAATAAAAAACCCATATTGTAAAAGAAAAGTACTCGACATTTTATATTATTTTGTTTTTCTTTGTTTGCATGCTTTACAAAAAAGGTGAATTTTAGAATCGTATGCAGACTAAATACTCCATTCCGAAATATAAGATTAAGTTTGCCTTTTCTTTTCAAAGTCAATTGAAATATTTTCAAATTAAAACTCATGTGATCCATTTAACTTTCGAAAACAATAAATCTTGTAATCCATAGTACTTGTTTAGTAGTTTATCCTTTTAATAACTGTATTGCCTAAAATTGATTGAATGCACATCAATTTTGAATTTTAAGAAATATCAAATTGACTTCAAAAGGTCAAAATTGACCTATATTTTGGAATGGAAGGAGTATATCAAGACAAAAGTTGACTAGTTAATAAAACCTAAAAGACTACAGATCTTAATTCCTTAAATTTAGGAACCACATAGGCAGGCTACATGGCCCAACCTCTTCGGTTGGAACAGCAGCCATAACTATGCACCACAGGTCCAGCCTTCTAAGCCAAACCAATGTTCAGTCATCTTAATTCCCCCACTGAGGTTTACAAGCTCACACTGGTGAGATTAGCTAGGTCATAAGCCCTTCTTTAAAGAGTAGCGAGCGCATCACGTCAAGCATGTTTCAAAGAGAGTAAAAGCTTCCCACTGTCAGATTTAATCCTTTACATAAGTTGACATGGCAATATGTTAGCAGAACTATAACCTTCATATGTCCTGTTGATATTTAGGTGTAGTTCTTCAAAATATTTGAAATCAATTTTCATTGGATGAAATCAAGATAACAAGCTTCCATATTAAACCAAAAAAAAATTAACAATATCTGCAAACAACCACTGGACCAAACTGAAAAAAACACAATAGTTTGAGAGTGCAGCACTTTTCAAGTTATTAAAATACAGTACAAAAGATCCATAGGATGAAAAACCCACCTCAACACCTGCAGGAAAGCAGAACGAAAGAAGATCCTTATATTTTAGAGGCAGCTGTTTTTCAGGAGGATAAACAAATAAGACCTGAAAGACAAAGCAGACAATCCCATTTCATATTCAGCAAGTCCACAAGAGTCTAACAGCAAACACCGCACATTATGCAAGTAAAATCAGTACCTGGGGTTCAAGATTTGGTTCTACATGCAACTGATGCTGACTACCAAACGCACTTTGAAATCTACCTGAACCTTCAGACTTACTTCCAAAGTACAGCTGCTGAAGTGCCCGAATATCACAGTTAGGATGAAGTCCAAGAACCACCATGCTCTCAAAAATCCTTGATGGTTCTTTCCAAATCCTGTGATCCTGCACAATTGAACAACATTATAATTATCATAAGACAATGAGCAGAACTTCTTCAGTGTAGTATCAACAAAATCGAGTGGATAAAGTTGTGTAACCAAAAACGAGTGGAAAGATTATTAACGTAAGTTTTGGAAAAAGATGAGCAATCTAACTTATCAAAGAAAAAAAAAGAGAAATAAGCAATCTGGGACACAGGGGTCCACTTGAAGAAGAAAGCATACCAGGGACTGCAGCTGAAAGCTTGCCCACTGACGCTTTTGGCTAGTTAGAACTTCTGGATTGTAAATTCCACTTTTCGTTTCAGGGGGATGTGACAAGCCTTTCAGTATTCTAGAAACTTGACGCTGAAGCTTCTCAAGTTGGTTACCACTGTCATCTTTAGAAGAAAATACCACCGGTGGTCTTGGTGATCGAGAAGCAGTGGCAGATGCAGCTGCAGCAACAACAGCTCTGGTAACATCTTCAGTTGTCTGCATGAAGAATGAAGCACCCCAACCAGGGATACCAAACTCTTCATTGTTCTCCATATTTGAAATTTTCTCTCCTGCCAAGAACCATAATTATCATCCATGCTGGATAACAAAAATACTTTGACGATAACAGTTGTGCAAGTAAGAGAGTGGGGCAGAGAATCACCAAATAATGATTGCACTTAAGCTGAAAGCTGATATTCAAAATTCTTAAAATTGGACAAGGTGTTGAAAAAATAAAACACCTTTTTCATTTTTAATTTGCTATGAAACATAACTTCAATGGCCTAGCTAATCATGCTTTTAATGGGCAATGCATATGCTACACACATCATGACCCTTCAATCCAATACTATATTTAGTGTTGTCCCTTGTGCCGTACTGTAACCGTGTACCGTGAAAAGTGACAACACCCATGCCTTATCAACTGATGACTTCTCATTAACTCACCCCTTGGCCTAATAGTCTATCACTAGCATAACTAACATTCAATATGTTACACTTCGATCCCTTTTCTCTGTAGCTTCGGAGTTCAGAAAATTTAATCTCAGCCAAATAATATAATTCCATTCTAAAATTTCAAATACCACTTATAGAACTCCAATTTGTTGCCAAAAAGCATTACAAACACCCTAGAGCTCAACCAGAACATAAAAGTTTCAGTCTTTCAGAGTTAATTTTCAGTTAGACAGACTCTAATACAAGGGGGGAAAAAAGTTGACAATATTTAACCAATAACGGACAGATGCTTCATCACAATAAACACCTCACTTGGACATAAAACAAATACTTGAGTGAAGAATCGCAATTATTATACAGCATAAAAACTCTTCTCTCATGCGATTAACAAGAATCGAAATTTAGTTCTAACATGAACATGAAACCCATAAACGAATCGATCACAGTTATTTTAAAGTAAAATTCAACACTAGTATAAAAACGATGGAAATAAAACACAAACTCACCTTATATTAGTCCATAAATTAAGCGACTTACAGATATATATATATATATATATATATATATATATATATACAGAGATAGATAGAGAGACAGAGAGAAATAGAGTTTTAGAGCGATGGAGATTCCAGAAGGGCAGTTTAGGGGATAGCAAGCAATCTTATTCTTCTTCTTGTTCTTCTTCAGGAAATGAAGAACCCCTAAAGAGGAAGGACTCTGTAATTACTTCTATTTTATTTTTGGCTGACTTCTGTTCCTCCATATTGTAAATCACTGTCAAAGTCTTCAAGTTCATTTTTAATCACTCGTCCTTAAAGCGTTTGCATTCCTGTTAACTATGGGTTTAAACAACCTAATCGATTCTACTATTAAGTTATTTAAATTTAGTTCATAAAATTTATTGAGTATAAAATAAGATTTAATTGAGATTCTTTTAATTATCGAATCGAGTACGATTCTGAATCGAGCTCAAACAATTTAGATTTTTTTAACGAATATGATCTGAATATCAATAGTAAATTATAATTTGAAGAGCTTCGAGTAATTTATCGAACTTTAAAATATGCTCATATTTAACTTATTTATTTAGTTGAGCAAGTACGAATCGAGTCCGAACTATTTATTTATTTTACAGCCTTACTCCGACCCATTTTGACCCGACCTAACTCATTATAACCAAAAAAAATTATGGGTTGACCCGGTTTAACTCAATCATTTTAATATTTTAAAATATAATAATTATTTTTCATATTTTAAAATAAAATGATTATTTTCAAAATAGTTATTTATAATATTTTAAAATAAAGATTTTTTTTAAAAAAAATAAATATTAATTTAATTTAATTTTTTAAAAATAAAATATTTTCTTAAAATAATTTAAAAATAAGAATTATTTTTAATATTTTAAAATAAATTAGTCATTTTAAAATAATTAATATTTTTATATTTAAAATAATTATTATTATATTAGAAACTTTTATTTTTTTCAAAAATGAGTAATGTTTCATAAAATATAGATTTAAAAAAAGTAAAGTTAAAATATTTTAAAATCTTAATTATTTTTATGAAAATTTAAAAATCTTTAAAAAAAATTATGAAAATAAAGTTTGATTTTTCAAGATATATTTTATAAAACTTTACTCATTTTTTCAAAAAATGAAAAAATTTCCAAAAAAAAATTCATAAAAATAATTATTATTATTAAAACTTTTTAATTTATTTTTTTAAAATAAATTGAATCAGTTTTTTATTTATCGTTTATTGTTTTCTGGATTTTAATTTCTAATTTTAGTTTTTATTTTTAAAAATTCTAATATTAATAATACATATAATAATGGTAAAGATATTAAATTTTTTTGTAAAAACAAAGTTTTGCATAAAAAATGAAAAAAATTACTTTATTAAAAAAATAAAGTTTTATTTTCTTATTTACTTTTTTTAATCTATATTTTATGAAACTTTACTCCTTCTTGGAAAACTAAAATTTCTAATATTTTTTCCTTAAAATAATAATTATTTTTATAACATTTTAAAAGTAATATATTATTTTAAATATAAAAATTAATTATTATTTTAAAAATAATATGTTTTTTTAAAATATTAAATATAATTATTATTTTCAAATATTAAATATAATTATTATTTTAAAATTAATATTTTGTTTTAAAATAATAATTATTTAAAAAAATATTATTTTAAAATATAAAATATAATTATTATTTTATTTTATTTTTAAAATAATACTTCATTTTAAAATACTAAAATAACTATTTTTAAAATAATTATTTTATTTTAAATTAATTTATTATTTTAAAATGTTAAATAAAATTATTATTTTAAAATTATTTTGAAACTAATATTTTATTCCAAAATTGTAAGACCCCAACTTTTTATAAATGAAATTAAATTTTCTCTATTTATTATTTTGAAATAGTAAGGGTTGATTTGATTAATGTGGTAAGTTATGGGTAAAATGCGCAAATATCTTAAATAAGCAAGTGGTTATAAAATATTCTTGTTGTCGGGGAATATTCGTACGACGACACAGCCTTGTGTGGGCCCCATAACGGGAAGCGATTGAATGAATAAAACAATAAATATGAGTTTTTTTATAAATAACGGCGTAGTTGTTACCGTTAATACTATTGAAATACCCGGTGGCTAAAACACAGTAATACGCGGTGTTGCACAATAGAATACGGTATTGCACCAATTATTGATTCTTACACAATAAGGCACTACTCAATAATTGTTACAGCAATTACTATTCAATATTTTATTTTATTGATTCGATAATTGCTACGTTGATATTTAATATTATTGTTGTTTCAATAATTGTCACTGCACAGTATTTTCATTATCAGATAAATAAATCATATTATTTTAATAATAATATTAGATAACATTATTCGCAATGTCTAGAAAGTTATGTCTAAGGAGATGTTTGGTCACCTAATTGCGTGTCAGTAATGAGAAATGTAAGACCCCAACTTTTATAAATAAAGATGAATTTTCTATAAATATCATTTTTAAATATTATGGAGTTAATTTGATATAATGTTATAGTTGTGGGTAATATTTATAAATTTTGCAAAAAGTAAGCAAGTTGTTTTAAAATATTCGTTTGGTCGGGGAATATTCTTTTTGTCGGGGAATATTCGTACGACAGCACAATCATTGGTGGACCCCACAACAGAAGTATTGTCGTAGTTAGAAAACGATAAAAATTATCTTTCTATAAAATAACGGCTGAGGTGTTACCGTTAAAACCGTTAAAACTGTTGAACTACCCGGTAGTAAAAGTACAGTAATACGCGTGGTTGCATAGTAGCACACGGTATTGATTATTGATGCTTACGTAAAAAGTCACTCAGCTATACTCAATTATTGCTACAGTAATTGCTGCATCATATCTCTTAAATTATTGTCATAGTATCATCTGTATAATATGTTATATTATTAAATCAATAATTGAGACGTTGTGGTAGGTTTGGTTATTTTTATGGGGGGGCATATGTCATCATCTAAGAGTCTCTTCGTCAATAGTAATTACCGTCGTCAATAGTATTTACCTTGGTCAATAGTAATTACCTTCGTCAATAATATTTACCTTGGTCAATAGAATTTACCTTGGTCAATAGTAATTACATTCGTCAATAGTATTTATCTTGGTCAATAGTAATTACTTTCATCAATAGTAGTTGTCCCTTCAATATTGCCAAGAGTCATTTGACCATTCGTTAAGACCAAGAGTCATTTGACCCTTCATTAAGACTAAGAGCCACCCTCAGTTTTTCTATAAATAGAAGCCTAGGGCTTCATTATTTTTCACGAATTCATTCAAGCTATAGAGAGAGAAAGTATAGAGAGAGAGAGAGAGAATAAAAGTATTCTGCTACTTCACTTTTCCAATATCCAGTTCTTTTAAGGTAGGGAATATTATTTCTTTTATATTCATGAAGAGAACTTCTGTTATTCCATTCTTTATTATTCTGTTAGAATAACCAGTATACGCGGTCTACCCTATACTTGGTGACATTCTTCTATTATTCTGTTGGAACATCCTGTCTGTGTGTTTTACACCGGACCTGGTTCCGTCTTTATTATTATTCTGTCGGAATATCCTGTCTGTGTGTTTTACACCGGACCTGGTTCCGTCTTTATTATTATTCTGTCGGAATATCATGTCTGTGTGTTTTACACCGGACCTGGTTCCATTATTTATTATTCTGTCGGAATATCCTGTCTGTGCGTTTACGCCGGACCTGGTTCCATTATTTATTATTCTGTTGGAATAACCTGTCTGTGCGGTCTATCGCATGCATGGTGATTTCTTTTGTTATTTCATTCTTTATTGTACTCAGTTGGTTAAGTTTTGACTTCTATACTCCATGAAATTTGTGGAATATCCTTGATAATTGCGTTTCATCCAGTATCTTTTCATGAAAATATTCTTCTAAGCATTCTTGAATTTTACTCCACAAAGCAGTCTCATGTTGACAATTTGGACGTTGTTAATTTTTGGATAAATTAATTCTTGAACTTGTTTTATTGAATTCTTATATCATTGTCATCATCCTCATATTTATAAAATGTTAAAAGTCATCTGTGGCCTGTAGTGCATAGATGAACTTGGTATGATTATGACCAGGGATTATTCGGTATAATCATGACCGTAATGTTACAAATGATGTGGTAAAAGTCCTCCTTGGCCCGTAGTGCATTGATGGACAGTTGTTGGTATGATCATGACCATTAATGAATATACGAATATCCTTGGCCGTAATGCAGGGGTGATTCGATGATGTGGATTATTTTATTAAGCTGAGTCCCAGCGATCACAGTGTTGAAAAACCTTTTAAATCATAAAAGATAGTAGAGTTTATTTTCTACTTGACTCTTTTAATGGATTGCTTGTTCCGCTGCAGTTAAACTTGATGTCTATTATATTTTATCAGTTTAACATTGTTGAAGGCTAATGATAATTTATTCTGCGTTATCTTAGTAATAATATTTCTTACTGGGCTAGTTGAACTCACCCTTTCTTTCACTGTTCTCTTCAGGAAATGAGAACGTAGCTGGGGCAAGTCGGGGAACGGAGTGATGGTCCGAATGATAGTATTAGTTAGTAGTCCTCACTATTCTATGTAATAGTGTGTTAATAAATGTAATGAGGACTCCTTTTGAGTATGAATACTCTCTAGAATATACTATTTATATTCAAACTCACAGTTTATGTTTTGTTGTATTGCACACGACAGTTGTATTAGTAAGTTGTATTTGTATTATGTACTATGTATCTGACGACCAAAGATGGGTGATGTATACCTAATTTCAAGGGCGTCACAAGGTCAGGTGTAATACGCACCGACAGAATGTTCCAACATAATAATAAAGACGGAACCAGATCCGGCGTAAAACGCACAGACATGATATTCCAACAGAATAATAAAGAATGAAATAACAGAAGAATTTCACCAAGTATAGGGTAGCCCGCGTATACAGGTTATTCCAACAGAATAATAAAGAATGAAATAACAGAAGTTCTCTTAATGAATACAAAAGAAATAATACCCCTTACCGTAAAAGAAACTTGATATCGGAGTAGTGAAGTAACATAATACTTTTCTTCTCTCTCTCTCTCTACAATTTCTCTCTCTAGAGTTTCAGTGAATTCGTAAGAAAATAATGAAAGAATGAGCTTCTAATTATAACAAAATGAACTGCATAGTAACTAACTCATGAACGGTCTAGATTGATTTACTTTAATCTGGCGGTCCATATTTAAAGCAAAATCTTTTAAATAAAATATAATATATTCTATTTATAATCTAATAAAATGAATAACCTTATAAAAAATTTACTATGCAAATACTATGCATAATAAAATATAATATATTCTAATTATTGTCTAATAAAACAGATAACTTTATAAAAGTATTCTGTTTTATATAAAAAGATTTTACTATTAGCCTAATAAAACGAATAACTTTATAAAAGTATTCTGTTTTATATAAAAAGTTTTTCTGTTTTATTACATTAATAATACCAATAAAACAAAACTGAGTGACTTATCACGTAAGCATCAAATATCAATACCGTGTGTTACTATGCAACCACGCGTATTACTGTACTTTTACTACCGAGTAGTTCAATAGTATTAATGGTAAAACTTCTGTCGTTATTTTCAATAAAAATGTTTTTGTCGTTTTCTCAATCCGACAATAATTCTGCTGTGAGGTCCACTAATGATTGCGTCGTTGTACGAATATTCCTTGCTAAAACGAATATTCCCCGACCAATCGAATATAATACAACAACTTGCATACTTTGTAAAATTTATAAATACTACCCACAACTATAACATTATATCAAATCCACACCATAACATTAAAAAAAATATTTTGAGAAATTTAAATCTTTATTCATAAAATCTGAGGTCTCACATCTTTATTCTTGAATTTTACACCACTATGATATGTTATGGGGTATTTTTGAACATGGATAAACCAAAGTACGAATCCTTAATATTTATTTATTTGTCTCACTGGATTCGTTATTTTTTTAAATATTTTTCATCATCCTCAGTCCTAATGATGATATTACTTAATATATTTGGTCTGTAGTGCAAAGATGAATGATTAACTGATGAATATCATTGGCCCGTAGTGCAAAGATGAACAAGTGTTTAGATGAACATGACCAACTAGTGATATAAATGAATATCTTTGGCCTGTAGTGCAAATATGAATATTTTATTCAAAATGTATATTGATTTATGTTACATGGATAAAATATTGATGATGTACTTTTAAATCTTAGAAGATAGAAGAATTCATTCTCTACTTAATTCTTCTAATGGATTGTTGTTTTTGTTGCAGTTGTCGATCTAAAATTTGTTGTCTATTATATTCTATTAGATTTTTTCTTGTTGAAAACTAACGATAATTTGTTCTATATTATCTTAGTCATAATATTCACATAAAATATGTCCCTCGTTTATATCCACATAAAATAAATATTTTCTTATCATACGAATCAATAATTAATTATTCACAAATAATATTACAGAATCACATTTATGACAACCAGGCCGTTCCCAGGAAAGAGGGGGCTTTCCAATAAGAATTTCTCCTTACTGGCGCGCAATTAGATGACCAAACCTCTCCTTAGACAGAATTTTCTAGACATTGACAATAATGTTATCTAATAATATTATTCAAATAATATGAATTATTGATATGATAAAGGAAAATACTGTGCAGCAACAATTATTGAAATAACAATAATATAAAATATCAACGCAACAATTATTGAATCAATAAAATAAAATATTGAACAGTAATTACTGTAACAATTATTGAGTAGTGCCTTCTTACGTAAGAATCAATAATTTCAAAAATACTGTGCAATACCGTGTGCTACTGTGCAATAACGCGTATTACTGTATTTTAATCACCGGGTATTCCAACAGTGTTAACGGTAACAACTACGTCGTTATTTGTAAAAACTCAAATTTGTCGTTTTCTTCATCCGACAGTTATTCGTTATGGGGCCCACAAATAGCTGCGCCGTCGTACGAATATTCTCCGACAGAAAGAATATTCCACGACCAAACGAATATTCCCCGACAACAATGATTATTTTATAACCACTTGCTTATTTTGAAAAAAAAAATCATATTTCACCCAAAACTTTAAAATTTTATCAATTTAACCATTTACTGAATAGAAAAATTGAATACTTTTATTTCATAAAATTCGGGGTCTTACAATCTCCCCTTCTTATGAAATTTCGTCCCCGAAATTTACGTACCTGGTATTTCAAAGAGTTGAGAATACCTTGCTTTCATTTTAGATTCCATCTTCCTTATCATCATGATTTCTCCATTGCTCATCTCCTGTATTTCAGATATCTTTCTAGAATACAGCTTCAAAACAAGGGTTAATTTAACAAATTAACATATCACATAATATCTCGATATTATGACTGACCAACAAATAAGCTTAGGTAGGACACACTAGCGAAGGATTTACTCATCTCTCCCCTCCTAGTTATATTCCCCGATCTCCGCCAAAGATCATATCCCTAAGCTCTGATACCACCTATGACAACCCCAAAATAGGTCCATTCCATCCAACCCATTTTGAGTCGCCAAATACATGGTACAGAAAATAACTACAACTTTATTACAACAATTGTCGTGCAAAATACAACAACACATATGATGTGAGTTTGGATACAAATATATACCAAATGTGACTCATGTTCCAACCGTGGACATCACCTCACAATGACACCTTACATAAAGGTATAGTCAAAAACTGTTTTGGAAATTAGAATCTTTGGGAAGTGCTTAAGGAAACCTTCGTACATGGGAGGCCATGCTTCTAGGTTGTGATAGATATCATATGGCCACAGAATTATCCTTGGTTTACCCAATAGACCCCAAAGAAAAACGAGAAGATTACTATCATATTCTTCACGTCAAGCATGATAGTAATCTTCTCGTTTTTCTTTGGGGTCTATTGGGTCAACCAAGGATAATTCTGTGGCCATATGATATCTATCATAACCTAGACGCGTGGCCTCCCATGTACGAAGGTTTCCTTGAGCACTTCCCAAAGATTCTAATTTCTAAAACAGTTTTTGACTATACCTTTATGTAAGGTGTCATTGTGAGGTGATGTTCACGGTTAAAACATGAGTCACATTTGGTATATATTTGTATCCAAACTCACAGCATATGTGTTGTTGTATTTTGCACGACAATTGTTGTAATAAAGTTGTAGTTGTTTTCTGTACCATGTATTTGACGACTCAGAATGGGTTGGGTGGAATGGACCTATTTTGGGGTCGTCACAGGTGGTATCAGAGCTTAGGGATATGATCTCTGGCGGAGATCGGAAAATATAACTAGGAGGGGAGAGATGAGTAAATCCTTCGCTAGTGTGTCCTACCTAAGCTTATTTGTTGGCCAGTCATAATATTGGGATATTATGTGATATGTTAATTTGTTCAATTAACCCTTATTTTGAAGCTGTATTCTAGAATGATATCTAAAATACAGGAGATGAGCAATGGAGAAATCATGATGATAGGGAAGATGGAATCTGAAATGAAAGCAAGGTATTCTCAACTCTTTGAAATACCAGGTACGTAAATTTCGGGGACGAAATTTCATAAGGAGGGGAGATTGTAAGACCCCGAATTTTATGAAATAAAAGTATTTAATTTTTCTTATAATTACAATTCAGTAAATGGTTAAATTGATAAAAAGTTAAAGTTATGGGTGAAATGTGAAAATTTTTCAAAATACACAAGTGGTTATAAAATAATCATTGTTGTCGGGGAATATTCGTTTGGTCGTGGAATATTCGTACAACAGCGCAGCTATTTGTGGGCCCCATAACGAATAACTGTCGGATGACGATAACGACAAAAATTTAAGTTTTTACAAATAACGGCGTAGTTGTTACCGTTAACACTGTTGGAATACCCGGTGGTTAAAATACAGTAATACGCGTTATTGCACAGTAGCACACGGTATTGCATAGTATTTTTGAAATTATTGATTCTTACGTAAGAAGGCACTACTCAATAATTGTTACAGTAATTACTGTTCAATATTTTATTTTATTGATTCAATAATTGCTACGTTGAAATTTTATATTATTGTTGTTCAATAATTGTTGCTGCACAGTATTTTCCATTATCAGATCAATAATTCATATTATTTGAATAGTATTATTAGATAGCATTATTGGCAATGTCTAGAAAGTTCTGTCTAAGGAGAGGTTTGGTCATCTAATTGCGCGCCAGTAAGGAGAAATCTTTATGGGAAAGCCCCCTCTTTCCTGGGAACGGCCTGGTTGTCATAAATGTGATTCTGTAATATTATTTGTGAATAATTAATTATTGATTCATATGATAAGAAAATATTTATTTTATGTGGATATAAATGAGGGATATATTTTTGTGGTTAAAAATGAAGGAGTTAATGTTGAGGTTTTTATCAGTATTTTTGTCGGAATGGAGGTATTAAAAATCAGGGTTTTTGAGATATTTTGCGGGGGTTATAATTTTTAATCCGACCGTTGGATCGTGGTAATTTTTGGATATGTTATACATATATAAGTTGAGTATATGTCCATAAATTTTGAACCGTTAAAAATGAACATATGATTTGTTATGAATTTTAAGAGGTGGCTGATTCGGAAATCAGGTTATAAATCATTTTTGGTGGAAAATTCTAGAATTGGTGGGCCCCATTTGTGGTTGGTGAAGAAATGTGCTGAATTATATTTCAAATGTGGTGGGTGGGAATAGTAGCAGGTAAAGCCATCAGGTTGCAGGTCAAACCTACCAAAATTTTCCTATAAATAGAGGGCTAAGTTAGAATTGAAAATCACACCAAAAACATAAGCTTTCTCTCTTTCTCTCTCTATATTATGAAGCATATTTTGTGAGTTTTTAGATACTTGGTGAGTTTCTATTCATCAGTGCAAGTTTTCTTCAGCATCATATCCGATATCCAGTCAGAAGTACTGCTCTTTTGAGGTAAGGGATTGTAAGGGATTGTAAGGGATAGTAAGGGATTGTAAGGGATAGTAAGGGATAGTAAGGGACAGTAAGGGATTTTAAGGGTTGTTATGATTTTCAGTTTCGTAATTTTTCTGAACTTCAAAAATTCTGGAAAAATTTGAAATGATATTTTGATGAGTTTTCTTGATTGTGTCCAAAAATGGTGATTTTTGGATGTATAGATTGAGAGTTATGAATTTTATGAGAAAAGACTATTTTAAAAGTAACCGCTTATAATTCCTTGTGGTTAACTCCAAAATTGATGAAATTTTTATTGGGAGTACATGTATATGATAGAAGTATACTCTGTAAATTTCAGAATTTTTAGACAAAAGTACAATTTTTGATAAATGTCTAAATATTCGGCTATTTTGGCCATATGAAAAATAGTAAATGACTTTTAAAAATTCTGAGAAAAAATATATGTTCACTATGGGACTATATTATGCTGAATTTCAGAAAAGAAATATTTTTGGAACGGATTTGGTATTTTTCATGAAAATGGTCTAGTTATGAGTAAATGAATTAAATATGTTATGCGAAGTAAGAAAATTGAAAAATAGGATTTTATGGCTTGAGAATCCTATATGAGGTATATGCAGATTTTTGATGAGGGTTTTGATTATTGGTGATAAAATCTTATGAGTTTGGTATTTTAGAATGATTAAATGCATTATTTAGTAAAGTGTAAACAATTTAAAATAAATTGTTTATAAGCTTAAGAAATATTATTCTTTCAATATCATTATACCGAAATATTGGTATGAATTTTATTGTAGAATTTCTATCTTTTGTGTCGGGGTTACTATTCATGAGTTACGAATATTACTCTTGAGATTAAAACTATATGTTGATCATATTATTTTTATCATCATATATAACATTTTTATAACCCTGATGTTGAAATTCTCTTTCACTGGAGTGTAAAGATGGGTAGATTATTGGTATGATCATGACTAGGGTTCTCTTTGGCCTGAAGTGCAAAGTTGAATTGTGACTGGTATGATCATGACCATTGAATTTATAAGTGAATATCTTTAGCTTAAGTGCAAAGGTGAATTGATCAACATGGTTATAATTATAGTTTATATAAATTCTGAAATGATTATATATTTCTTTGAGATATTAATATCTTTGGCCTGTAGTGCAAAGATGAAATATTGATGAATATCTTTGGCCTGTAGTGCAAAGATGAATTGTTGATGAATATCTTTGGCCTGCAGTGCAAAGATGACATGTTGAATATCTTTGGTCAGTAGTGCAAAGATGAACAGATGTTGAGATAAACATGACCAACTGGTGATACAAATGAATATCTTTGGGCCGTAGTGCAAAGATGAAGTTATTAGTATGATTATGAACAGGAAATGTGATTTGGTGTAACCATGATCTTTGATGTTTCAGGTAAAGATAGGTGATGAAAATTATCTTCGTCCTGGATGAGAAGAGGAATTTAGAACTACAGTTATGATTATGAGTTATTCATATGATTGTGGACCAGAATTGTTGATTGATGTTACAGGGATAAAACATTGTTGATGGATTTTTAACATGGAGAAGATAATAGACTTTATAGTCTATTTGACTCTTCTAATGGATTGCTCGTTCCGCTGCAACTATGGTTGAAATTTTTATCATTTACCATATGTTCTAAATCTCTGATTTATTGTTGATGAAGGCTATTGATAATTGAATTATCTTTAGTCATGACATTCTTTACTGAGCTAGTTGTGCTCACCCTTTTGCTTCACAATTCCTTTCAGGTAATAAGAGTGTAGCTGGGTCGAGCGGAGGTAACAAGGGAATAGAACGGTGGTCATCATTTAGTAGTTATATTTGGTGAAGAAAATAGGGTGAGGCGAACCCAACGTTGGAAGGGTGTTTTGTCACTATCATACAAGATGTCTAATGACATACAACCTCGTGTCATCATAAGACAGGGTTGTGCTCATCCACTTGCTGAGTATATCTATGGGCACTACCTATATAATCTTGGTGTTTGTTTGAAGTATAATTCTCAATTAGAGACAGTGGAGATAATGATAAGTCAAGAGAAGACTCACCATTGGGAAGAATATGATAGTAATCTTCTCGTTTTTCTTTGGGGTCTATTGGGTCAACCAAGGATAATTCTGTGGCCATATGATATCTATCATAACCTAGACGCGTGGCCTCCCATGTACGAAGGTTTCCTTGAGCACTTCCCAAAGATTATAATTTCTAAAACAGTTTTTGACTATACCTTTATGTAAGGTGTCATTGTGAGGTGATGTTCACGGTTAAAACATGAGTCACATTTGGTATATATTTGTATCCAAACTCACAGCATATGTGTTGTTGTATTTTGCACGACAATTGTTGTAATAAAGTTGTAGTTGTTTTCTGTACCATGTATTTGACGACTCAGAATGGGTTGGGTGGAATGGACCTATTTTGGGGTCGTCACAGGTGGTATCAGAGCTTAGGGATATGATCTCTGGCGGAGATCGGGAAATATAACTAGGAGGGGAGAGATGAGTAAATCCTTCGCTAGTGTGTCCTACCTAAGCTTATTTGTTGGTCAGTCATAATATTGGGATATTATGTGATATGTTAATTTGTTCAATTAACCCTTATTTTGAAGCTGTATTCTAGAATGATATCTAAAATACAGGAGATGAGCAATGGAGAAATCATGATGATAGGGAAGATGGAATCTGAAATGAAAGCAAGGTATTCTCAACTCTTTGAAATACCAGGTACGTAAATTTCGGGGACGAAATTTCATAAGGAGGGGAGATTGTAAGACCCCGAATTTTATGAAATAAAAGTATTTAATTTTTCTTATAATTACAATTCAGTAAATGGTTAAATTGATAAAAAGTTAAAGTTATGGGTGAAATGTGAAAATTTTTCAAAATACACAAGTGGTTATAAAATAATCATTGTTGTCGGGGAATATTCGTTTGGTCGTGGAATATTCGTACAACAGCGCAGCTATTTGTGGGCCCCATAACGAATAACTGTCGGATGACGATAACGACAAAAATTTAAGTTT
This sequence comes from Panax notoginseng, assembly GCA_016801055.1. NCBI lineage: Eukaryota > Viridiplantae > Streptophyta > Magnoliopsida > Apiales > Araliaceae > Panax > Panax notoginseng. The sequence goes on from CM029014.1 coordinate 12,556,419, forward strand.
TTACAAATAACGGCGTAGTTGTTACCGTTAACACTGTTGGAATACCCGGTGGTTAAAATACAGTAATACGCGTTATTGCACAGTAGCACACGGTATTGCATAGTATTTTTGAAATTATTGATTCTTACGTAAGAAGGCACTACTCAATAATTGTTACAGTAATTACTGTTCAATATTTTATTTTATTGATTCAATAATTGCTACGTTGAAATTTTATATTATTGTTGTTCAATAATTGTTGCTGCACAGTATTTTCCATTATCAGATCAATAATTCATATTATTTGAATAGTATTATTAGATAGCATTATTGGCAATGTCTAGAAAGTTCTGTCTAAGGAGAGGTTTGGTCATCTAATTGCGCGCCAGTAAGGAGAAATCTTTATTGGAAAGCCCCCTCTTTCCTGGGAACGGCCTGGTTGTCATAAATGTGATTCTGTAATATTATTTGTGAATAATTAATTATTGATTCATATGATAAGAAAATATTTATTTTATGTGGATATAAATGAGGGATATATTTTTGTGGTTAAAAATGAAGGAGTTAATGTTGAGGTTTTTATCAGTATTTTTGTCGGAATGGAGGTATTAAAAATCAGGGTTTTTGAGATATTTTGCGGGGGTTATAATTTTTAATCCGACCGTTGGATCGTGGTAATTTTTGGATATGTTATACATATATAAGTTGAGTATATGTCCATAAATTTTGAACCGTTAAAAATGAACGTATGATTTGTTATGAATTTTAAGAGGTGGCTGATTCGGAAATCAGGTTATAAATCATTTTTGGTGGAAAATTCTAGAATTGGTGGGCCCCATTTGTGGTTGGTGAAGAAATGTGCTGAATTATATTTCAAATGTGGTGGGTGGGAATAGTAGCAGGTAAAGCCATCAGGTTGCAGGTCAAACCTACCAAAATTTTCCTATAAATAGAGGGCTAAGTTAGAATTGAAAATCACACCAAAAACATAAGCTTTCTCTCTTTCTCTCTCTATATTATGAAGCATATTTTGTGAGTTTTTAGATACTTGGTGAGTTTCTATTCATCAGTGCAAGTTTTCTTCAGCATCATATCCGATATCCAGTCAGAAGTACTGCTCTTTTGAGGTAAGGGATTGTAAGGGATTGTAAGGGATAGTAAGGGATTGTAAGGGATAGTAAGGGATAGTAAGGGACAGTAAGGGATTTTAAGGGTTGTTATGATTTTCAGTTTCGTAATTTTTCTGAACTTCAAAAATTCTGGAAAAATTTGAAATGATATTTTGATGAGTTTTCTTGATTGTGTCCAAAAATGGTGATTTTTGGATGTATAGATTGAGAGTTATGAATTTTATGAGAAAAGACTATTTTAAAAGTAACCGCTTATAATTCCTTGTGGTTAACTCCAAAATTGATGAAATTTTTATTGGGAGTACATGTATATGATAGAAGTATACTCTGTAAATTTCAGAATTTTTAGACAAAAGTACAATTTTTGATAAATGTCTAAATATTCGGCTATTTTGGCCATATGAAAAATAGTAAATGACTTTTAAAAATTCTGAGAAAAAATATATGTTCACTATGGGACTATATTATGCTAAATTTCAGAAAAGAAATATTTTTGGAACGGATTTGGTATTTTTCATGAAAATGGTCTAGTTATGAGTAAATGAATTAAATATGTTATGTGAAGTAAGAAAATTGAAAAATAGGATTTTATGGCTTGAGAATCCTATATGAGGTATATGCAGATTTTTTATGAGGGTTTTGATTATTGGTGATAAAATCTTATGAGTTTGGTATTTTAGAATGATTAAATGCATTATTTAGTAAAGTGTAAACAATTTAAAATAAATTGTTTATAAGCTTAAGAAATATTATTCTTTCAATATCATTATACCGAAATATTGGTATGAATTTTATTGTAGAATTTCTATCTTTTGTGTCGGGGTTACTATTCATGAGTTACGAATATTACTCTTGAGATTAAAACTATATGTTGATCATATTATTTTTATCATCATATATAACATTTTTATAACCCTGATGTTGAAATTCTCTTTCACTGGAGTGTAAAGATGGGTAGATTATTGGTATGATCATGACTAGGGTTCTCTTTGGCCTGTAGTGCAAAGTTGAATTGTGACTGGTATGATCATGACCATTGAATTTATAAGTGAATATCTTTAGCTTAAGTGCAAAGGTGAATTGATCAACATGGTTATAATTATAGTTTATATAAATTCTGAAATGATTATATATTTCTTTGAGATATTAATATCTTTGGCCTGTAGTGCAAAGATGAAATATTGATGAATATCTTTGGCCTGTAGTGCAAAGATGAATTGTTGATGAATATCTTTGGCCTGTAGTGCAAAGATGACATGTTGAATATCTTTGGTCAGTAGTGCAAAGATGAACAGATGTTGAGATAAACATGACCAACTGGTGATACAAATGAATATCTTTGGGCCGTAGTGCAAAGATGAAGTTATTAGTATGATTATGAACAGGAAATGTGATTTGGTGTAACCATGATCTTTGATGTTTCAGGTAAAGATAGGTGATGAAAATTATCTTCGTCCTGGATGAGAAGAGGAATTTAGAACTACAGTTATGATTATGAGTTATTCATATGATTGTGGACCAGAATTGTTGATTGATGTTACAGGGATAAAACATTGTTGATGGATTTTTAACATGGAGAAGATAATAGACTTTATAGTCTATTTGACTCTTCTAATGGATTGCTCGTTCCGCTGCAACTATGGTTGAAATTTTTATCATTTACCATATGTTCTAAATCTCTGATTTATTGTTGATGAAGGCTATTGATAATTGAATTATCTTTAGTCATGACATTCTTTACTGAGCTAGTTGTGCTCACCCTTTTGCTTCACAATTCCTTTCAGGTAATAAGAGTGTAGCTGGGTCGAGCGGAGGTAACAAGGGAATAGAACGGTGGTCATCATTTAGTAGTTATATTTGGTGAAGAAAATAGGGTGAGGCGAACCCAACGTTGGAAGGGTGTTTTGTCACTATCATACAAGATGTCTAATGACATACAACCTCGTGTCATCATAAGACAGGGTTGTGCTCATCCACTTGCTGAGTATATCTATGGGCACTACCTATATAATCTTGGTGTTTGTTTGAAGTATAATTCTCAATTAGAGACAGTGGAGATAATGATAAGTCAAGAGAAGACTCACCATTGGGAAGAATATGATAGTAATCTTCTCGTTTTTCTTTGGGGTCTATTGGGTCAACCAAGGATAATTCTGTGGCCATATGATATCTATCATAACCTAGACGCGTGGCCTCCCATGTACGAAGGTTTCCTTGAGCACTTCCCAAAGATTCTAATTTCTAAAACAGTTTTTGACTATACCTTTATGTAAGGTGTCATTGTGAGGTGATGTTCACGGTTAAAACATGAGTCACATTTGGTATATATTTGTATCCAAACTCACAGCATATGTGTTGTTGTATTTTGCACGACAATTGTTGTAATAAAGTTGTAGTTATTTTCTGTACCATGTATTTGACGACTCAGAATGGATTGGGTGGAATGGACCTATTTTGGGGTCGTCACAGTATTAGTTGTAGATTTTGGCGTATTATTTGAATCCCCTATTTACTAATTTTTTAAAATAATCGGTAGAAAGTTATTTAGTATATATATATATATATATATATATAATAATAATAATAATAATAATAATAATAATAATAGGTGGGGCCCACATGTTGAAAAATGGATGTCAGGGGAGAAATTTTGAAATTTTGTCACGATTTAGAAGCATATATATTATAAGTGATATTATATATATGTTTTATATTACATTTAAATATATATGTATTATATATATATATATTGTACGGTGGGCCCCGCGGGTGTATGACATTTGGGGGGGGGAAGAAGCCTGATGAATTGGTCGGGAAGGAGTTGAAATATTATGTGTGTGTGTGTGTATATATATATATATTATAATAAGTTTTATTTTTTATGAAAAATATAATATATTATATTTTATATAAAGTTATTTGTTTTACTTGAATATTATAATATTATATTTTTAAAACGGGCGTCTAAAAAATTTATAAAGCTTGACCCGTGAATGTTTCGTCCGTGAATTTCCTTATACAGTGCCCCTTCCATTCTCCTATAAATAGGATGCTTAGTTAGAATTGAAAATCACACCAAAATCAGAAAATTATTCTTCTATAATATTAAACGTATTTCTTTCGAGTTTTAGAAAGTTTTAAGTTTAGAAAATAGTGAAAGTTTTCTTCAAGAATATCTCCGCTATACCAGTTAGAATACTTTTCTTTTTAAGGTAAGGGATATTATTTTTATTCAATATTCGTATAAAATAATATTTTTTTCTATATGTAAGTAATATTATTTCGTTTCAGATTTCGAATTCTATACTCATTTTGTTAAGTTTTGGCTTCTATACTCCATGAAATTAGTAGAATATCCTTGATATTTGCGCTTTATCCATTATCTTTTCATGAAAATATTATTCTGAGCATTCTTGATAAGTTTTAACCTTTTTATGTCGGAGTACTATTCACGGGGTACTATTCTCGAAGTATTATTCACTAAGTTACTATTCACCCGGGGTACTATTCATGACAAAAATTAATTTCTTTTCGGTCTAAATCATTTTTGATACAATATTATTCTTGAATTTTACTCCACAAAGCAGTATCATGTTGACAATTTAGACATTATTAAATTCTGGATAAATTAAATTATAAATCTTTAAAAATTTATCATTTACTTTCTTTTAATTGAATTCTTATATCATTGTCATCATCCTCATGTTTTTATTATAATGAAAGTTATCTGGGCCCGTAGTGCATAGATGGACTTGGTATGATTATGACCAGTGATTATTCGGTATAATCATGACCGTAATGTTACAAATGATGTGGTAAAAATCCTCATTGGCCCGTAGTGCATTGATGGACAGTTGTTGGCATGATTATTACTATCGGTGAAAACACGAATATCCTTGGCCCGTAGTGCATGGATAATTTGTGGTCGTGATACTAATGAATATCCTTAGCCGTAGTGCAAAGGTGTTTCGATGATGTGGATTATTTATTAAGCTGAGTCTCAGCGATAAAATTGATGATAAATTCTTTCAAATCATATAATATAGTAAATATCATGCTCTACTTGACTCTTCTAATGGATTACTTGTTCGCTGCAGTTAAATTTGATGTTTATTATATTTTATCAGTTTAACACTGTTGAAAGCTAGCGATAATTTATTTTGCATTATCTTAGTCATAATATTTCTTACTAGGCTAGTTGAGCTAACCCTTTGCTTTCATTATTCTCTCCAGGAAATGAGAATTTAGCTGGGACTAGTCGGGGAACGGATTGACGGTCCAGATGGTAGCATTAGTAGTCATCACTATTATGTGAAATAGTATAACAATAAATGTAATGAGGACTTATTTTGAGTTTGAATACTATCTAGAAGACAATATTTGTATTAAAACTCACAGTTAATGTTGTATAATTAAGTTTGTATTTGTATTCAGTACCATGTATTTGACGAATCAGAATGGGTGATGTATACCTATTTGGGGGGCGTCACATGATTTGTTAAAGGCTAGCGATAATTTGTTGTTCATTATCTTAGTCATAATATTATTTACTGGGCTAGTTGAGCTCACCCTTTTCCTTTTTGTTCCATTTTTCTTCTCAGGAGGTAAGAATTTAGCAGGAACTAGCCGGGGTATGGAGTGATGGTTTAAGATAGTTGTTTTAGTAGTCCTCACTATTTTGTAAAATAGTGTATCAATATATGAGTTTGAATACTGTCTAATGCCTATTAATCGTTAAGACATAAACTCAAATATTAACTGTTGGGCCATGATACTTTAACTATTGGGCTGGAACTATTAGGCTCCTCCTTTATATTATATTCCTCATTGGGCCTCTCATTTGGACCGGTCCTCTATGCAAATTATAATTTGACCAATCTTTGACCGGTAATCATGACAAAGGATGGTAGTTGACTGTGATCTGCCACCTTTCTGCATGGCATTAATGAGGATGGGACTCAGATGACCGGCGGTGGCAGCATGGAGTGGGTGAACTGCACACTTTCGACTGAGATGACTGTGAGTGGGGGATTGTGTCAGACGGTAGTGGGTGGCATGGGAAACCGAACTTTGGAGTGTATTTTAGCAAGGATCACATAATCTAAAGGTAACATATCATTTTACACGAATTATAATCTCTCTCTAGACACTAGACGCTTTATTCCTCCATTGTTAACCTTGTGATCGCTAATACTGACTCTCACGCCGGAGCTATCCCCCGACGGTCAGGCCGTCAAGCTTTTGGTGTTGACTTGTTGAACTGTGTAGGATATTGGACGCGTCTTGGTGATTGGGACGTGAGGAAAGATCTTGGCGTTAACATTGGCGTTAGAAGGAGTGCTGAGTTCTAGTGTCTTGAATATTTTCAATCACAAACTGTGTTTGTTCTACGTCGGATTCCATGGGAACGACTAGAACACCTACACCTGAAGGACAGCCGATGGCTGTAAGCACGTCTACACCACGTATATCAGTCAAGGATCGCTTGGGGCCTGCAATTAATGCTCATGCCAGCACGACTTCCAAACGTCCATATGAAGTATCTCGCCTGAGGGGCGCTGGTAATGTTAAGAGAAGGCTGGTCTTCACAGCTGAGAAAGGACCTGATCATGGTCGGAAATGGGTAGAAGGCATACCTCCTAGAACCTGACACCGAGACGACCAGGACGATAGGGCCTCCAAGTTGGCCAAGATGGCAGACGAAGCAGACAGAGCTATGGAGGTACTTAAAGTAGAGACAAGATATAGCCGAACAGATGTTTCGGATGGCGGACTTAAGAGACGAAGCGTCTAGTTATGTTCAATCCGAAAAGAATGGGCACAGGAGAGGAAAGGAGCCTGCCCATTCGGGTCGTGAATCTCGGGTCCAACTTCGTGAACGAAGAAGGTTAAGGAGCCCTACTCCCTAAAGATCGAAGATGGCACACCGCCCTATCGGTTCTAAGGAGCAGAGTCGAAGCAGACAGAGGGGCAGGTCCAGAGAACATACTCCCGAGAGTACAAAGAAAGCACTCTGCCTTGTTCATTCTCGTCACGACGACAGAACACCACGTCGAAGCAGTCCAGAAGTCGCACACCCGAGGGTCCACTGAGGGCACACCACTCTGTGGACGCTCATCGTCAGAAAAGTCCCCCGAGGGTTGGGGGTTCATTTGATAAAGGCTGACCTACTCAGAAGAGAAGGGATTCGCCGGAGAAAGAGGCCTCATCTCAGCCAAAAGGAGTAGAATTTCTGGTCAAAGAACTGAAAGAGCTTCGGAAACAACTTGCCGAAGTCCAACAAACAAATGATACTTCGGGAAAGAAGGCATCTCCTTTTTCCGCGGAGATTCTTAAAGAAAAAGTTGACCCCACCAAGAAATTGCCCCATATAGAAAGCTATGATGGATCTGGAGATCCTTATGACCACAGTCAGGCGTTCGACCGACTGATGGACTATTATGACTTTAGCGATGCTACTAAGTGTCATACCTTTGTCACAACGCTCCGAAAGGATGTCAGGTAATGGATGGAGACTTTGCCTTCAGACTCAATCTCGTCATGAACAGATTTATGCAGTAAGTTTCATGCTCGCTTTGGGAGCAACAAGATGAGGGGAAAACCAACCGGCTCATTGGCTCAGGTTCGACAGTATTCAAATGAGTCTTTGGGCCAGTATGTAAAATAATTCCGTGAAGCAGTCGGCCAAATGACAAACCTGAACGATCTACAAGCCGTTGGACTGTTTCAGAAAAGGTTAGACCTGGTCAAATCAGATAAATTGGTGAAGAAGTTGATGTTTCACCACCCAAAGAGTCTTGCTGAGGCCTTCGATAAAGCAGAAGGCTATATCGTGGTAGAGGAGGCCATGAATAGTCTCAAGCGTCCTTCTTTGGATCGGCTTAAAGAGACAGATCGAGATAGAACAGACGGGGACCAGAAGAAAAGTGAGGGAAACAAAGACCGCTATGATGGTGGGTCAAAGAAATACAATAACAATTGGAGACAGGGGGGAGGTCGTTCATCTGTCCCAACCCAAAGAGTTAATAGGACGTACACTGCACTCAATACTTACATAGCTGTCATCCTGGACCAAATCAAAAATCAACCTATCTTCGAACCATCTCGAGATAACATTAAGCCTGAAAAAGGTAATTCTCGTAAATATTGTGACTATCACCAAGCTTCGGGTCACGATACAAATGATTGTGCTAGTCTGAAGGACTTCATTGAGAGGAAGGTTCAAGGTGGGGCCTTAGTTCAGTATGTGGCTGTAAGGACGACTCAACAAGCCCAGCAGAGGGATAGAGAGCCTGTTCAGGCAGCTCAGCCAAGTCAGCAAGCATTGCCAACACCTGGACAGCCTGCGAGGCATGTAGTAGATGTCATCACTAAGGGCACTTCTTGCAAGCTTGTTGGAAAGAAGCGCCGAAGTTATCTAGATTTGGTCATGTCGGTGGTGGGTACCCTCCCGAAGACTGACAGACCCTTCCCAGGTACGGTAATCTCCTTTATAGATGAGGATTACCCTTCGGAAATCATCGAACCGCATGAGGGATCATTTGTGGTGATGACACAAGTGGGTTCGGTGGACATGAAGCGAATGATGATTGATAATGGGTCTACTGTGGATATTCTGTATGCCCACGCTTATCACAGCATGCATCTGGATGGGCAGAAGATGGAGATTGGGCAGGAGGCTCCTTTGTACGGCTTCAATAACGATCCAGTCAAGGTGGCTGGAACTATTGAGCTGCCGGTTATCTTCGGAACGGCCCCCCAACAGGTAGAAATAATTTGCAAATTTTATGTTGTGCATGTAGATTCTGCTTATAATGCCATTCTGGGGAGGCCTACTTTAACTGCTTTACAAGCTATAACCTCAATCCCGCATTTTAAAATTAAATTTCCTACGGCTCATGGGGTTGGAGAGGTGAAAGGGGATCTGGATTTGGCCAAAAGATGCTATAGAAATGCAGTGATTACTTCGGGAGTAGGGGTGTCAAAGCGGAAACTGGCAATGGCGATAGAAATCGAACCCTTCACCGAATGCAGTTCAGAACCATCGGTTATGCCAGCGGGGGAGACAGAGGAGTTCGAACTTATCCCGGGCAAGATAGACAGGAATGTAAAGATAGGTTTGGGTCTGCCGGAACCTCTCCGGACTAACCTTATGAAGCTTCTACGCTGTTATGCAGACATCTTTGCATGGGAACCTCAGGAAATGCCAGGGATGAATAAAAAGATAGCAGAGCATCGGCTGGAGGTGGATCCGTCAAAAAAGGCAGTTCGACAGAAGAAAAGGATTTTTGCCCCGAAGCGCCAGCGAATCATCGAAGAGGAGATTATGAAGCTGTTGGCCGCGGACTTCATCTTTGAGATCGACTACCCAGAGTGGATGACCAATGTGGTGCTGGTCCAGAAGCAGAATGGGAAATGGCGAGTCTGCATCGACTATACAGATTTAAATAAAGCTTGTCCGAAGGATTTCTATCCGCTACCCCACGTCGACCAGCTCATCGATGCGACTTCGGGGTATGCCTTATTAAGTTTTATGGATGCTTTCTCTGGATACCATCAAATTTCAATGTGCAAAGAGGATATATCGAATACGGCGTTCATTACGCATCGTTCGGTATATGCCTACAAGAAGATGATGTTTGGCTTGATCAATGCTGGAGCCACGTACCAGAGAATGATGAATTTCATCTTCAGTCGTCAGCTGGGCAGAAACATGGAGGTGTACGTCGACGATATGATTGTCAAGAGCATGCATGTGCAGAGGCACTTGGACGATTTAGAAGAATGCTTTCAGACAGTTCGTTATCACAATTTGAGGCTGAATCCTACTAAATGTACCTTCGGATTAGGGGCCGGTAAATTTCTGGGTTATCTTGTTAGTCAGAGAGGAATTGAAGCCAACCCGGAGAAGATTCAAGCAATCCTGAATATGAAGACTCCTCAGTCATTTAAAGATGTTCAACGTCTGATTGGAAGAATTACAGCATTGAGGAGATTCATGTCCAGGTCAGTAGAAAGATGTTTGCCATTTTTCGACACTTTGAAAGGGCCAAAGAATGCGAAGACGTTCCAGTGGACTTCGGAATGTGAAGACGCCTTCTAGAGTATCAAGACCTATTTATCTTCGGCGCCTTTGTTGGTGAAACCAGCTCCTGCTGAGCCTCTGTATTTGTACTTAGCAGCTAATTCGTTGGCAGTAGGAGCAGTTTTGGTGCGTGAAGTTGGGGGTAAGTAGCACACGGTTTACTACGTAAGCCATGTCCTTCGGGATGCTGAAACAAAGTACCCAAACATTGAAAAGTTTTCCTTTGCTTTGATGATTGCTAGTCAAAAGCTTAGGCAATACTCCCAGTGTGACAACCCCAAAATAGGTCCATTCCATCCAACCCATTCTGAGTCGTCAAATACATGGTACAGAAAATAACTACAACTTTATTACAACAATTGTCGTGCAAAATACAACAACACATATGCTGTGAGTTTGGATACAAATATATACCAAATGTGACTCATGTTCCAACCGTGGACATCACCTCACAAAGGTACCTTACATAAAGGTACAGTCAAAAACTGTTTTAGAAATTAGAATCTTTGGGAAGTGCTCAAGGAAACCTTCGTACATGGGAGGCCACGCGTCTAGGTTATGATAGATATCATATGGCCACAGAATTATCCTTGGTTGACCCAATAGACCCCAAAGAAAAACGAGAAGATTACTATCATATTCTTCCCAATGGTGAGTCTTCTCTTGACTTATCATTATCTCCACTGTATCTAACTGAGAATTATACTTTAAACAAACACCAAGATTATATAGGTAGTGCTCGTATATATACTCAGCAAGTGGATGAGCACAACCCTGTCTTATGATGACACGAGGTTGTATGTCATTAGACATCTTGTATGATAGTGACAAAACACCCTTCCAACGTTGGGTTCGCCTCACCCTATTTTCTTCACCAAATATAACTACTAAATGATGACCACCGTTCTATTCCCTTGTTACCCTCGCTCGACCCAGCTACACTCTTATTACCTGAAAGGAATTGTGAAGCAAAAGGGTGAGCACAACTAGCTCAGTAAAGAATATCATGACTAAAGATAATTCAATTATCAATAGCCTTCATCAACAATAAATCAGAGATTTAGAACATATGGTAAATGATAAAAATTTCAACCATAGTTGCAGCGGAACGAGCAATCCATTAGAAGAGTCAAATAGACCATAAAGTCTATTATCTTCTCCATGTTAAAAATCCACCAACAATATTTTATCCATGTAACATCACTCAACAGTTCCTTTTCACAATCATATGAATAACTCATAATCATAATTGTGACTATAAATTTTTCTTCGCACCCAGGACGAAGAATATTTTCATCACATGTCTTTACCTGAAACATCAAAGATCATGGTTATACCAAATCACAGTTCCTGTTCATAATCATACTAATAAACCCATCTTTGCACTACGACCAAAGATATTCAACAACAGTTTATCTTTGCACTACGGGCCAAAGATATTCATCAACAGACCATCTTTGCACTACAGGCCAAAGATATTCATCTACAATTCATCTTTGCACTACAGGCCAAAGATATTCCTCTACAATTCATCTTTGCACTACAGGCCAAAGATATTCCTCAACAATTCATATTTGCACTACAGGCCAAATATATTCATATCTCAAAGAAATATATAATCATTTCAGAATTTATATACACCATAATTATAACCATGTTAATCAATTCATCTTTACACTTAAGCTAAAGATATTCAATTGTAAATTCAATGGTCATGATCATACCAGTCACAATTCAACTTTGCACTACAGGCCAAAGAGAACCCTAGTCATGATCATACCAATAATCTACCCATCTTTACACTCCAGTGAAAGAGAAATTCAACATCAGAGTTATAAAAATGTTATATATGATAATAAAATCAATATAATCAACATATAGATTTAATCTCAAGAGTAATATTCATAAATCAACTATAATTTGGTTAGTAAAAGAAACCAATTTTGTCGTGAATAGTAACTCGTGAATAGTAACTCATGAATAGTAACTCGTGAATAGTAACACCGACTCAAAAAGGTAGAAATTCCACAATAAAATTCATACCAATACTTCGGTATAATGATATTGAAAGAATAACATTTCTTAAGCTTATAAACAATTTATTTAAATTGTTTACACTTTACTAATTAATGCATTTAATCATCATAAAATGCCAACTCTTACAATTTCATCATCAATAATCAAAACCCTCATCAAAAATCTGCATATACCTCATATAGGATTCTCAAGCCATAAAATCCTATTTTCCAATTTTCTTTCTTCACAAAACATATTTAATTCATTAACTCATAACTAGACCATTTTCATAAAAAATACCAAATCAATTCCAAAAATATTTCTTTTCTGGGATTTAACATAATATAGTCCCATAGTGAACATATATTTTTCTCAGAATTTTTAAAAGTCATTTACTATTTTTCATATGGTCAAAACAGCCGAATATTTAGACATTTATCAAAAATTATACTTTTGTCTAAAAATTCTGAAATTTACAGAGTATACTTCTATCATATACATGTACTCCCAATAAAAATTTCATCAATTTTGGAGTTAACCACAAGGAATTATAAGCTATTACTTTTAAAATAGTTTTTTCTCAGAAAATTCATAACTCTCAATCTATACATCCAAAAATCACTATTTTTGGACACAATCAAGAAAACTCATCAAAATATCATTTAAATTTTTCCAGAATTTTTTGAAGGTCAGAAAAATTACGAAACTGAAAAACATAACAACCCTTAAAATTCCTTACTATCCCTTACTATCCCTTACCTCAAAAGAGCAGTACTTCTGATCGGTATAAGGCTGAAGGAAACTTGCACTGATGAATAGCAACTCACCAAGTATCTAAATACTCACAAAATACACTCAATAATCTAGAGAGAGAAAGAGAGAAAGCTTATGTTTCTGGTATGATTTTCAATTCTAACTTAGCCCTCTATTTATAGGAAAATTTTGGTAGGTTTGACCTGCAACCTGATGGCTTTACCTGCTACTATTCCCACCCACCACATTTGAAATATAATTCAGCACATTTCTTCACCAACCACAAGTGGGGCCCACCAATTCTAGAATTTTCCACCAAAATGATAAACTCCGAAAATTCAACAATTTCTGAACCAGTCATCTCGTAAAATTCATAATAAATCATACGTTCATTTTTAACGGTTCAAAATTTGTGGACATATACTCAACTTATATATGTATAACATATCCAAATATTACCACGATCCAACGGTCGGATTAAAAATTATAACACCCGCAATATTTCTCAAAAAAATCCTGATTTTTAATACCTCCATTCCGACAAAAATACGGATAAAAATCTCAACATTAACTCCTTCATTTTTTAACCACAAAAATATATCCCTCATTTATATCCACATAAAATAAATATTTCCTTATCATATGAATCAATAATTAATTATTCACAAATAATATTACAGAATCACATTTATGACAACCAGGCCGTTCCCAGGAAAGAGGGGGCTTTCCAATAAGGATTTCTCCTTACTGGCGCGCAATTAGATGACCAAACCTCTCCTTAGACAGAACTTTCTAGACATTGCCAATAATGCTATCTAATAATACTATTCAAATAATATGAATTATTGATCTGATAATGGAAAATACTGTGCAGCAACAATTATTGAACAACAATAATATAAAATTTCAACGTAGCAATTATTGAATCAATAAAATAAAATATTGAACAGTAATTACTGTAACAATTATTGAGTAGTGCCTTCTTACGTAAGAATCAATAATTTCAAAAATACTATGCAATACCGTGTGCTACTGTGCAATAACGCGTATTACTGTATTTTAACCACCGGGTATTCCAACAGTGTTAACGGTAACAACTACGCCGTTATTTGTAAAAACTTAAATTTTTGTCGTTATCTTCATCCGACAGTTATTCGTTATGGGGCCCACAAATAGCTGCGCCGTCGTACGAATATTCCCCGACAGAAAGAATATTCCACGACCAAACGAATATTCCCCGACAACAATGATTATTTTATAACCACTTGCTTATTTTGAAAAAAATATTCACATTTCACCCATAACTTTAAACTTTTATCAATTTAACCATTTACTGAATAGTAATTATAAGAAAAATTGAATACTTTTATTTCATAAAATTCGGGGTCTTACAATCTCCCCTCCTTATGAAATTTCGTCCCCGAAATTTACGTACCTGGTATTTCAAAGAGTTGAGAATACCTTCCTTTCATTTCAAATTCCATCTTCTCTGTCATCATAATTTCTCCATTGCTCATCTCCTGTATTTCAAATAACATTCTAGAATACAGCTTCAAAACAAGTGTTAATTTAACAAATTAACATATCACATAATATCCCGATATTATGACTGACCAACAAATAAGCTTAGGTAGGAAACACTAGCGAAGGATTTACTCATCTCTCCCCTCCTAGTTGTATTCCCCGATCTCCGCCAGAGATCATATCCCCAAGCTCTGATACCACCTGTGACAACCCCAAAATAGGTCCATTCCATCCAACCCATTCTGAGTCGTCAAATACATGGTACAGAAAATAACTACAACTTTATTACAACAATTGTCGTGCAAAATACAACAACACATATGCTGTGAGTTTGGATACAAATATATACCAAATGTGACTCATGTTCCAACCGTGGACATCACCTCACAAAGGTACCTTACATAAAGGTACAGTCAAAAACTGTTTTAGAAATTAGAATCTTTGGGAAGTGCTCAAGGAAACCTTCGTACATGGGAGGCCACGCGTCTAGGTTATGATAGATATCATATGGCCACAGAATTATCCTTGGTTGACCCAATAGACCCCAAAGAAAAACGAGAAGATTACTATCATATTCTTCCCAATGGTGAGTCTTCTCTTGACTTATCATTATCTCCACTGTCTCTAATTGAGAATTATACTTTAAACAAACACCAAGATTATATAGGTAGTGCTCGTATATATACTCAGCAAGTGGATGAGCACAACCCTGTCTTATGATGACACGAGGTTGTATGTCATTAGACATCTTGTATGATAGTGACAAAACACCCTTCCAACGTTGGGTTCGCCTCACCCTATTTTCTTCACCAAATATAACTACTAAATGATGACCACCGTTCTATTCCCTTGTTACCCTCGCTCGACCCAGCTACACTCTTATTACCTGAAAGGAATTGTGAAGCAAAAGGGTGAGCACAACTAGCTCAGTAAAGAATATCATGACTAAAGATAATTCAATTATCAATAGCCTTCATCAACAATAAATCAGAGATTTAGAACATATGGTAAATGATAAAAATTTCAACCATAGTTGCAGCGGAACGAGCAATCCATTAGAAGAGTCAAATAGACCATAAAGTCTATTATCTTCTCCATGTTAAAAATCCACCAACAATATTTTATCCATGTAACATCACTCAACAGTTCCTTTTCACAATCATATGAATAACTCATAATCATAATTGTGACTATAAATTTTTCTTCGCACCCAGGACGAAGAATATTTTCATCACATGTCTTTACCTGAAACATCAAAGATCATGGTTATACCAAATCACAGTTCCTGTTCATAATCATACTAATAAACCCATCTTTGCACTACGACCAAAGATATTCAACAACAGTTTATCTTTGCACTACGGGCCAAAGATATTCATCAACAGACCATCTTTGCACTACAGGCCAAAGATATTCATCTACAATTCATCTTTGCACTACAGGCCAAAGATATTCCTCTACAATTCATCTTTGCACTACAGGCCAAAGATATTCCTCAACAATTCATATTTGCACTACAGGCCAAATATATTCATATCTCAAAGAAATATATAATCATTTCAGAATTTATATACACCATAATTATAACCATGTTAATCAATTCATCTTTACACTTAAGCTAAAGATATTCAATTGTAAATTCAATGGTCATGATCATACCAGTCACAATTCAACTTTGCACTACAGGCCAAAGAGAACCCTAGTCATGATCATACCAATAATCTACCCATCTTTACACTCCAGTGAAAGAGAAATTCAA
The DNA here is from genome assembly GCA_016801055.1 of Panax notoginseng. Classification (NCBI taxonomy): domain Eukaryota; kingdom Viridiplantae; phylum Streptophyta; class Magnoliopsida; order Apiales; family Araliaceae; genus Panax; species Panax notoginseng. Next base: position 12,572,665 of record CM029014.1, read on the forward strand.
CATCAGAGTTATAAAAATGTTATATATGATAATAAAATCAATATAATCAACATATAGATTTAATCTCAAGAGTAATATTCATAAATCAACTATAATTTGGTTAGTAAAAGAAACCAATTTTGTCGTGAATAGTAACTCGTGAATAGTAACACCGACTCAAAAAGGTAGAAATTCCACAATAAAATTCATACCAATACTTCGGTATAATGATATTGAAAGAATAACATTTCTTAAGCTTATAAACAATTTATTTAAATTGTTTACACTTTACTAATTAATGCATTTAATCATCATAAAATGCCAACTCTTACAATTTCATCATCAATAATCAAAACCCTCATCAAAAATCTGCATATACCTCATATAGGATTCTCAAGCCATAAAATCCTATTTTCCAATTTTCTTTCTTCACAAAACATATTTAATTCATTAACTCATAACTAGACCATTTTCATAAAAAATACCAAATCAATTCCAAAAATATTTCTTTTCTGGGATTTAACATAATATAGTCCCATAGTGAACATATATTTTTCTCAGAATTTTTAAAAGTCATTTACTATTTTTCATATGGCCAAAACAGCCGAATATTTAGACATTTATCAAAAATTATACTTTTGTCTAAAAATTCTGAAATTTACAGAGTATACTTCTATCATATACATGTACTCCCAATAAAAATTTCATCAATTTTGGAGTTAACCACAAGGAATTATAAGCTATTACTTTTAAAATAGTTTTTTTCTCAGAAAATTCATAACTCTCAATCTATACATCCAAAAATCACTATTTTTGGACACAATCAAGAAAACTCATCAAAATATCATTTAAATTTTTCCAGAATTTTTGAAGGTCAGAAAAATTACGAAACTGAAAAACATAACAACCCTTAAAATTCCTTACTATCCCTTACTATCCCTTACCTCAAAAGAGCAGTACTTCTGATCGGTATAAGGCTGAAGGAAACTTGCACTGATGAATAGCAACTCACCAAGTATCTAAATACTCACAAAATACACTCAATAATCTAGAGAGAGAAAGAGAGAAAGCTTATGTTTCTGGTATGATTTTCAATTCTAACTTAGCCCTCTATTTATAGGAAAATTTTGGTAGGTTTGACCTGCAACCTGATGGCTTTACCTGCTACTATTCCCACCCACCACATTTGAAATATAATTCAGCACATTTCTTCACCAACCACAAGTGGGGCCCACCAATTCTAGAATTTTCCACCAAAATGATAAACTCCGAAAATTCAACAATTTCTGAACCAGTCATCTCGTAAAATTCATAATAAATCATACGTTCATTTTTAACGGTTCAAAATTTGTGGACATATACTCAACTTATATATGTATAACATATCCAAATATTACCACGATCCAACGGTCGGATTAAAAATTATAACACCCGCAATATTTCTCAAAAAAACCCTGATTTTTAATACCTCCATTCCGACAAAAATACGGATAAAAATCTCAACATTAACTCCTTCATTTTTTAACCACAAAAATATATCCCTCATTTATATCCACATAAAATAAATATTTCCTTATCATATGAATCAATAATTAATTATTCACAAATAATATTACAGAATCACATTTATGACAACCAGGCCATTCCCAGGAAAGAGGGGGCTTTCCAATAAGGATTTCTCCTTACTGGCGCGCAATTAGATGACCAAACCTCTCCTTAGACAGAACTTTCTAGACATTGCCAATAATGCTATCTAATAATACTATTCAAATAATATGAATTATTGATCTGATAATGGAAAATACTGTGCAGCAACAATTATTGAACAACAATAATATAAAATTTCAACGTAGCAATTATTGAATCAATAAAATAAAATATTGAACAGTAATTACTGTAACAATTATTGAGTAGTGCCTTCTTACGTAAGAATCAATAATTTCAAAAATACTATGCAATACCGTGTGCTACTGTGCAATAACGCGTATTACTGTATTTTAACCACCGGGTATTCCAACAGTGTTAATGGTAACAACTACGCCGTTATTTGTAAAAACTTAAATTTTTGTCGTTATCGTCATCCGACAGTTATTCGTTATGGGGCCCACAAATAGCTACGCCGTCGTACGAATATTCCCCGACAGAAAGAATATTCTACGACCAAACGAATATTCCCCGACAACAATGATTATTTTATAACCACTTGCTTATTTTGAAAAAAATATTCACATTTTACCCATAACTTTAAACTTTTATCAATTTAACCATTTACTGAATAGTAATTATAAGAAAAATTGAATACTTTTATTTCATAAAATTCGGGGTCTTACACCCAGGGTAGGTTATTAGTAATATACACAGATTAGCCTTTGAAGAAAATTATGGGCAGACCCGAAGTTTCGGGGAGGTTAGCTGCATGGACGATGGAGTTGTCCCAATTTTTTATTGAATATCATCCCCGAACAGCTATTAAGAGGCAGGCCTTAGCTGATTTTGTGGTCGAATGTTCCTTTTCTGAAGCGGATGAAGCTGTGGAAGAAGCTGGAGGGTCTGACAGGACAGCTGCAGTTCTTCAGCAGAATCAGAGCTCGTGGACGTTGTATGCAGATGGGTCTTCTACTTCGGATGTCAGTGGAGCAGGGATTATTTTGACGAGTCTGGAGGGATTCAAGGTGCAACAAGCCATCAGATTCGGGTTTAGGGAAACGAATAACGAGGCAGAGTATGAGGCGGTGCTGGCAGGGTTACGACTGGCTAAGAGCCTCGAAGTGCAGAGAATAGTAATATTCAGTGATTCTCAGTTGATCGTCAAGCAAGTCTCAGGGGAATATAAAGCTCGAGGTCAGAGAATGGTCAAGTACTTGGCAGAACTAAAAGATCAGCTTCAGTATTTCCAATCGTACGAGTTTCAAGGAGTCGGGCGTGACGATAATTCCATTGCCGATGCACTCTCAAAGCTAGCCACTACGGATGCTAACATTTTTGATGGGTCAGTTTACTTGGAGATTTTACAACATCCTAGTGTTCAACATGAATTGGTAATGTGCATCGAACGAACCAACTGCTGGTTGACTCCATATCTGGAGTATCTGGCAGATGGCTTTTTACCTTCGGATCAGATGCTGGCTAAGAAAATCAAGTACAAAAGTGCCAACTTCGTTCTGATAGATGGAGATCTTTTTCGAAGAGCCTTTTCATCCCCATTGCTGAAATGTTTGACTTCGTCCGAAGCTAAATATGCTCTTCGAGAAGTTCACAAGGGCATCTATGGCGACCATATGGCTGCTAAGTCGTTAGCCTACAAAGTACTTCGGCAGGGGTACTATTGGTCTACCATCTTCAAGGAAGCTACGGAATACGTCAAGAAGTGTGAGAAGTGTCAACTAAACAGTCTAATCCCACATCAGCCACCAGAAGAGCTATACTCGATCTTATCTCCTATACCTTTTGATGTCTGGGGGGTTGATATATTGGGTCCATTGCTAAAAGCCAAATGTTAGGTCAGTTTTGTTATAGTTGCCATCGATTATATGACCAAATGGGTAGAAGCAAAGTCACTTAGGTTAATAACGGAACAGGAATGCTTGAAGTTCATGAAGGAGTTAGTAGTGTTTCGTTTTGGAATTCCTAAGATGGTGATATCGGACAACGGACGTCAATTTGTGGGATCAAAATTTGAAGCATTTTTGAAGAAGTTGAGAGTTCAGCACAGAAAGACTTCAGTAGCTCATCCTCAGTCGAATGGACAAGTCGAAGTGACCAACAGGACGCTGCTGAATGGGATCAAGCGTAGGCTGGATGAAGCTAAGGGAAGATGGCCAGAGGAGCTGTTCAGCGTGTTATGGACTTATCGGACTACACCAAGAACTACAACAGGGGATTCACATTTTAGACTGACCTATGGTACTGATGCCTTAGTCCTAGTTAAAATTGGTTCTCCAAGTCTTCGGGTTAGTCAATTCAAAGAGATTTACAACGAATAAGGGCTGAAGGTCAATCTGGATTTGCTCGAAGAAGTCAGGGAAACAGCTTTGATCATTGACGGCCTATCAACGAAGAGTGGCTAAACATTACAATAAGGGGGTAAAGCTTCGTAGATTCGAAGTGGGAGATTTTGTCCTTAGAGAAGTCGAAGCATCTAAACCTTAGAACTTGGGAAAGCTGATGCCAAACTGGGAAGGACCGTATGAAATCATCGAGGTACCGAAGCCGGGGACTTATCGGTTAAGGGCACCAGACGGATTAGAGATCAAGAATACTTGGCATGCCGGCAGGCTTCGAAAGTATTTTCAGTAGATACAATGTCAGTACACCAGAAGTCTGTAAATGTTTAAGTTATCATTAATAAAAGTTTCCTTTTTCTCAACAAGTCTTGTCTTCGTTGCTGTAAACGTCATCGGTGTAAGAAGGTTCGGGTGGACTCGTTGACCATTCGATGGTAGCCTTATCGGCAGGTGGTCCTTATGAGTTTGTCAGGCCCTTCGTGGTAGGCAAACGTCATCAGTGTAAGGAGGTTCGGGTGGATTCGCTGACCATTCGATGGTAGCCTTATCGGCAGGTAGTCCTTATGAGTTTGTCAGGCTCTTCGTGGTAGGCAAACGTCATCGGTGTAAGGAGGTTCAGGTGGACTCGCTGACCATTCGATGGTAGCCTTTTCGGCAGGTGGTCCTTATGAGTTTGTCAGACCCTTCGTGGTAGGCAAACGTCATCGGTGTAAGGAGGTTCGGGTGGACTCGCTGACCATTCGATGGTAGCCTTATCGGCATGTGGTCCTTATGAGTTTGTCAGGCCCTTCGTGGTAGGCAATCGTCATCGGTGTAAGGAGGTCCGGATAGACTCGCTGACCCTTCGATGGTAGCCTTATTGGCAAAAGGTCCTTTAGACTTTGTCAGACCCTTCGTGGTAGGTAAATGTCATCCAGAGGGATTGTTAGGCCCTTTGTGGTAAATAAATTCCCGACAAAGTAGATCTACCTCACACTTCGGTAACGAGTAATTATTACTTTACTACCTGATTTTATCTAAGTGTTGAGTTCGAATTGCATTATTATTTGATTTGATCTTATCCTTTTAACTTGTTTAGTTATTTACTAACTGTTCAAGTTAAGTTCATATAAAGAACTCGTACATTTTTCAAAATGATTGATATTGGAATATTGACAAATAAGGAATAAAATTGATATTTCATTTACATAATATCGTTTACAAAACGATAGAAATTTTTACAGAAATTCTACAGCTAAGGGAGAAGAAAATCATCTTCAGGCGTCAGCTTCGTCTTCCAAAGAGTCGAGAATGGTCGGATCAACCTTGGTTGTGACAAGTTTTGCCTTGTCTTTACTTCGGCGCTCGTCATATCCATCCGAGAACATTTGGACAATCTCCTCATTCAACTTAGCTGATTTTCGGTAGTCTTGTTGAATTTATTTTTGAAGATCTTCGGTCAGAGGGGGACCCAAATCTCTCAAAGTACGAAGCTCTCGAAGCTCCTCTTCGAGATTTGCTCGTTCCTTCAGATGTCTCAACTCCCTAGCTTCAAATTTGTTCACCTGCAGCGCCAAGCTCTTGTTGGTTTTCACAAATGTTTCGTTTTTCTGCACAAGGACTTCATTTATACGAACTAAGTCTACGTTCATATTGACGGTGATTCGGTGCGTGGCTTCGGCTGTCTCCAGTTTCTCTTTTAACTTATTCAAATCCTTTTGGAGGCATTCACTATTGAAGAGAGCGGTACCGTGGTCTCTTCTCTCTTTGTTTAGAGCCGACGTCAGAATAACATTCTCTCGTCTGGCTGCGTCTTCTTCGGCTTCGATTTCTTTATATCTGGGAAGAAGCTGTTAGAGTTTATGCCCTAGAGGCCAATTATTTGATATAATTGCTTAACGTTTTGATATTTTGTTTGATTGAATAAATGAATGATTTTATTATGGTTTTATTTACTGCGTTATATAAATGTTAACATAATAAAAATCCTTAGAATAATGATACAAATTATATAGTTTCAAGTATGTGACTTGAACATGAAATTATATAATTATAATTAGTATCATTGTTCTTAAATGTCCCTAGTCGAGTATCATTATTGATGGGACAACAATGATGCATTAAGACTAGTATGTTGATTGACTGGTGACCAAATCTCATTGGTCATAAATATATGAGTTATTAAGTCAATGCATAGGTACATGTTAGAGAACGATGTACTGGACAGACCCACCATGAGAATTCTATATGGAGCATAATGCAAAGTGTCATTAGTAATTCTCATAGTGACAATGATGTAATGGTCCTCCGACCTGAAATCACTATATTACTACACGAAAATTTATGTACTTTGATATCATCAAATGCCACCTTTAATAGGGAGGACTATAAAGGTGATTATTGGGTACATCATTAATCGTGTGAGGAATATGAGTGATCTAGATGGAATTTAACCATCCTATATATTAGGGGTGATATCCATAGGCCTCTTAATTGAGTAGGACTATCAAATGCATGGCCATGCTTAAATAGTGATTTGTTTCATATAGTCCACTCATTGATCAAGAAAAACTCAGATTAAATTATGAAGAGTATGACACATTCCATGACTCGAGTTTAATCTTGGATATTAAGGTTAAAAGGATTAAATTACATTGAAGCATTGGTCACGAAAAGGTTGTATCGAATCATCGATCTTATTATTACTTGGGTAGCAGTGATGCATTACTAGATGTCGCTCACCGTTTATAACTTTATAATATGATTTTAAAGTTATTGCCAACGTAATAATAACCTATATGTTCACACACATAGAACGTAATTTAAAAGGGAATTAATTTAAATTTTAAGGATTTAAATATATTAATATAATTAATAGTATTTAAATTACGAATTTGAATTAAAAGGATAATTTGTATATATGTATATTAATTAAGTAAGACTTAATTAAGATATATATATATATATATATATATAAATTCGGATTTTATGAAATTAGGTTTTGATTAATACCTTTTAACTACTATATATATGATATATAGCAGCCACTTAGGGTATTATTAAAAAACCAAAAACCCTAGCCACTCTCAGAGAGAGACTAGAGAAAAACAGTTCTAAAATCCTCATCCTTGGTGGCTAGTACTACAGTTCCTTCTTCTGCAGATCGTAGGACGATTCGCGAAGCGTTCGTGTGGATACCGTAGAGGCGCGATTCATTTGGATTGCGTTGGAGATTTGAGCGCATCAATTTAATTTTCATAATCAGTATAATTTCTAACCACTGAGTTAATTGATTTTCGTATGGATCCTATTTAGGGTTTCGAAATTGCTTTATATTTATTCTATTTCTGCTGTGTGTTTCTGTCGAAACCCAACAGAAGCCTCCCGAAGACAGCATTTGCCTGCAGACATCCAAAGATAGTCTGTGAATTGTTAAAAGAGGTACATAATTTCCAATATTCAGATTGAACAACTAACTCACCTTAGTCTGGTAACTCATGCATTCCTCGATTAAATCCCTAATCGAGCTGTTTCCGAACCGATGGTCATCGGTCTCCCGAACAAAGTAGTCGAACAGCTGAAAAAGAGAGTTTGCATTAAACTCCGGCCATACGGTGGGTGAAGATGTGGCTTCTCGCCTGAAGGCTGAGGGGGAGGATCATGTTGGAGAGGGCATGGGTGGTTCAAGAGGCGGTGGTAGTTGATCGTCAGAAGGTTGTTTCCTCTTACGGGACAGAGTTGAAGACTCAGTTTGTTTTTTAAGCTCGTCTTCAGAGACATGAATCTTCACAGGGATGACGATGGGAGGATCGACTTCGACAGTGGGAATCCAGAGTTCGTCGGCAGGTAAAGGGGTTACCTTGATCCTCCTTTTCTTGATGCGGAGGGCTTGCATCCGCTCATTCACAGGCATATCAATCAAAGTTGTTGCAGAAGCGGGTTGAGATTCTTGAGGGTTTGTCCAGACTTTTCGAATAACCCTCTTATTTCTTCGAGGTTGGCTAGGTTCCTCTTCAGCGACGAAGTATGCCAATTGATTCTCGATGTCTTGGTTCTCGGAGGTCGAAGGTTCCTCAGGTGGGACTTCGGCGGAAGGTGACGAAGGTTTACCGGAGAGGTACCTGTCCATATCCTTTTGATCGATCGAAGTCGGTTTGATAAGAGACACTGTATAGACAAAGAAGCAATTTAGACACTACTAGTATAAATCAATAAACTGTACGTTGGTATAAGTCAAAACTCACATTTGTGGTCATACAACCACGCTTGCTTGCTTAGGAGTTTAAAGGTCCATTCCTTCAGAGGTATCTTCTCTATAATACGCGTCATTTCTCTTATACGCTCCTCGGATATATCTCCGAAGTCTGCAGAGACGCGATCAGAAGTAGTCTAGTCCGGGATGGAGGAGATTTCGGGTCCGTTGACGAAGAACCATTTATTGTGCCATCCTCGATTGCTCGAATGAGTGTCCATTAGAGGCCGCTTCTCGATTCTGGCATTAGGCTTAGGAGCTATTTTACTCAGCACCTTGAAGCCTTTTTCCCGAGACTTCCCAACCGAAAAGAGGGTAAAGAAAGAATCAACAGTGGGAGGGACTCCTATCTCGTAGCAGAAAGCTATGTAAGCCAGTATATAGATATATGAATTCGGCACCAATTGGGCGAACCCAACTCCAACAAACCCTAGAAGGGTGATCAAGATGGCATGAAGGGGAAACCATACTCCCTTCTCCAAAAACGTTATCGGGACGGCGGTCCAACCGTTGGGGCGCTGGTACATTCTTTCATGGGATGCTGCGATCCTCACCCTGTGGGTATCCGGTATTTGATAGCGAGTCCGAATATTACGGAGCTCGACCTCAGTAACGGTGGAGGGGGTGTTAGCGTAAGGAAAATCCTCATTCTTAAAAAATTTGGATAGGTTGGGAAGTGGTTCAAGAGACGGAGCTTTCTTACTCAGAGTATCAATTTGGGGGTTTGAGCTCGAAGCCTCTTTGCTAGGGCTTGGGTGGGGAGTAACGGCGGTAATGGGGGTTACACGAAATGGAGAACTCTTATCAAAACTTTGAGATGCCATTGTTGAAAATTTACAGAGAAAATGAAGAAACTTGAGAAGGAGAATGCAATAAGCTCTTGTAGACTCGAAATAGCAGGGAACCATCTAAGGTGAGTGGATAGCAGCTTTTATAGTAGACGGTCTTTTCAAATTTTTACGAAAACCAAGGGCGGCGCATTAATTGGAGGTAATGATGTAGGAGGGGAAGAGGTAGCGTCCGATTTTGGGTTTAATGATTTACCCGGAGTGGATTTATATCCCTTGGGCCTCCAGTTTTTGTCCATAAAGCTGACAGAGGAGTGCCATTTGGGCCTCAGTGGGTTTTTCTTGTTTCCATCTTTTTACCATGGGCCTATATTATTAGCAGTCTTCCATTAAACATCATATTTAACAAAAGACTGGGGGGCAATGTTGGGCCATGATACTTTAACTATTGGGCCGGACCTATTGGGCTCCTCCTTTATATTATATTCCTCATACCTTAGATGTATTGGGCCTCTCATTTGGACCGGTCCTCTATGCAAATTACAATTTGACCCATCTTTGACCTATAATCATGACAAAGGATGATAGTTGACTGTGATCTGCCACCTTTCTGCATGACATTAATGAGGATAGGACTCAGATGACCGGCGGTGGCAAACAGTGGCAGCATGGAGTGGGTGAACTGCACACTTTCTGTAAGACCCCGAATTTTATGAAATAAAAGTATTCAATTTTTTTTATAATTACAATTCAGTAAATGGTTAAATTGATAAAAAGTTAAAGTTATGGGTGAAATGTAAAATTTTTTTCAAAATACACAAGTGGTTATAAAATATTCATTGTTGTCGAGGAATATTCGTTTGGTCGTGGAATATTCTTTCTGTCGGGGAATATTCGTACGACGGCGCAGCCATTTGTGGGCCCCATAACAGAATAACTGTCGGATGAAGAAAACGACAAATTTGAGTTTTTACAAATAACAACGTAGTTGTTACTGTAAGACCCCGAATTTTATGAAATAAAAGTTTTCAATTTTTCTTATAATTACAATTTAGTAAATGGTTAAATTGATAAAAAAAAAATTAAAGTTATGGGTGAAATGTAAAAATTGTTCAAAATAAATAAGTGGTCCTACCTAAGCTTATTTGTTGGTCAGTCATAATATCGGGATATTATGTGATATGTTAATTTGTTAAATTAACCCTTGTTTTGAAGCTGTATTCTAGAATGATATCTGAAATATAGGAGATGAGCAATGGAGAAATCATGAGGACAGGGAAGATGAAATCTGAAATGAAAGTAAGGTATTCTCAACTCTTTGAAATATCAGGTACGTAAATTTCGGGGACGAAATTTCATAAGGAGGGGAAATTGTAAGACCCCGAATTTTATGAAATAAAAGTATTCAATTTTTCTTATAATTACAATTTAGTAAATGGTTAAATTGATAAAAAAAAATTAAAGTTATGGGTGAAATGTAAAAGTTGTTCAAAATAAATAAGTGGTTATAAAATAATCATTGTTGTCGGGGAATATTCGTTTGGTCGTGGAATATTCTTTCTGTCGGGGAATATTCGTACGACGGCGCAGTTATTTGTGGGCCCCATAACAGAATAACTGTCGGGTGAAGAAAACGACAAATTTAAGTTTTTACAAATAACGGCGTAGTTGTTACCGTTAACACTGTTGGAATACCCGGTGATTAAAATACAGTAATACGCGTTATTGCACAGTAGCACAAGGTATTGCACAGTATTTTTTAAAATTATTGATTCTTACGTAAGAAGGCACTACTCAATAATTGTTACAGTAATTACTGTTCAATATTTTATTTTATTGATTCAATAATTGCTACGTTGAAATTTTATATTATTGTTGTTTCAATAATTGTTGCTGCACAGTATTTCCCATTATCAGATCAATAATTCATATTATTTGAATAGTATTATTAGATAGCATTATTGACAATGTCTAGAAAGTTCTGTCTAAGGAGAGGTTTGGTCACCTAATTGCGCGCCAGTAAGGAAAAATTCTTATTGGAAAGCCCCCTCTTTCCTGGGAACGGCCTGGTTGTCATAAATGTGATTCTGTAATATTATTTGTGAATAATTAATTATTGATTCGTATGATAAGGAAATATTTATTTTATGTGGATATAAACGAGGGATATATTTTTGTGGTTAAAAATGAAGGAGTTAATGTTGAGGTTTTTATCAGTATTTTTGGAATGGAGGTATTAAAAATTAGGGTTTTTGAGATATTTTGCGGGGGTTATAATTTTTAATCCGACCGTTGGATCGTGGTAATTTTTGGATATGTTATACATATATAAGTTGAGTATATGTCCACAAATTTTGAACCGTTAAAAATGAACGTATGATTTGTTATGAATTTTACGAGATGACTGGTTCAGAAATTGTTGAATTTTCGGAGTTTATCATTTTGGTGGAAAATTCTAGAATTGGTGGGCCCCACTTGTGGTTGGTGAAGAAATGTGCTGAATTATATTTCAAATGTGGTGGGTGGGAATAGTAGCAGGTAAAGCCATCAGGTTACAGGTCAAACCTACCAAAATTTTCCTATAAATAGAGGGCTAAGTTAGAATTGAAAATCACACCAGAAACAAGTTTTCTCTCTTTCTCTCTCTATATTATGAAACATATTTTGTGAGTATTTAGATACTTTGAGAGTTGCTATTCAGTGCAAGTTTCCTTCTACTTTGCATTCCAGTCAGAAGTGCTGCTCTTTTGAGGTAAGGGATTGTAAGGGATTTTAAGGGTTATTATGTTTTTCAGTTCGTAATTCTTTTGACCTTCAGAAAATTCTAAAAAAATTTAAAATGATATTTTGATGAGTTTTATTGATTGTGTCCAAAAATGGTGATTTTTGGATGTATAGATTAAGAATTATGAATTTTACGGGAAAAGACTATTTTAAAAGTAACCGCTTATAACTGCTTGTGGTTAACTCCATAATTGATTAAATTTTTATTGGAAGTATATCTATATAATATTTGTATACTCTGTGAATTTTGGAATTTTTGGATAAAAAGACAATTTATGATAAATGTCTAAATATTCGGCGGTTTTGGCCATATGAAAAATAGTAAATGAATTTTAAAAATTCTGAGAAAAATATATGTTCAATATGGGACTATATTCTGATAAATCCCAGAAAAAAATATTTTTGGAACTAATTTGGTATTTTTAATGAAAATATACTAGTTATGAATAATTGAATTAAATATGTTATGTGAAGGAAGAAAATTGAAAAATATGATTTTATGGCTTGAGAATCATATATGTGGTATAGTCAGATTTTTGATGAGGGTTTTGGTGATTGGTGATGAAATCTTATGAGTTTGGCATTTTATGATGATTAAATGCATTAATTAGTAAAGTGTAAACAATTAAAATAAATTGTTTATAAGCTTAAAGAAATGTTATTCTTTCAATATCATTATACCGAAATATTGGTATGAATTTTATTGTAGAATTTCTACTTTTTTGTGCCGGGGTTACTATTCATGAGTTACTATTCACGAGTTACTATTCACGAAAAAAATGTTTCTTTTTCTGACCAAATTATCGTTGATTTATGATTGTTGCTCTTGAAAATAAATGTAGTTGTTGATAATATTATTTTTATTATCATATATAATATTTTTATAACCCTGATGTTGAATTTCTCTTTCACTTTAGTGTAAAGATGGGTAAAATATTGGTATGATCGTGACTGAGGAATATCTTTGGCCTGTAGTGCAAAGATGAATTGTTAACTGGTATGATCATGACCATTGAATTTATAATTGAATATGTGACGCCCCCAAAATAGGTATACAACACCCATTCTGAGTCGCCAAAATACATGGTACAGAAACAACTACATCTTTATTATTACAACACAAGAACTGTGAGTTTAAATACAAATATTGTCATTTAGACAATATCCACACTCAAATAAGCCCTCATTACAATTATTGATACATTATTTCACAAAAATAGTGAGGACTACTAAAGTAACTTCTAGAACCATCATTCCATACCCCGACTAGTACTCGCTACATTCTCGCCTCCTGAGAAAAATGGAATAAAAAGGAAAAGGGTGAGCTCAACTAGCCCAGTAAAGAACATTATGACTAAGATAATACAGAACAAATTATCGTTAGTCTTCAACAGGGAAAAATCTAATAGAATACAATAGACAACAAGTTTTAAATCAATAACTGCAGCGGAAACAGCAAACCATTAGAAGAGTCAAGTAGAGAATGAGTTCTACTATCTTCTAAGATTTAAAAGTCCATCATCAATATTTTATCCCTGTAACAACAATCAATAACCATCTTTAATCAAATATTCATCTTTGCACTACAGGCCAAAGATATTCATTTGTATCACCAGTCGGTCATGTTCATCTCAACACCTGTTCATCTTTGCACTACGGGCCAAAGATATTCATCAGTTAATCATTCATCTTTGCACTACGGCCAAAGATATTCAGTAATATCATCATTTAGGACTGAGGATGATGAAAAATATATTAAAGAAAACGAATCCAGTGAAACAAAATAACAAATATTAAGGATTCGTATTTCGATTTATTCATGTCCAAAAAAAATACCTTATAATTATTCATAGTGAAGTAGAATTCAAGAATGATCAAAATATGGATACAATCAAAGCTAGTACCCAGAATAGATATTTTGGACGAAAAGAAGAAAATTTTATTTTTCGGTGAATAGTAACTCGTGAATAGTAACTCGTGAATAGTAACTCATGAATAGTAACCCCGACGTGAAAAGTTCCAAATTTGATAAAATTTCCAACCAATATTTCGGCATAATGATATTGAAGAAATAATATCATTTTTGAATAAAATAACATCCCTTACCTCGTACAGACAGTACTTCTGGTCGGAATACCGGTATAAGGCTGAAAGACACTTGCTCTGATGAATAGAAACTCTCAAAGTATCTAAATACTCACAAAATACACTCAATAATCTAGAGAGAGAAAGAGAGAAAACTTGTTTCTGGTGTGATTTTCAATTCTAACTTAGCCCTCTATTTATAGGAAAATGTTAGCACGCCGAAGCAGACTTAACCTGCAACCTGATGGCTTTACCTGCTACTATTCCCACCCACCACATTTGAATAAAAATCTCAGCACATTTCTTCACCAACCAAGAGTGGGGCCCACCAATTCTAGAATTTTCTACCAAAATGATTAACTCCGAAAATTCAACAATTTCTGAACCAGTCATCTAGTAAAATTCATAATAAATCATACGTTCATTTTTAACGGTTCAAAATTTGTGGACATATACTCAACTTATATATGTATAACATATCCAAAAATTACCACGATCCAACGGTCGGATTAAAAATTATAACTCCCGCAAAATATCTCAAAAACCCTGATTTTTAATACCTCCATTCCGACAAAAATACTGATAAAAACCTCAACATTAACTCCTTTATTTTTAACCACAAAAATATATCCCTCATTTATATCCACAAAAATAAATATTTCCTTATCATATGAATCAATAATTAATTATTTACAAATAATATTACAGAATCACATTTATGACAACCAGGCCGTTCCCAGGAAAGAGGGGGCTTTCCAATAAGGATTTTTCTTTACTGGCGCGCAATTAGATGACCAAACCTCTCCTTAGACAGAACTTTCTAGACATTGCCAATAATGTTATCTAATAATATTATTCAATAATATGAATTATTGATCTGATAATGGGAAATACTGTGTAGTGACAATTATTGAAACAACAGTAATATAAAATATCAACGCAGCAATTATTGAATCAATAAAATAAAATACTGAACAGTAATTACTGTAACCATTATTGAGTAGTGCCTTCTTACGTAAGAATCAATAATTGGTTTAATACAGTGTGCTACTGTGTAACAACGCGTATTACTGTGTTTTAACCACCGGGTATTCCAACAGTATTAACGGTAACAACTACGCCGTTATTAATAAAAAACATATACTTGTCGTTTTCTTCATCCAATCGCTTTCCGTTATGGGGCCCACAAAAGACTGCGCCGTCGTACGAATATTCCCCGACAGGAAGAATATTCCACGACCAAACGAATATTTCCCGACAACAATGAATATTTTATAACCACTTGCTTATTTAAAATATTTACGCATTTTACCCATAACTAACCTCATTTTAACACTTACTATTTCAAAATAATAAATAGAGGGAATTTAAATTTTATTTATTAATAATTTGGGGTCTTACAACCTCCCCTCCTTATGAAATTTCGTCCTCGAAATTGACGTACGTACCTGGTGTTTCGAAAAGATGAGGATACCTCGCTTTCATTTCCGTTTCCAACTCCCAGGTCATTTCCTCAATAGCATGGTTTCTCCACAAAACTTTAACTTGTGGTATGACCTTCGTGCGTAGGACATGCTCCTTTCTATCCAAGATCTTGACAGGTACCTCTTCGTACGTTAAGTCTTCAGCTATCTCGTCCGGTTCTAACTCAATAACGTGGTCTGGGTCTTTTACATATTTACGTAACACAGATATATGAAAAACATTATGAACACGAGACATACTTGGAGGTAACGCAAGTCTATAGGCCACATTTCCTACTCGGTCAAGAATCTGAAATGGACCAATAAATCGTGGATTGAGCTTTCCTCTCTTCCCAAATCTTGTAACTCCTTTCCATGGAGCCACACGCAACAATACATGATCCCCAATGTCAAATTCCACGTCCTTCCGATGAAGATCCGCATAACTCTTTTGTCGATCCTGTGCCGTTTGTATACGTTGTCGAATCGTTTGGATCTTCTCTGTAGTCATGCGTACCAACTCTGGTCCCAACAATGTTGCTTCACCCACCTCGTCCCAGCATACTGGAGAGCGACACTTTCGTCCATATAATGCTTCAAATGGGGCCACACCTATACTTGCCTGATAACTGTTATTGTAAGAGAATTCCACCAATGGTAGGTACTTATCCCAACTCCCTTTGAAATCTAATACACAAAGTCTTAATAGATCTTCAAGAGTTTGAATAGTCCTCTCTGATTGTCCGTCCGTTTGAGGATGGTATGCCGAACTAAATCGTAAATCTGTGCCCATAGCTTTTTGCAAGCTAACCCAAAATCTTGAAGTGAATCTTGGGTCACGATCCGAAACTATGGATACTGGCATGCCATGCAGTCTCACAATCTCATCTACGTATATACGAGCAAGACGTTCAAGGGAATAAGTCTCCCGTATCGGCAAGAAATGAGCAGACTTGGTTAATCTATCAACAATAACCCAAATAGCATTTATGCCTTGAGAAACCGTGGGAAGACCCGTAACGAAATCCATGGTAATGTGTTCCCACTTCCATTTCGGAATCTCAAGTGGTTGCAATGGACCCTTTGGTACTTGATGTTCCGCCTTTACACGTTGACAAGTTAAACACCTCGAGATAAACTTTGCAATCTCTCTCTTCATATTATTCCACCAAAATGTATGTCGTAGATCACGATACATTTTGGTACTTCCAGGATGGATTGCAAATGGTGTATTGTGTGCTTCCATCATGATCTTGTACTTCAAATCAGAATTGTTAGGAACACAGAGTCTAGAGTGAACTCGAAGTATTCCTTCTTCATCGATTCTTGCTTCTGGAATAGAACCTTCTTGCACTTTCTTCTTCATACGCATCAGCTCTATGTCCGTAGCTTGAGCAGCTTTAACTTTATCGATTAAAGTCGGTTCTACTCGTATATTTGATATCATCATGTGGGTACTTGGAGCCTTCATCTCTATCTCCATCCTTTGCAAGTCATACAAAATGGGCCTTTGTGTTAACAACATTGCACTCGTACCCGCATATGATCTTCTACTCAATGCGTCAGCTACTACGTTTGCTTTTCCAGGATGATATTGGATGGTATGATCGTAATCTTTTAACAGCTCGAGCCAACGTCGCTGCCGCATGTTGAGTTCCTTTTGGGTGAAGAAATATTTAAGGCTTTTATGATCTGTATAGATCTCCACTTTCTCCCCATACAGGTAGTGTCTCCAGATCTTCAACGCGAAAACTACTGCTGCCAACTCCAAATCATGAGTAGGATAATTCCTCTCATATTCTTTGAGTTGTCGCGAGGCATAGGCTATGACTTTCCCATGTTGCATGAGAACACATCCTAACCCTTTGCCTGAAGCATCACTGTAGATAACAAATCCATCCGAACCAGATGGTATTGTCAGAACAGGTGCCGAAATGAGTCTCCTCTTAAGCTCTTGAAAACTCTTCTCACATTCCTCGCTCCATACGAATTTGATATCTTTCCGAGTCAGCTGAGTTAACGGGGTAGCGATTCGAGAAAACCCTTCCACGAATCTTCGATAATAACCAGCTAAGCCTAGAAAGCTACGTACTTCGGTCACCGTCTTTGGTTGCTCCCAACTTTGTATTGCTTCAATCTTCGCCGGGTCAACAGATACTCCATGTTTTGACACCACGTGCCCTAGGAAAGCTACTTTCTCAAGCCAGAACTCGCATTTCTTCAACTTGGCATATAACTTATTTTCACGCAGCCTTTGGAGTACCAGCTTCAAATGATGCTCATGATCTTCACGGCTTTTGGAATATATGAGGACGTCATCAATAAAGACAACAACGAACTGATCCAAATAATCCTTAAATACTCGGTTCATCATATCCATGAAAGCCGCAGGAGCATTAGTCAATCCAAAAGACATAACTAGGAACTCATAATGCCCGTACCGAGTTCTGAAGGCAGTCTTTGGAATATCCTCAGTTTTAACCTTCAGCTGATGATATCCAGAACGAAGATCGATCTTTGAAAAGAACTGTGCTCCTTGTAACTGGTCAAACAGGTCATCAATACGAGGTAGCGGATACCTATTTTTAATAGTGACATGGTTTAATTCCCGGTAATCAATACAAAGTCGCATACTCCCGTCTTTTTTCTTTACAAATAAAACAGGAGCACCCCAAGGAGATGTACTAGGACGAATGAAACCGATGTCCAACAACTCTTGTAGTTGGACCTTTAACTCCTGAAGTTCAATAGGAGCCATTCGATATGGGGTTTTAGAAATGGGCTTTGTACCAGGTTCAAGATCAATAAAGAATTCAATTTCTCGTTCCGGGGGTAGACCGGGAAGTTCTTCAGGAAATACGTCAGGAAAGTCAATAACAACAGGAATATTATTCAAATTTGACGTGTCTTTATTCAAATCCATAACATGGGCTAAGAAAGCTTGACATCCGTTTTTTAATAAACGAATGGCTTTATGGCTTGATATAACAGTGATTGATTTTAATGGCTTAGTTGTTTGAATTCGTACAACAGGTTGGTTAGGAATATGAAAACTAACAACCTTACGAAAACAATCAATTTTGGCATGATGAGTAGTTAGCCAATCAATCCCTAAAATCACATCAAAAGCAAGTATCTTTAAAGAGATAAGGTCAACAGGTAAGGTGATGGTACCAACTTGGATCACACAAGATTTATAAACAGTGGATGTGATGAAAGTTTCTCCTAACGGAGTCTCCACAGATAAATCAAAGTCTAACTTCTCCGGAGTCAAGTTTAAACGTTGAGCACAAGCAGGAGAGATAAAAGAATGGGTAGAACCGGTATCTAATAAGGTATAAACTTCGCATGAATTTATGATTAGCTTACCCGTGATCACCTCGTTTGGGTTCCTCGCATGTTGACCGGTCACGACAAACGCTCTTCCAGGAACCGTTGACTTTATCTTTTCTGGGACAGCTTTTTGAGTCACCATCCCCGCTGGACTTGGTTTTGCTACAGTGCAATCTCGAGCGATATGTCCTTCCTTTCCACAATTATAACATACCTTAAACTGTTGTGGGCAGTTTGGGCTGATATGTCCTTCTTTTCCGCACTTATAGCATATAACCGGTGGTCGTTCTCCTCCCTTGGAACCAATTGCTGTTGGTGCTGACGTCTTCGTATTGTCATTGTTGAATCTCCTCTTTTTAAAATCTCCTCCCGACTCGCTTCTTCTATTTTCATAGCCACGATTACCACCAGAGTGGTTGCCGTTCTTGTCTGTATTTTTCTTTCTCCGCTGGTTATCATTGTTCTGATGACTGTTGTCACCGATATGATCCTGGTTGTGATCCCTCAGTTGACCGTACTCGTTATCTCGCTCTAATAATTGAGCCCTGTTGACAACATCTGAATAGAGAGAAAATTTATGAGAAATGAGATATTGACGTATGCCGGGTTTCAAACCTCTCAGAAACATCCTTGTCATACGTTCCTCATTCTCCACCAAATGAGGTGCAAACCTGGACAACTCTGCAAACTTTGCCTCGTACTGAGATACCGTCATATTATTCTGCTCTAGTCTAATAAACTCTACCTCCTTCATATGACGAATACTTTCAGGAAAGTACTTGTCATTGAACAGTTTTTGAAATGTCTCCCAAGACATGCTGAGTGCGGTTGGATGGGTACGCTTCACAGACTCCCACCAGTAATCTGCCTCGCCACGGAACATAAAGGTGGCGAATGGAACCTTCTGTTCCTCCGTGCATCCCAAGACATCGAATATCTTGGTAATTTGCTTGACCCACGTTTCCGCCATGATCGGATCCGGCTTTCCCTTAAATTCTGGTGGTCCCAATTCTTTGAACTGTTTGGCTGTGACAAACCGTGAATTGCTATCATTTCCTCCTGTATTTTGAACACGAGTCTCCCTTGTCTGGTTTTGCATGAATTGCAAAAAACTTCTAAACATTCCATCGTTCATCATCTGCTCATTGGTGTTGTTCACAGGAGGAACATTGCCAGCCTGTTGCACGTTCTCCTCGTTGGTAAGCACCGGTGTCTCCACGGTCTCATTTACTCCACTATTAACATTCTCAGTCGACATTCTCAAATACTGCCATAAATCAAGGGTTAATTAAATAAATTAACAAATCACATAATACCCCTATATTATGACTGACCAATAAATAAGCTTAGGTAGGACACACTAGCGAAGGATTCGTCTCTCCCCTCCTAGTTCTATTCCCCGATCTCCGCCAGAGATCATATCCCTAAGCTCTGATACCAACTGTGACGCCCCCAAAATAGGTATACAACACCCATTCTGAGTCGCCAAAATACATGGTACAGAAACAACTACATCTTTATTATTACAACACAAGAACTGTGAGTTTAAATACAAATATTGTCATTTAGACAATATCCACACTCAAATAAGCCCTCATTACAATTATTGATACATTATTTCACAAAAATAGTGAGGACTACTAAAGTAACTTCTAGAACCATCATTCCATACCCCGACTAGTACTCGCTACATTCTCGCCTCCTGAGAAAAATGGAATAAAAAGGAAAAGGGTGAGCTCAACTAGCCCAGTAAAGAACATTATGACTAAGATAATACAGAACAAATTATCGTTAGTCTTCAACAGGGAAAAATCTAATAGAATACAATAGACAACAAGTTTTAAATCAATAACTGCAGCGGAAACAGCAAACCATTAGAAGAGTCAAGTAGAGAATGAGTTCTACTATCTTCTAAGATTTAAAAGTCCATCATCAATATTTTATCCCTGTAACAACAATCAATAACCATCTTTAATCAAATATTCATCTTTGCACTACAGGCCAAAGATATTCATTTGTATCACCAGTCGGTCATGTTCATCTCAACACCTGTTCATCTTTGCACTACGGGCCAAAGATATTCATCAGTTAATCATTCATCTTTGCACTACGGCCAAAGATATTCAGTAATATCATCATTTAGGACTGAGGATGATGAAAAATATATTAAAGAAAACGAATCCAGTGAAACAAAATAACAAATATTAAGGATTCGTATTTCGATTTATTCATGTCCAAAAAAAATACCTTATAATTATTCATAGTGAAGTAGAATTCAAGAATGATCAAAATATGGATACAATCAAAGCTAGTACCCAGAATAGATATTTTGGACGAAAAGAAGAAAATTTTATTTTTCGGTGAATAGTAACTCGTGAATAGTAACTCGTGAATAGTAACTCATGAATAGTAACCCCGACGTGAAAAGTTCCAAATTTGATAAAATTTCCAACCAATATTTCGGCATAATGATATTGAAGAAATAATATCATTTTTGAATAAAATAACATCCCTTACCTCGTACAGACAGTACTTCTGGTCGGAATACCGGTATAAGGCTGAAAGACACTTG
Organism: Panax notoginseng; assembly: GCA_016801055.1. Lineage (NCBI taxonomy): Eukaryota > Viridiplantae > Streptophyta > Magnoliopsida > Apiales > Araliaceae > Panax > Panax notoginseng. The sequence goes on from CM029014.1 coordinate 12,593,904, forward strand.
CTCTGATGAATAGAAACTCTCAAAGTATCTAAATACTCACAAAATACACTCAATAATCTAGAGAGAGAAAGAGAGAAAACTTGTTTCTGGTGTGATTTTCAATTCTAACTTAGCCCTCTATTTATAGGAAAATGTTAGCACGCCGAAGCAGACTTAACCTGCAACCTGATGGCTTTACCTGCTACTATTCCCACCCACCACATTTGAATAAAAATCTCAGCACATTTCTTCACCAACCAAGAGTGGGGCCCACCAATTCTAGAATTTTCTACCAAAATGATTAACTCCGAAAATTCAACAATTTCTGAACCAGTCATCTAGTAAAATTCATAATAAATCATACGTTCATTTTTAACGGTTCAAAATTTGTGGACATATACTCAACTTATATATGTATAACATATCCAAAAATTACCACGATCCAACGGTCGGATTAAAAATTATAACTCCCGCAAAATATCTCAAAAACCCTGATTTTTAATACCTCCATTCCGACAAAAATACTGATAAAAACCTCAACATTAACTCCTTTATTTTTAACCACAAAAATATATCCCTCATTTATATCCACAAAAATAAATATTTCCTTATCATATGAATCAATAATTAATTATTTACAAATAATATTACAGAATCACATTTATGACAACCAGGCCGTTCCCAGGAAAGAGGGGGCTTTCCAATAAGGATTTTTCCTTACTGGCGCGCAATTAGATGACCAAACCTCTCCTTAGACAGAACTTTCTAGACATTGCCAATAATGTTATCTAATAATATTATTCAATAATATGAATTATTGATCTGATAATGGGAAATACTGTGTAGTGACAATTATTGAAACAACAGTAATATAAAATATCAACGCAGCAATTATTGAATCAATAAAATAAAATACTGAACAGTAATTACTGTAACCATTATTGAGTAGTGCCTTCTTACGTAAGAATCAATAATTGGTTTAATACAGTGTGCTACTGTGTAACAACGCGTATTACTGTGTTTTAACCACCGGGTATTCCAACAGTATTAACGGTAACAACTACGCCGTTATTAATAAAAAACATATACTTGTCGTTTTCTTCATCCAATCGCTTTCCGTTATGGGGCCCACAAAAGACTGCGCCGTCGTACGAATATTCCCCGACAGGAAGAATATTCCACGACCAAACGAATATTTCCCGACAATGAATATTTTATAACCACTTGCTTATTTAAAATATTTACGCATTTTACCCATAACTAACCTCATTTTAACACTTACTATTTCAAAATAATAAATAGAGGGAATTTAAATTTTATTTATTAATAATTTGGGGTCTTACAGAATATCTTTAGCTTAAGTGTAAAGATGAATTGATTAACATGGTTATAATTATTGTTTATATAAATTCTGAAATGATTATATATTTCTTTGAGATATGAATATCTTTGGCCTGTAGTGAAAAGATGAACTGTTGACGAATATCTTTTGCTCGTAGTGCAAAGATGAATTATTGATGAATATATTTGGCTCGTAATGCAAAGATGACTTGTTGTTGAATATCTTTGGCCTGTAGTGCAAAGATGAGTTGTTGATGAATATCTTTGGCTCGTAATGCAAAGATGACCTGTTGTTGAATATCTTTGGCCTGTAGTGCAAAGATGACTTGTTGATGAATATCTTTGGGCCGTAGTGCAAAGATGAATTTATTAGTATGATTATGAACATGAACTGTGATTTGGTATAACCATGATCTTTGATGTTTCAGGTGATGAAAATTATCTTTGTCCTAGATGAGAAAAGAAATTTAGAACTACAATTACGATTATGAGTTATACACGTAATTGTGGACAGGAATTGTTGATTGATATTACAGGAATAAAACATTGTTGGTGGACTTTTAACATGGAGAAGATAATAGATTTTATGGTCTATTTGACTCTTCTAATGGATTCCTCGTTTCGCTACAACTATGGTTGAAAATTTTTATTATCTATCAAATGTTCTAAATCTCTGATTTATTAATAATGAACGTTATTGATAATTTAATTATCTTTAGTCGTGATATTCTTTACTGAGCTAGTTGTGCTCACCCTTTTGCTTCACAATTCCTTTCAGGTAATAAGAGTGTAGCTGGGTCGAGCGGGGGTAACAAGAGAATAGAACGGTAGTATCTAGCTGTGGAGTTCTTCCTAAGCAGTATAGAAAAGTTCATTTAGTAGTTATATTTGGTGAACCCAATAGGGTAAGGCGTACCTAACGTTGGAAGGGTGTTTTGCCACTATTATACAAGATGTCTAATGACATACAACCTCGTATCATCATAAGACAGGGATGTGCTCATCCACTTACTGAGTATATCTACAAGCACTACCTATATAATATTGGTGTTTGTTTGAAGTATAATTCTCAATTAGAAACAGTGGAGATAATGATATGTCAATAGAAGACTCACCATTGGGAAGAATATGATTGTAAACTTCTCGTTTTTCTTTGGGGTCTATTGGATCAACCAAGGATAATTTTGTGGCCATATGGTATCTATCATAACCTAAACGCATGGCCTCCCATGTATGAAGGTTTCCTTGAGCACTTCCCAAAGATTCTAATTTCTAAAACAATCTTTGACTATACCTTTATGTAAGGTGCCACTGTGAGGTGCTGTTCACGGTTGGGACATGTGTCACATTTGGTATATATTTGTATCCAAACTCACAGCATATGTGTTGTTGTATTTAATACGACAATTGTTGTAATAAAGTTGTATTTGTTTTCTGTACCATGTATTTGACGACTCAGAATGGGTTGGATGGAATGAACCTATTTTGGGGTCGTCACACTTTCGACTGAGATGACTGTGAGTGGGGGATTGTGTCAGACGGTAGTGGGTGCCATGAAAAATCGGACTTTGGAGTGTATTTTAGCAAGGATCACATAATCTAAAGGTAACATATCATTTTACACGAATTATTATCTCTCTCTAGACACTAGACATTTTATTCCTCCGTTGTTAACCTTGTGATCGCCAATACTGACTCACACGCCGGAGCTATCCCCCGACGGTCAGACCGTCAAGCTTTTGGTGTTGACTTGTTGAACTGTGCAGGATATTGGACGCGTCTTGCTGATTGGGACGTGAGAAATATCTTGGCGTTAACATTAACTATGAAGAGATACCTCTTAAAAGTTTATTTAAATTTTATAGACAAAATTAGCCTCAATAAATATTGTACTTCTTCAATTTCAAATTTTAAGATCATTCAAATAAAAATTTTAAATAACTTAGAGTGTTAAAATAGTAAAATAGTGTCATTAAGATGTTTTACACTTTTTAGTTATCAAGTAGTTTTTTAGATTCAGATTCTATTTCATTCAGACGATCTAATTTATTAAGATGTGATAACCATTTAGACCTTAATTACTTAACTTTATCAAACACCACATAACACTGTTTGAAAAGGATAAAAGTTTAAAAATTATTTATTTGCGAGTTTTTTGTGAATAGAAAATAAATGAGGAAAAGGAAAACAAAAACAAATTTTATCCCAAATACTTTCTTCCAACATTATAAAATATTGATAAGTGACAATAGTAAGACCTTTCGATTTACTACATGAGGTCGCATGTTTAATTTTATCTCTTAAGCATAAGTTAAAATCAATATATTCTATAAAATTTATAGGTAAGTTTTTCAGACTTAATTCTCGTCGTCGCGCTCTCTCCCTAGTCATGGAATAAGGGATTGAATTTGAATCCTATCGACATACATGGATGATTTGGTCAACACACTGCTAAGCTAAACTCTCGTGCTCACTCTCCAATCTCCACTTGTTTTTTTTAAAAACATCTAAATAAAATTAAAGTTTTTGAAGGTTTATCTTATTAGGCAATTTCAAATAAGTTTAGTGGTAAAATATTTTTAATGTTAAAATTAAAATTGTTAGATTGATTAGAAGTTTTGTTGATATTAGATTATGAGACAGATTTAGAAGACAGCAGCACAAGATGAAGGTCGAATATTGTAAGTTATATTCTCCCTTAGATTAAGATAAATTATTGTAATAAATTTGTATATTAAAAAAAGAAGTAGTTGGTGTGGGGAAAGTTGAAATTGGAGATTCTAAGAACAAATAAAGCCCATATGGTTGAGCCCAAATAAACAGCCCAATTAAATCTTTCCGCGATTTCGTTTTTAAATGCGACAAAAGTTGAGTTTCCCGCCCAAATAGTTCATCGTTTCATATATTAACTCATTTGCTCACTCTATTCGTTTGCTAATTGTGGTCTGACTGCGAATCGATTTGGAGAGTCGAAGTTTTGTTCTGTGGTAGAAAAACCGATTGAAACCTTATTTTTCGCAGTAAATCGAAACAATCAGGAACGTGAAACGGGCATCGAGACGGAATCGACGACCAACGAGTTCATGGCAACCGACTCGGACTCAACTCGAGGGAGATCTATAGCTCCCAGGCTGTTTATCAGCAAAATGGAAATGGAAAACTTTAAATCCTACGCTGGTAAACAAATTGTCGGTCCTTTCCACAAGGTTAGGGTTTATATCCTAGGGTTTTCAATTGTGTGGACATGTATGTATCTGTCTACCTTAATTTAGAAATTGGATGCTGTTTTATATTTCTTATGGTTTCATTGAATTTGCGAACAGAGCTTTTCGGCAGTGGTTGGGCCAAATGGTAGCGGGAAAAGCAATGTGATTGATGCTATGCTTTTCGTCTTTGGAAAGAGAGCCAAGCAGGTTAGAAAATTACTGCAATCGGGTTTCTTTTCTCTCTTTATTTTGTTATCTTTGCATTTTCTGGTGTTTTTTACAGCTGAGAAATGAAATAAATTGATTGCTTTTGGTTTTCTAAATGTCACACCATAAATTTAAACAAATTTATGTGTAGATGCGTCTTAACAAAGTGTCAGAGCTGATTCACAATTCTACAAACCACCAGAATCTGGAGTGTGCTAGTGTCACTGTATACTTTCAGGAGATCATTGATTTGGTAATTTTTATTGTTATTTTTTGTTTTAGGGCCTTCATTCCCCTCATTATATGGTGTGTAAAGAAGTTTCATTTCTTTTGCTTATAGGAGGACGAGACCTATGAAGTTGTTCCAGGGAGTGAATTTAGTATAACTCGTAAGGCATATCGAAGTAATAGCTCTGACTATTTTATTAACAATAGTTCCAGTACTTTTACTCTGGTTACAAAGAAGTTGAAAGAGAAAGGAGTGGACTTGGACAATAACCGTTTTTTGATTCTTCAGGTTCGCAGTTTGTTATGTTTTGTTGTAGTTTGAGTAAAAAGTTTTATCTAGTGCTTTAAATCATTATTGTTGGCCTTTTATCAGGGTGAAGTTGAGCAGATATCATTAATGAAACCAAAGGCTCAAGGTCCCCATGATGAAGGTTTTCTTGAATATCTAGAAGATATAATTGGAACTAACAAATATGTTGAAAAGATCGACGAATCATCTAAAGAGTGAGTTTTATGATTTATTTCAAACATCCCTGTTCTCCCTACATACACATGTATCCTCTATCGTACATCATATGTATATTTTTGGTAACTGCACATAAATTATTGTTACTTACTGTACAAAATGCAACGTCAGTAAGTGCATGATTCAATAAGTTCATTGTAAATGGATGTGTTAGGAAGAGAAAATCTCCAATAGAGATGATCTAACATCATAAAACCAATGCTGTCAATTTTAAAGCATGCACTAGTGTTTAGTAGGACGACTGGCCATATCCTGTCAAACTATTCAGATGTTGGTCACATGATTTATCTATATATTTGTATTCTTACACGAATAACTCTTCGTCACGTACTTTGATTTCTGAATGAGTTCATCTACCTTTTATGGATGCACCTCAAGTTTCTAACACACACAAGGTTTTTTCTCCCTTACTCATAGGCTAGAAGCCCTTAGTGAGAGAAGGTCTGGGGTTGTGCAGATAGTTAAGTTAGCAGAGAAAGAAAGAGAGAGCTTGGAGGTATTCTTTTGTTTATGCAGAGTTTTACATTATCTGTGAGTTGTACTTTACTTAATCAGACAACTTTTTTCATACCATTAGAATGTGAAGAACGAAGCAGAAGCCTACATGCTCAAGGAGTTGTCACTATTGAAATGGCAAGAAAAAGCCACAAACTTGGCTTCTGAGGAAAATACTGCTCAAATGAGGGAAGTACAAGCAAAACTTTCCTGTCTGGAAGAAAATCTTAAAAGTGAAAGGTAGTCTGGATTATAAAAGAGTCGACAAATTTTGATAAAATTGCTTGAATTGAAGATTTGTTTCAGTTGTTGTTTGAATTAAATTGGGCATTTATTCTCAGGGAAAAGATTAAAGTAAAACACAATACATTGAAGGAACTTGAGGTTATGCACTTGGAAAAAGCAAAGCTTCAAGAGGTATGCAGACATCGGTTTAAGTTTTTTGTGCGGCAGTGTTATTAGAAAACTTTGCATTGTATTTTCTAGCTTGTAGTCTCATGAGAGAAAATGCACTCATCTCTAGATCCCTATGGCATATCTTAGGCAAGTTGTCATTTATGGTAATGATTTTTGCCTTAAATTCAGTTTGTCTTGGTTCAGATGTTTTGATTTAACTTTTGCAAGATGTGTTCTTAACCTTTTTTTTTGTTGGAAATCTAGGAACTTGATAGTGATCTTAGACACTGCAAGGATGAGTTCAAGGAGTTTGAAAGGCAGGATGTAAAATACCGTGAAGATTTCAAGCATGTGAAACAAAAGATTAAAAAACTAGATGATAAACTTGAAAAGGCAAGTGAACAAGTGGTCATCACATGTATCCAATGATTCATGCATCTTACATTTAGATTTTGTTTTAGGATTCAGTAAAGATCACTGACATAACAAAGGAGTCTGAGGAGTCAACTGATCTGATTCCACAACTGGAAAGTGATATTCCTAAACTGCAAAAGCTTTTGGCAGACGAAGAGAGAATATTAGAAGAAATTAAGGAGAACTCAAAAGGTTGTGTCATTTTTTTATTGAATGAGCTTTATATGTGAAATACTTAATTCAAGGTCCATAGATATTTCCTTGGATTATTTTATAATTTCTATAGACTTGTAAATACATGTGAAAGAGCTTTTTGTGTACATATTTTCTAATAGCACTACTGAACTTGTCCATATCCCATATTCCTTAAATTTTCGTCTGCATATCACACCAAACTTGTCCTGCCATTATATGTTTTGCATTATAAGGTGTTGTAATTCATTTTAAATTAGTGTAGTGATGATGATATTTGCAAATTAACCTAGTGCTAGCATTAGGGTGTACATTTTTCCAGATAAAATCAAGAACTAAGCCAACCAAACTAACTTTTGTTTGAAATGATTTTCCTTTGCATTTTTTTAGTTCTGTTTTGGGTTAGTAAGGAGAGAACCGATACTTTTGGTTGGTTACGGGTTAAATAGTTAGTATGCCAAATAACCCAAGAACCAAGCCTCAATCATACAAGTTTTAGTAATGTTTAAAATACTTATTTTAGGTCTATGTTGCAACTTGCCACTTCATTTTCTTTAGTTGTTTTTACTATGTATGTGCTTTAATTTTAGTTGTTTGTCATTATTGTGTTCATTGTGAGCATCATTAATCAAATTATGGGAGCCAAACCATGTAAATTATTATATATTACTTTGAATTTTTTGTTTTTTATATGATTTTTATTCAGGGGATGACAAAGAATGTAGAGAACAAACATTGTCCTTGCTTTATTGAACTTCAGAATAAATATTATAGTACTCAACTAATCAGAGACAAACCGAAGCTTGTGTTCAGCTGGTTTGGTTCCAATCACAATTGAGTTGGTTAGGGTTACTAGTATAGATCAATCATATTTATGTTTGATACCTTGTAAATGTCAAATTAAACAAAATTTATACAAGGTCGGTCACATGGTGTAAGTTCTTCAAAATTTTAATTTGTGTTTTTTCATTCCCGTGAAAATCAACTAATGTTGTAAGAATTCATCATTTTATCAGGCACTCGTGTTCAAAAAAGTTTATTTTTCAGAAGACTTTGAATAAGCTGATACACCTTTATAATGTCTTACTATCTTTGTGGTGATAATTGATGAAAAAGTTCAAGTCTAGAATCTTCTTTGAAATTTTAGAGTTGGACTAGCTTTGTAGTGAAGTCTGTGATTTACTACATTATTACCTTTTTACCTTGCTTCACATATGTATTTACACTGAGCTGTTATATCTAACTGTTTATTCCTAATTTTCGTACACTGGCGACATTTAGTTACTTGAGATTTTAAATAATTGTGAAGTGAAAATTAATTATGGGTTTTCAATTGGTGTGCAATCCAGTGGAAACTGAGATGTACCGTAATGAGCTTGCAAAGGTCCGTGCCGAACTGGAACCCTGGGAAAAACAGTTGATTGAGCATAAGGGAAAACTCGAAGTTGCATCCAGTGAGAGCAAACTATTGAATGAGAAGGTGAGATTACGAAATCAATATTTAATTGGAAAAATTCTTTTGAAAATAGGATAGAAGGTGATTGCTTCTTTGTTATGGTGATGAGAAGGTTTTAAATGACTTTGTTGCCATCACATGTCAGAGAGATATTTCCATATTCTATATGGTTCCATGATAAGTGAAGAAACTTGCTGTACTATGATAAATCATTGTTAATATCGTGAATAAAGGTGGCGTACACGGTGTGATCAATATCAACCTGAATATTCAAAAATTACTCTTGCAGGCTGTCTATTAGCAGCTGAAGGTATTAATTTATTGCTTCATTTCAATTCTCAAGCCTTTTTATCTTAACAGAAAACTAGTTCTAATGTTTAGTCACGTTTTCGTTTGTCACTAATCAGAGTGTACACACATAAGCTCATCATATGGATTTATACTACAGAACTGGCTTATATTGAAACTTGTACTCGAGATGGATGTTAGTAATGTAATCATTACTGTCAAATTTGAGATGTTTATTTCATTTACCAATGAAGGGGGGAAAATCTTAGTTTTGATAGCGAAATTAATTACACATTTAAGGCAATCGAAAAGCATACCCATGCAAAAGATATACTTAATATCATGCTTCATGTATGCTGTTTTATTTGCTAGTCACAAGGGTGCTCTAGTCTGATCTTGGTAAATTTGTATCTGGGTCATTATTCCTCAATTTTCATAAAATTCTTCACGTAACAAGGTATCCTAGTTTACAGCAATTTATAATATGACTTCCAAACCCCCCTCCCCCGCAGAAAGTGATAATATGCAATCTAAATTATATTACAGATGTTTTTATAGGTTTTATTTACTGAAAATATGATTCAAAATTTGGACTTTTGTAGGGTTGGAAGAGTATCTCTTGGCTCACATTCTTTAAGTCATTATTACCTATCTGTGTTCATTTAACATCAGCACCAATTTGAAGGCCTTGATAGATAATAATTTGAATGGTAATATGTTTGCATAAAGTAATTTGATGCTTCCTTTCCCATGACCAAAGTGATTTTTTGTTTGAATGTCCAATCTCTATGGTCACCCACTCTGATAATACCTTTGCATCTAGTCTTGTCAATTGGGGTTAATAAATTTGCTATTATGGTCTATGGTAGAGTTGGATGCCATATTTGCTTGAACTTGATTTGAATGTTCAGCATGAAGCTGGTCGTGCTGCGTACGAGGATGCTAAGAAGCAGTTAAATGACATAAATCGAAACATCGAAACAAAGACTTTGAGCATGGAAAATATGCAAAGTGAATTGGAGAAACATAAGGTTGATGCTTTGGAAAATCGTAAAGTGGAACAGGTATGTTTTCTTAATATTTTGTTTATTGTATTACGATTTCCGTTTATCTTTTTCCCATCATTGGTCATGGTGAGAATATTTGAGGATTCGCAGGCATGCCTAAAAGAGCAAGAAGCACTGGTTCCTCTTGAACAAACTGCAAGACAAAAGGTTACAGAGCTCCTATCTGTTATGGAATCTGAAAAGAGTCAGGGATCAGTCTTGAAAGCAATAATGCAAGCTAAAGAGTCGAATGATATACATGGAATTTATGGACGTATGGGTGATCTAGGTGCTATAGATGGTGAGGGTTTCGTATATAGTGTCCATACAATATACATTCATCTTTCCATGGTTGAAATCAGAAGCATTATGAGTCTACAACAGTGAATATATCAAAATTTTGCAAGTCTAATTATGAAACTTTTACACTGTTCACTTCCATAATTTAAGAAATGAAAAGAGACCTGTTGACTGATTTAGAAGGTAGAATATAAATATCCAAATTCTTTTCTTCTCTCTATCTTCTAGGAGCTAACAACATCCTTAGTCTTTCTTGTACTTGGAGTACCCATCATTGTTAGTTGGTCATATCTCTTAAAGGGGAGTAAATTGAACTTTATGGTCATGTGAACTCAAAGATTCTTCAAAAAGTTAGTTTGCAGATGGTTAAACGCATTCTAAATATGAGAGCAATAAGTGAGCCACTTGCTTTTTCTTTTAGATTTGCTGATGGATCTGTCCAATTATTTCATTGCTTAGAATATGATTATATGCCATTCTTAATTTGGTTTTGTGTATAATTGCTCTTTTCATCTGTTCCGTTTTTAGTGCCATTGACCAAAAATAAAGATATAGTTGAAAATATAATATAATAAAAATATTGAAGTTTAATGTGCATGTATTTTGTCATGTTTAGGAATCCATGATGAATTTCACCAAAATGGGAATGAGAGTAGTATATTAATGCATTTGAGGCATGACTTAAAATTTCACCAAAAATGGGAATTAGGAGAGGGCGTGATAATTTATTCTGTACCGACTATTTTTTTAATTCCATTGTTTGGTTGTATTTTTCCTTGCAGCAAAATATGACATTGCCATTTCAACTGCATGTCCTGGACTTGATTATATTGTAGTAGAAACAACTGCTGCTGCACAATCATGCGTGGAGTTACTACGTCGGAAGAATCTTGGAGTTGCAACTTTCATGATTTTGGTAACTGTTCTCCTATTAAAAACCAGATTCTCAGCACTACTGCTTAAGTAAATCCTTTGTTTAGACTTCAACTGTATGGTTGTAAAAGCCACATGTATCATTTGCTTGCTTCCTACAGCACCAAGCTCAATAATGATTTATATTTTACCTTGATATACATATACGTTCTTTCTTTTTAACATTTAATGATGGTTGGCACAGAATTAAATAATATTTAAACCTCTGTCATTTGAATATCTAAAATCTTGACATGTGAAGGTTTATTGGTTAAGTGACCTTTATGGACCCTTTGCAGGTACATGCTCTGACCTATGCTTATCTTTTGCTAATTTCTCTCGCAGGAAAAACAAGCTAATCATTTATCAAAACTGAAGGAAAAAGTAAGCACTCCAGAAGGAGTTCCACGCCTTTTTGACTTGATCAAGGTGCAGGATGAGAGAATGAAACTTGCTTTCTTTGCAGCTATGGGGAACACTGTTGTAGCTAAAGATATTGATCAGGTATGTTCTGCTTATTATTATAAATACACACACACACACACACACACATATATATATATATATATCTTCAGTTGTTTTTTGAAGACCATTTAGGAATAAAAATGAAGAATAATTTGTGCTTGGTCTACCTGAAGGGCCAAAAAAGTACAATTTTTCTTTAATTCTGATCTGAATTGGTGGCATTTTGGGTTTTGAACAACAGTTACTGAGCTGCTTATCAGTCTAGAAACATTCTGAGTTGGAATTTAGTCATTAAGCTGCTTATAGTTTAGGAAATATTTTTTATGCTTAATTGCTAGAACCACATACTTTATTATGCACATTTTTAATTGGAAAGCAGAGGTAAACTACGTAAAAGAGTATAAATCCTCCAATGTTGCTACACAGAAATGGTGATAAAACTTGCATCTCCAAAGCAGAGATAAATGGTACCAATTGCTTCCCAGAAAAACTTTCACAAATAGTGGATTGCATTCAACCTTACTTGGATTTGAGTTTGTTGCACGGACTTAATTGTGTAGTTTTTGTAGGTTACCTTTTATACTTCATATAAATCTCATCTTGGGTTTGACAATTTTTGTGAATTTTTAGGCAACCCGTATTGCATATGGTGGAGATAGAGAATTTCGTCGTGTTGTAACATTGGAGGGTGCTCTTTTTGAAAAATCTGGTACAATGAGTGGTGGAGGAAGCAAGCCACGTGGTGGTAAGATGGGAACATCTGTTCGAGTCTCCACTGTCTCTGGAGAAGTTGTTGCAAATGCTGAGAATGAGCTCTCTGTGATGGTTGCAAAATTAGATCTGATACGCCAAAAAATTTCTGATGCGGGAAGCCGTTACCAGGCATTGGAGAAAGCAGTTTCACATATTGAAATGGATTTAGCCAAATGCCAAAAAGAGGTAAAACTTTGTATAAACTGTCCACCATTTTGGCCTTCTATATTAATGAGAGACTGATGTAGTGAACTCTTTTATCATGTGACAGATTGACAGTTTGACATCCCAACATTCTTATCTAGAAAAACAACTCGATTCACTGAATGCTGCGTCAGAGCCAAAGAAGGATGAGCTTGATACACTGGAAAAACTCGCCAAAATCATCACTAAAGAAGAAAAGGAAATTACTAGGCTCACACAAGGTTCTAAAAATCTCAAGGAGAAGGTAAGGGGATGATTACCTATCATTTGCATCACTAATCGACAGTTTTTGGAATTGTATATTTCAGAAGTGGTCGGTCATTCTCCTTGGCCATCATGTAGTTGTATTATCATTATCTTTTTGAAAAGTTGCTTATTATTTCTACAACCATCCATTCTAGGCTTTGGAACTCCAGAATAAAATAGAGAATGCTGGTGGGGAAAAATTAAAAGGCCAAAAGTCAAAGGTTAACAAGATTCAGTCCGTAAGTATATGCAAAACTTGTTTATGCAAGATTACGTAGATAAGTACTTCCACCAATTAATGTTGTCTGCTTTTCAGGATATTGATAAGAAGAGCACAGATATCAACCGTCACAAAGTTCAAATGGAAACAGGTAAAAAAATGATCAAGAAACTAACAAAGGGGATTGAGGATTCAAAGAAGGAGAGGGAACGAGTTGTTTTGGAGAAGGAAACGTTGCTTTCCACCTTCAAAGAGATAGAACAGAAGGCATTTTCCGTCCAGGAAAATTATAAGAAAACACAGGAGGTTGTGTATCTTTATAATAACTTCTTGCCTTTTGGCATCTACTAAGTTAATTTAGTTAAATGGGTTCCTTTCAACTTATATTTGATTTATCCTGGATTTTTGCAGCGAATTGATCAACATAAAGATGGGCTTGAGAAATCAAAATCTGAATATGAAGAATTGAAGAAAACTGTGGATGAGTTGCGGGCATCTGAGGTTTTATGCCAGTTAGATCTCTATTTGATACATTTCGTTGTCAATTTATTATGTTACACAGCGTCATTAATGAACAGGTTGATGCTGACTACAAGCTGAAAGATATGAAGAAGATATACAAGGAGTTGGAAATGAAAGGAAAAGGATACAAGAAAAAGCTTGATGATTTGCATGATGATCTCTCGAAGCAAATGGAACAGTAAGCATTAGCTTATGACATATATAGGGTGGTGCACGATTCCTTAAAATTATATTCAACCCTCCTTTTCTTTTATTGTTTTTGGTTGGTTGCAGGATCCAGAGAGATTTAGTGGACCCGGAAAAGCTTCAAGCAACACTGGCGGATGAAAGTCTAGCTGAAGCTTGTGACCTTAGAAAGGGTCTTGAGATGGTGGCACTGATTGAAGCTCAATTGAAAGAGATGAATCCAAATCTTGATTCCATCTCAGAGTATGCATTCTGTTCACATGTGAAGTAAGACACTTGTATTTTTTTAACTGTTTTAGTTTGCTAAGGGTACTCGGTATGGCAGATATCGAACAAAAGTGTCCTTGTACAATGAACGAGTGGCGGATCTTAATTCTGTAACCCAGCAGCGTGATGATGTAAAAAGGCAATATGATGAATGGAGAAAGAAAAGGCAAGGCTTCCCTTTCAGCATACTCTCTGTCATCTTCTCTCATATATTGACACAATTATTTATTGATATTAACCAATTACTTCAGGTTAGATGAGTTCATGGCTGGATTTAACACAATTTCATTAAAGCTAAAAGAAATGTATCAGGTTTGCCCCCGATGTTTAATCCCTCTCTTGCTTGGCCATAGAGCTTCAGATGGTCATGCATCTCCCTTTTGTTTCTGTTCAGTTGGGATTGCAATGGCTGAATTACTAGAATCTGAATCTATAAAGTTTTTGTACCTAGTGGGTGCATTTTATCCTTTCAAGCTTCTCCTTTCTTAGTTCTTTACGGCTTATTTATCAGTTCTGTTCATTTGCCCTATTTCTGGTGGCCTGATGCTTGTAGTTCAGAATTCCCTATAATCGGTTTTGTCAAGCTGTCCTTTCCTTTTTTGTTGTGCCATAATTGGTCGATGACTATAGTTCTTATGATCTGTCGACAGATGATCACGCTTGGAGGTGATGCAGAACTTGAGCTAGTGGACTCTTTAGATCCTTTCTCTGAAGGTGTCGTTTTCAGTGTCAGACCACCTAAGAAGAGCTGGAAGAATATTGCAAACTTATCTGGCGGCGAGAAGGTATCCTTTGAAAACCGAAAAACGTTGATGGCTCTTTGGTCCTTCAATTTGTATTCTAACGCGAGGCTTATTACTTCCAGACTCTCAGCTCATTAGCTCTTGTTTTTGCCCTTCACCACTACAAACCTACACCACTTTATGTGATGGATGAGATTGATGCTGCTCTTGGTGCGTCTTCATGGTTTATATGTATAAATTTTTTGATTCTTTGTTACCCTTCATTTATGTGGTTTCCCTAGTAACAATTTACTTTTTTTTTTTGGTTTACGTGCATGACAGATTTTAAAAATGTTTCAATTGTGGGGCATTATGTAAAAGATCGTACAAAGGATGCCCAATTTATAATCATAAGGTATGTTTACTGATATTTTGGTCGTTGTAGTATGTCTTTATTATATTCAACTTGTTTTTAATATTCTAACTGAACTGAACTGAACTGCAGCCTTAGGAACAACATGTTTGAGTTGGCAGATCGACTTGTTGGAATTTACAAAACTGATAATTGCACCAAGAGCATCACCATCAACCCAGCAAGTTTTGTGATTTGTGAAAAAGCTGCATAAAGGATGTAGGTACTCTGTTTCATCGGTAACACTAGTCCTAAAGTTTATATCTTCACTAGAACCCTGGAAACTGCATGTAGCAATTTATACCACGTATTAAGAGCTAATGTGGAACAAGAAAGATATATAATAATCATATTTTGTCACGACATTTATGCTGTTTTAGGTTTGAATACTTCTACGGGGATTCGCGTCTTCCAACCAGGATAGTGACTAACTATATTGGGTAGCCCGCTTTTCAATTGAATCAACATCAATAGGACCTTGCAGAATCTAGTGATTTGGATGTCATTTAGAATTAGAAATTTTATAGAATTCAATAATTTAGATGTCATTTGAATACATGTAAAAAAGTTTTACAGACTGTGCAGCTCTGTTTTTTATATGTATTCAAATGATATTTAAATTATTGAATTCTGTAAAAATTTTAGTTCTAATAAATCTTATAAATTATTTGAGAATTATAAAAAATAAAATAAAAAATTGGCCTGTCGCAAACTCGATCGTCAGAGGCCTGTTGCCCCAGAAGCATGCACAAGTCATTCGCACACACAAGGAAAAGGAAAAAATAAAAAGGCATTTCGTAATGACACATATTAAGATAAATTTATATATTATATATCAAAAAATAATGTAAAAATATATTAAGATAAATTTACGTCAAATTATAATTATCAAACATTTTAATATATGATATTAATTATTAAATTAAATTATAAGAGATCACTATTTATTATACTTCTTTCCAAAAAAATCATTAATATTTATACATAATTAAAAAAAAATCCTCATAAATATTTATAATATATCATTTTCTTATTAGACGACTGATGTTTTATTTTATAGGATTATTATTTTGTTATTATATTATAGAATCTAGGACTACATGGGCTCCACTGTTAGTGTCTTTGTAATCACCCTTTGGAGCCTGTTTGGTTGGATAAAAATGAATTGAAGTAATATTTTTAGAAAATTGATATTTTCATAAATAATTTTAATATTTTTACATATTTCTCTTTCATAAAAGAATAAAGTGAGTCTCATTTTCATCTAAGAGGAGATTATGTGAAAATATCAAAAAAAAATTGTGTGAAAATAGCGCTCCCCCATTTTTACCATCCCAATACAAGATGATTTATGAGTGAGCTCTATTTTTTCTTATTTAAAATGTAATTTTGTTATGCTACTTAAAAAAAGGTTAAACAGGATAATCTAAATTAAAAATACGTATAGTCAAACAAATGGGTTTAACATAATAATCTATTTTTTTTTCTGATAATATATATTTAATTGAATGAATAAAATTGGTGAAAAAATATGATAGTGAAGGTAATAAAAATAAAGGTTGAAATGATTTATTCAATTTATGACTGGAATGAGTCATTTCATGTTCTACTCTAAAAAATAAAATTTACAGGACTGAGAATGATTCATTCTATTCGAATAAAATAATCAAATACAACATAAAAAATTGTTAAATTCACAACAGAAAATGTTATTTCCACAATAAAAATATCCTTATAGATTTTATATTGATGATTTTTACTGTCGATATATATTTACAGCGACACTTTTGTTATAAAAATAACAAAAAGTGTCTCTTTCCTTATCATTAAACATTTTTAAGCCCATCAACAAGAATTTAAGGGGTGTTTTTACAATATCTTTCTTTTATCATCACTTCTTCGGGCAAGAATTTAAGGGGTGGTCTTACAATATCTTTCTTTCATCATCACTTCTTCGGGTAAAAAAACAGAAGAGAAATAAATAAATATGCAAAGATAAAAGAGTTCTTATATATCTTACGCTAAAAATAGATGACTCTTGTTACGAATAAATACAATAAAATAATACGTATTTAATTGAGGTGTCTACTAACAACAAAAGTATACATATTTTTTGTATAAATTTATTCATCTTGGCCCAATAACACTATCAGCATTGGTTGGGCTTAGTGTTAAGATTGTGCCAATGGCCCAATGTAAACGACCCCGAATTGCTATTGGTGGGCTGTAGTTGCTATTAATTGATCCATCTTAAACGATAATCTTATATGAGATATATCTATATAATATAGGCATAAATATGAATTAATGCCATGCATTTTTAATATTTTTCCACTTTGAAAATTGTCTTCTTAATTTTTTTAATTAAAGGATTAAAATTTTAATTTTTTTTCACTTTAGGGATTATCTTCTCAATTTTTTAAATTAGAAGATTAAACTTTTTTTTCACTTTGGGGATTGTCTTCTCAATTTTTTTCATGAGAGGATTAAGTTTTTAATTTTTTTTATTATGTCTAAATTGATAGTGTCACGTCAGAAAATTGATTACTTATATGTAATATTGAGTCTTATTTCAATATTTATTTAATTAATATTTTGTACTAAAAATGATAAAATTTAGATTTAACTAGATACAAACCCGCGCTTTGCGGGAGGATTATTTATTTTGTTAATAATAAATTTATACATGCAATTAATAAATTAAAATATAATAAGAAGATGGTAGATTGTTGTGCGATTATCAAATTTTAATAGCATATGTTATATAATGTTGCATAAAAATTTTGTGCGCAAATACATATACATATATAATTAATCTGATCACTAAACTCTAAAACATTACATAACAGTTGTGTGTGTGTGTGTGTATATATATATTAATGTCTTGATAAAAATATTTATAATGTAACCAATATGGTTAAAAATGGGTAACTCTTTCATTCTAAAGCACTAACAAATATTTAGAAAGTGTCATGCACAATGTCATCAAATTGTTATATTGATATGATTGCTAGTGGTATATTTGAAGTCTGTTACATATTACACAAACCTCACCAAGCCTCAAATATCTCACACATGTACTTGATGCATTTTGAAGATTCATGTCTCGTATACGCTTACTTACACCAGAATTCTAACATCCAAACGAAAGGGAAAACAACGAAAGAATGTCTCAGTTTCGGTCCTCAGACATGAAGGAAAAGCACATGTTACATGCGAAAACTGAAAAGCACGAGAATTAATAATTATGTTGGATCTTCATGTCAAACAAACACCATGTCCAAAAACATAGCAGTATAGCATCGTGTCATACATAACACAAAGTTATAGTTAAAGAACGAATACATTGCCTCATTAGTTTTTTTTGTCAATTTTTGACAATTGTATAGGCACTCAGAGTATTACCATAATGCCACAAAAATATATTAATGATGATGAAAATGATTTATCGGATGCTAGTACTTAACAAATCATGCAAAGCCACAATCCATATAATAGAATGCGATAAATGAAGAAGTCATAAATATAAATACCGTGGGATATAGTTCCCAAAATGAAGCCATAACCCCTCCCATTGAATGTATTGTCCCATAATCCGAAGGTTTTCATATAACTCCTTTGCACTTTTAACAGTATTTAGAATTAAAGGGCGCAAAATTTTGCTGTACTAAGCAGGACAAAATCCATGATGCACCTGAAATAATGCAAGAAGCATGACAACAAAAATTTAACTCTGCCAAGAACTGCATACACCAAATTCATTATCACATTACCATTGAACCATAGGTACCAGGATTATCACATTTAAGCTTCTTCCAGTTTTGATCTTTTTAACAATCGTTGCAATCTTATAAATATTTACGACAGGAATCTGGACAATAGTGAGATATAAGAATTTAGACATACTTAATAGTTAATTTCAACATTGCCTAAACTATCAACCAAATAAATAATTATCTTTCCACAACTCTTTTATAAGAAATAGTATTGCCCGAGATAAAAAAAGTTTCACACTTAGCTAAAAATTCATGTGTTTGTCGGATTAAAAACTAACAGAACATAAAGGAATTTAGCTCCTATATTAAATAAAAACGAAAAGAATTAGTGTCAAACACATACGAAATGGACTTACATAGAATTTCAAGTATTGTCATCCAAAAAGTAAAAGACAAACCTATTATACTCTTATTTAAAAGTTTTTCAATGGTTATACATGAATATATATGCACAGACAAAAAAATGAATATATATAAACTCTACTCAGTACATGTATTAACAAAATTTCGAGTTGAATGTATAATAAAAACTAAACAATTTTGTAAGGGGTAGTGTTGAGAGTTTGCCGGTTATATTTTTGTCTTTGCAACTGGAATTTAGCTCGATCGAGATAGCTTTGTAAATGCATATCATAGATTTACCTAAAAAGATTCGAATAGATTATAGTAAAAATTTCATGAGATATAATAATAAAATAATCAGAATTTACACTAATAATGAGCAGCAAAAAGATAATAGCCAGAAACAGTCAAACCTTTCTATATTAAATTATGAAAAACTTTCTAAAAAACTACATTCTTTGTAGTATTGTATGTTTGTCCATCTTTGTCACAAATTAGTATTTTTACTCCACTCTTGCTTGTAACTCTTGATACTGCTACATAGCTAAAAATTGGACGTGACAGATACAATCCAACATGTGAGAGAGATTGTCCCTGACTCTTATTAATTGTTATGAAAAAGCAAACAACCAAAGAAAATTGTCTTTGTTGAAATTTTAAAGGTAATCTAATGTTTGACGGTGTTAAGACCAAGCGAAGTATGAAAACTTTATGTAAGACCCCAACTTTTATAAATAAAGATAAATTTTCTATAAATATCATTTTTGAATATTATGAAGTTAATTTGATATAATGTTATAGTTGTGGGTAATATTTATAAATTTTGCAAAGTAAGCAAGTTGTTATAAAATATTCGTTTGGTCGGGGAATATTCTTTTTGTCGGGGAATATTCGTACGACGGCACAATCATTGGTGGACCCCACAACGGAATTATTGTCGGATTGAGAAAACGACAGAATTATCTTTCTATAAAAATAACAGCCGAGGTGTTACCGTTAAAATCGTTAAAACTGTTGAACTACTTGGTAGTAAAAGTACAGTAATATGCGTGGTTGCATAGTAGCACACGGTATTGATTATTGATGCTTACGTGAGAAGTCACTCAGCTATACTCAATTATTGCTACAGTAATTGCTGCATCATATCTCTTAAATTATTGTCATAGTATCATCTGTATAATATGTTATATTATTGAGACGTTGTGGTAAGTTTGGTTATTTTATGGGGGGCCATATGTCATCATCTAAGAGTCTCTTCGTCAATAGTAATTACCGTCGTCAATAGTAATTACCGTCGTCAATAGTAATTACCGTCGTCAATAGTATTTACCTTGATCAATAGTAATTACCTTCGTCAATAGTATTTACCTTGGTCAATAGTAATTACCTTCGTCAATAGTATTTACCTTGGTCAATAGTATTTACCTTGGTCAATAGTAATTACCTTCGTCAATAGTATTTACCTTGGTCAATAGTAATTACTTTCGTCAATAGTAGTTGTCCCTTCAAAATTACCAAGAGTCATTTGACCCTTCGTTAAGACCAAGAGTCATTTGACCCTTCGTTAAGACCAAGAGCCACCCTCAGTTTTTCTATAAATAGAGGCCTAGGGCTTCATTATTTTTCACGAATTCATTCAAGCTATAGAGAGAGAAAGTATAGAGAGAATAAGAGAGAGAGAGACTAAAAGTATTCTGCTACATCACTTTTCCAATATCCAGTTCTTTTAAGGTAGGGAATATTATTTCTTTTATATTCATGAAGAGAACTTCTGTTATTCCATTCGCTATTATTCTGTTGGAATAACCAGTATACGCGGTCTACCCTATACTTCGTGACATTCTTCTATTATTCTGTTGGAACATCCTGTCTGTGTGTTTTACACCGGACCTGGTTCCGTTTATTATTCTGTTGGAACATCCTGTCTGTGTGTTTTACACCGGACCTGGTTCCATTTTTATTATTATTCTGTTGGAGCATCCTGTCTGTGTGTTTTACACCGGACCTGGTTCCATTATTTATTATTCTGTCGGAATATCCTGTCTGTGCGTTTACGCCGGACCTGGTTCCATTATTTATTATTCTGTTGGAATAACCTGTCTGTGGGGTCTATCGCATGCATGGTGATTTCTTTTGTTATTCCATTCTTTATTATACTCAGTTGGTTAAGTTTTGACTTCTATACTCCATGAAATTTGTGGAATATCCTTGATAGTTGCGTTTCATCCAGTATCTTTTCAAGAAAATATTCTTCTAAGCATTCTTGAATTTTACTCCACAATGCAGTATCATGTTGACAATTTGGACGTTGTTAATTCCTGGATAAATTAATTCTTGAACTTGTTTTATTGAATTCTTATATCATTGTCATCATCCTCATGTTTATAAAATGTTGAAAGTCATCTGTGGCATGTAGTGCATAGATGGACTTGGTATGATTATGACTAGGGATTATTCGGTATAATCATGACCGTAATGTTACAAATGATGTGGTAAAAGTCCTCATTGGCCCGTAGTGCATTGATGGACAGTTGTTGGCATGATCATGACCATTAATGAATACACAAATATCCTTGGCCGTAGTGCAGGGGTGATTCGATGATGTGGATTATTTTATTAAGCTGAGTCTCAGCGATTACAGTGTTGAAAAATTTTTTAAATCATAAAAGATAGTAGAGTTTATTTTCTACTTGACTCTTTTAATGGATTGCTTGTTCCGCTACAGTTAAACTTGATGTCTATTATATTTTATCAGTTTAACATTGTTGAAGGCTAATGATAATTTATTCTGCATTATCTTAGTCATAATATTTCTTACTGGGCTAGTTGAGCTCACCCTTTCTTTCACTGTTCTCTTCAGGAAATGAGAACGTAGCTGGGACAAGTCGGGGTACGGAGTGATGGTCCGAATGATAGTATTAGTTAGTAGTCCTCACTATTCTATATAATGGTATGTTAATAAATGTAATGAGGACTCCTTTTGAGTATGAATACTCTCTAGAAGATAATATTTGTATTCAAACTCACAGTTTATGTTTTGTCGTATTGTACACGACAGATGTATTAATCAGTTGTATTTGTATTCTGTACTATGTATCTGACGACCCAAGATGGGTGATGTATACTTAATTTTGGGGGCGTCACAGTTGGTATCAGAGCTTAGGGATATGATCCCTGGCTAAGATGTGAGAATAGAACTAGGAGGGGAGAGACGGGGAATTCCTTCGCTAGTATGGCATACCTAAGTTTATTTGCATGGTATTTAATTGGTCGGTCATAATATAAGGATAATATATGACATATCAATTAATTTTTATTTTGTGACAGTATCTGAAAATGGCATCTGGGAATGTTGAGAATAGCAATGGAGCACAGACGACTGTTGATTCACCACATATCAATAATCAGGATAATGTGCATCAGGAAGGTGTCAATCCTCATGCAAACAACAACACTGACCAAATGATGAATGATCAAATGTTCAGAGGCTTTATGCAATTCATGCAACAACAGGTGAAAGCGGCTCCTGTCTACAACGTAGGTGGAAATACTGGAAACTCTCAGGCGGTCACCGCTAAACAGTTTAAGGAGCTGGGACCACCGGAGTTTAAGGGAGAACCCAAACCACTTGTAGCTGAAACATGGATAAAGCATATCACCAAGATATTTGATGTCTTGGGTTTCTCCGAGGAGCAAAAGGTTCCCTTTGCCACCTTTATGTTGCGAGGAGAGGCAGATTACTGGTGGGAATCGATAAAGCGTACTCAACCTGCCGCACTGAAGATGTTTTGAGAGAAGTTTCAAGATCTGTTTAACGACAAATACTTTCCCGAGAGTATTCGTCACATGAAGGAGGTGGAGTTCATCAAATTGGAGCAGAATAATATGACCGTGTCGCAGTACGAGGCAAAATTTGCGGAGTTATCCCGGTTTGCGTCCCACCTGGTGGATAATGAAGAAAGAATGACGCGGATGTTTTTAAGAGGTTTGAAGCCGGAGATACGTCAACATCTTGTTTCTCATAAACTGTGTTTGTATTCAGATGTTGTAAATAGGGCTCAGTTGGTGGAGCGCGATAACGAGACAACGCAACCAAAAGAGAGCAGCCGGCAAAATGATAATACCAGTGAGAGCAGTCATCGAAGCGGTGACAACAAGCGTGGAGGGAATCAACAGGCCAGAAATGGTAACCACTTCGGTGGTAATCAGGGCCAAAACAATAAGAATGGACATTTCAAGAAGAAGAGATTCAACAATGATGGAAAGACGTCAGCACCAGCACCTGTCGTTAAGGAAGGAGAACGACCACCTATCATATGTTTCAAATGCGGAGGGGAGGGACACATCAGTCCAAACTGCGCGATGCCGTCCAAAGCATGTTATAATTGTGGAAGAGAAGGTCATTTAGCCCGATTTTGTCGTTTACCAAAAACAAATTCAGCTAGGATGGAGGCACCAAAAGCCGTCCCAGAAAAGTCAAAACCGGTTGTGCAAGGGAGAGCGTTTGTTGTGAACTCCCAGAGAGCAAGGAACCCGAATGAGGTCATCACGGGTAAGCTTATCATAAACTCTAAAGAAGTTTATACTTTATTTGATACCGGTTCAACCCATTCTTTTATTTCTCCTACTTGCGCTCATCGATTAAATTTGATTCCGGAGAAATTAGACTTTGACTTATCTGTGGAAACTCCGTTGGGAGAAACCTTCATTACCTCCACTGGTTATAAGTCTTGTTTGGTTCAAGTTGGTTCCCACACATTACCTATCGATCTGATTTCATTAAAAATACTTGCATTTGACGTGATTCTAGGGATTGATTGGTTAACTACTCATTATGCAAAAATTGATTGTTTTCGTAAGGTTGTTAGCTTTCATATTCCTAATCGACCTATTATGCGAATTCAAGCAACCAAACCATTAAAATCAATCGCTGTCATCTCAAGCCATAAAGCTATTCGTTTATTGAAAAACGGATGTCAAGCTTTCTTAGCTCATGTCACAGATCTAAACAAAAATACGTCAGCTTTGAATGATATTTCTGTTGTTAATAAATTTCCTGACGTATTTCCCGAAGAACTTCCTGGCCTACCCCCAGAGCGTGAAATTGAATTTTGTATCGACCTTGAACCCGGTACAAAACCTATTTCCAAAGCTCCATATCGAATGGCTCCTATTGAACTTCAGGAGTTAAAGACCCAACTGCAGGAATTGTTAGACATTGGTTTTATTCGTCCTAGTACTTCTCCTTGGGGTGCTCCTGTTCTGTTCGTGAAGAAGAAAGATGGGAGTATGCGACTTTGTATTGATTATCGGGAGTTGAATCATGTCACCATAAAAAATAGGTACCCATTGCCACGTATTGATGACCTGTTTGACCAGTTGCAAGGAGCACAATTCTTTTCAAAGATCGATCTTCGTTCTGGATATCATCAGCTGAAGGTTAGAACTGAGGATATTCCAAAGACTGCCTTCAGAACTCGGTATGGGCATTATGAATTCTTAGTTATGTCTTTTGGATTGACTAATGCTCTTGCTGCCTTCATGGATATGATGAACAGGGTATTTAAGGAATATTTGGATCACTTTGTGGTCGTCTTTATCGATGACATCCTTGTTTATTCCAAAAGCCGTGACGATCATGAGCAACACTTGAGGCTGGTACTCCAAAAGCTTCGTGAATACAAACTTTATGCCAAGTTGAAGAAATGCGAGTTCTGGCTGGAAGAGGTAGCATTCTTTGGGCACGTAGTATCAAGTCGTGGAATATCGGTTGACCCGGCAAAGATTGAAGCTATTCAAAGCTGGGAGCAACCTAAATCAGTAACCGAAGTACGTAGCTTTCTCGGTCTAGCTGGTTATTATCGAAGATTCGTGGAAGGATTTTCTCGAATCGCTACTCCGTTAACTCAGCTGACTCGAAAAGATACAAAGTATTTAATTGGTATATTAAAATAAATATGAAAATATCGAAATCTTAATTGAGTCTAAGCTTACTTTCAAATTGTCTGATTCAATTTGTAATTGGTTTAATTAATTAATAGATCATATTTCATGATTTAAGAAGCGGTCAATAAAATGGTAATGAGTTGTCTATCCGAGTTGTTAAAAGAGATTAATTTTTTATTCATTTCGTTCCATATTAAAAATTCCTATTATATAGTGAATTCTGTTTGAATCATTTCCTTAAGAACCATGACATCTTTATTTGAATAAATTAATTTGTAATAAGTTGATTGATTGTTATATTCCATAAAAATTATAAAAAGTTGTCGATTACTTTGTTGCTTGAATCCTTCAAGGATTTATTTTTTAAGTAGCATGATTCAATTGGATGAAAAAGTGTTGGTCGCGTAATTGGCACAAAGAATAAAATAATAAATATGAAAATATTTTAAAATGTTGATTTTTAGTACTTCCAATAATTGATGGAGTTGGTTAGAAAATAAGTTTTTAAAAGATTTATTATCTTTCATATATCTAACCAATATTGTTTTCATAAATCTTGGGATGGGTTTTATATTGTTTAAGTATTCCATAATTTATTAATTGATTGAGTTTTCCATAAATTGGTTAAGCAAATAAATTTTCATATCTTTAGAATCAATTAGCGTGACTCAAATAATTAGAAGAATTTTTGGAAGCTAATAGATTGAAGTTTTAAAATGAATATGGAAATAATTTTTAATTGCATGGAACTATGAAAGTAATTAATTAATCATAGAATAAATTTATTAGGCACATGAAAAGTAGGTAAAATAAATAAAAGTCTAATATTAAAGGAAATTTACTTTTCAAATACTTAAAACTAATTTTTCAAAAAAAGTAAGTTGGCCCTATCGTGTTTAAATTAATCCAATCTGGTTGTTGCCTAAGAGAGTTATCTAATTAATGGATCATAAAATAATGTGGTTATTGATAATATTTATAAAATAAGGTGATCATTATATAATATCCTACGTAATTGTCAATGGTATTTTTGTCAAATGCAATAAGAAGCATTAATTAGGATGAACATGTGTCAAATTTATAGAAGGACATGTGTCAATATATTGTGACATGTATTGTGATTTAGTATATATAACTAGATACAAACCCGCGCTTTGCGGCGAGATTATTCATTTTGTTAATAATAAATTTATACATGCAACTAATAAATTAAAATATAATAAGAAGATGGTAGATTGTTGTGCGATTATCAAATTTTAATAGCATATGTTATATAGTGTTGCATAAAAATTTTGTGCGTAAATACATATCCAAGTATATAATTAATCTGATCACTAAATCCTAGAACATTAAATAACAGTTGTGTGTGTGTGTGTGTGTGTATATATATATATATATATATATATATATATATATTAATGTCTTGATAAAAATATTTATAATGTAACCAATATGGTTAAAAATGGGTAACTTTTTCATTCTAAAGCACTAACAAATATTTAGAAAGTGTCATGCACAATGTTATCGAATTGTTATATTGATATGAATGCTAGTAGGGGTGGGCAAATAAATCAATTTTTTCGATTTTTGGACAAACCGGATCGGTCCGAACCGGTCGGTTCGGTATAAATATAAATCGGTCCGGTTCGGTACAAAAAACTGATATATACCGATTTTTCGGTACCGATTTCGGTCCTACGCTTTTATGGTTCGGTATAAACCGAACCGAACCGAACCGGTATATACTAGTTTTCTAATTTTTTATTATTATTAATAATTTATTAATAATAATAATAATAATAGTAATAAAATATTGATTATAATAATAAAAATAATATTAATATTAATAAAAATAATAATAATAAAAATAATAAAATAATAAAAATAATAAAATATTAAAAAAAATATTATTTATTTTAATTTTTGGTAAAAATCGGTACCGAACCGGCACCGGCACCTAAATTTGAGTAATTTCGGTACCGATTCGGTTCGGTATCGGTCCGGTTCGGGCCGGTTTTTACCGATTGCCCACCCCTAATTGCTAGTGGTATATTTGAAGTCTGTTACACATTACACAAACCTCATCAAGCCTCAAATATCTGACACATGTACTTGATGCATTTTTAAGATCCATGTCTCGTATACGCTTACTTGCACCAGAATTCTAACATCCAAACGAAAGGAAAAACAACGAAAGAATATCTCAGTTTCGGTCCTCAGACATAAAGGGAAAGCACATGTTACATGCGAAAACTAAAAAGCACGAGAATTAATAATTATGTTGGATCTTCATGTCAAACAAACACCATGTCCAAAAACATAGCAGTATAGCATCGTGTCATACATAACACAAAGTTATAGTTAAAGAACGAATACATTGCCTCATTTATTTTTTTTGTCAATTTTTGACAATTGTATAGGCACTCACAGTATTACCATAATGCTGGAAAAATATATTAATGATGATAAAAATGATTTACCGGATGCTAGTACTTAACAAATCATGCAAAGCCACAATCCATATAATAGAATGCAATAAATGAACTAGTCATAAATATAAACACTGTGGGATATAGTCCTCAAAATGAAGCCATATCCCCTCTCATTGAATGCACTGTCCCATAATCTGAAGGTTTTCATATAACTTCTTTGCACTTTCAACAGTATTTAGAATTGTAGGGCGCAAAATTTTGTTGTGCTAAGCAGGATAAAATCCATGATGCACTTGAAATAATACAAGAAGCATGACAACAAAAATTTAACTCTGCCAAGACCTGCATACACCAAATTCATTGTCACATTACCATTGAACTGTAAGACCCCGAATTTTATGAAATAAAATTATTCAATTTTTTTTTATAATTATTATTCGGTAAATGGTTAAATTGATAAAAGTTTAAAGTTATGGGTGAAATATGTAAATTTTACAAAATAAGCAAGTGGCTATAAAATATTCATTGTTGTCGCGGAATATTCGTTTAGTCGCGGAATATTCTTTTTGTCGGGAATATCCGTACGACGGCGCAGTCATTGTGGGCCCCATAACAGAATAACTGTCAGATGAAGATAACGACAAAATTGAGTTTTTATAAATAACGGCGTAGTTGTTACCGTTAACACTGTTGGAATACCCGGTGGTTAAAATACAGTAATACGCGTGTTTGCACAGTAGCACACGGTTTTACACAGTATTTTTGAATTATTGATCCTTACGTAAGAAGGCACTACTCAATAATTGTTACAGTAATTACTGTTCAATATTTTATTGATTCAATAATTGCTGCGTTGATATTTTATATTATTGTTGCTCAATAATTGTTACTGCACATCATCTCCATTATCAGATCAATAATTCATATTATTTAGAATAATATTATTAGATAGCATTATTGACAATGTCTAGAAAGTTCTGTCTAAGGAGAGGTTTGGTCATCTAATTACGCGTCAGTAAGGAGAAATCCTTATCGGAAAGCCCTCTCTTTCCTAGGAACCGCCTGGTTGTCATAATTGTGATTCTGTAATATTATTTATGAATAATTAATTATTGATTTATATGATAAGAAAATATTTATTTGATGTGGATATAAATGATAGATTTATTTATATGGTTATAAATGAAAGAATTAATGATGAGGTATTTTATCAGTATTTTATCGAAATGGAGAACAAAATATGGGATTTTCAGAAAAATTAGTTTATTACTTGATTTTGTAAAATTCATAACTCTTTGTGTATATTGAGTTAGGAGATGAGCCATATATCAAAAGAAAGCCCTGGAAGTAAGCTAACCGTAGAATTTGGAATCACCTAAAAATTCTTTGTGGATATTTCATGGTGAATTTTCGAACGAAACTGGTCCGAAGGATTTATAATCCGATAATCAGTGTTCTTGAGATATATTGCGTGAGTTATAAATTTTGATCCGACCGTTGGATCGTGGTAATTTTTGGATATGTTATACATATATAAGTTGAGTATATTTCAAAAATTTTGAACCGTTAAAAATGAACGAATGATTTGTTATGAATTTTAAGAGGTGACTGATTCGGAAATTAGGTTTATAAATGATTTTGGTGGAAAATTCTAGAAATGGGTGGGCCCCACTTTTGGTTGTTGGGGAAGATGGCTAATTTTTGGTGGGTGGAATAGTAGCAGGTAAAGCCATCAGGTTGTAGGTCAAGTCTTGTTCGGCGTGCTAACATTTTTCTATAAATAGAGGGCTAATTTAGAATTGAAAATCACACCAGAATTCATAAGTTTTCTCTCTAGATTATTGAGTGTATTTTGTGAGTATTTAGATACTTGATGAGTTGATATTCATCAGTGCAAGTTTTTTTCAGCGTTATATCCGATATCCAGTCAGAAGTGCTGCTCTTTTGAGGTAAGGGATAGTAAGGGATTGTAAGGGATAGTAAGAGATTTTAAGGGTTATTATGTTTTTCAGTTCGTACTTCTTCTGACCTTCATAAAATTCTGAAAAAAATTTGAAATGATATTTTGATGAGTTTTATTGATTGTGTCCAAAAATGGTGATTGAATGTATAGATTAAGAGTTATGAATTTTACGGGAAAAGACTATTTTTAAAGTAACCGTTTATAACTCCTTGTGGTTAACTCCAAAATTGATGAAATTTTTATTGGAACTATATCTATATAATATCAGTGTACTCTGTGAATTTCGAAATTTTTGGATAAAAGTACAATTTATGATAAATGTCTAAATATTCGGCGGTTTTGACCATATGGAAAATAGTAAATGAATTTTAAAAATTCTGAGAAAAATATATGTTCAACATGGGACTATATTCTGCTAAATTCCAGAAAAGAAATATTTTTAAAACTGATTTGGTATTTTTCATAAAAATAGACTAGTTATGAGTAAATGAATTAAATATGTCACGTGAAGTAAGAAAATTAGAAAATAGAATTTTATGGCTTGAGAATCCTATATGAGGTATATGCAGATTTTTGATGAGGGTTTTGATTATTGGTGATGAAAATTTATGAGTTTGACATTTTAGGATGATTAAATGCATTATTTAGTAAAGTGTAAATAATTAAAATAAATTATTTATAAGTTTAAGAAATATTATTCTTTCAATATCATTATACCGAAATATTGGTATGGATTTTATTATGAAATTTTTACCTTTTTGTGTCGGGATTACTATTCATGAGTTACTATTCATGAGTTACTATTCACGAGTTACTATTCACGATAAAATTAGTTTCTTTTTCTGATCAAATTATCATTGATTTATGAATATTGCTCTTGAAATTAAATTCATGTTTTGATCATATTATTTTTATTATCATATATAACATTTTTATAACCCTGATGTTGAAATTTTCTTTCATTTGAGTGTAAAGATGGGTAGATTGTTGGTATGATCATGACTATGGGTTCTCTTTGGCCAGTAGTGCAAAGTTGAATTGTTGACTGGTATGATCATGACCATTGAATTTATAACTGAATATCTTTAGCTTAAGTGTAAAGGTGAATTGATCAACATGGTTATAATTATTGTTTATATAATTCTGAAATGATTATATATTTCTTTGCGATATGAATATATTTGGCCTGTAGTGCAAATATGAACTGTTGAGGAACATCTTTGGCCTGTAGTGCAAAGATGAATTATTGATGAATATCTTTGGCCCGTAGTGCAAAGATGAATTATTGATGAATATCTTTGGCCCGTAGTGCAAAAATGAATTATTGATGAATATCTTTGGTTCGTAATGCAAAGATGACTTGTTGTTGAATATCTTTGGCCTGTAGTGCAAATATGAGTTGTTGATGAATATCTTTGGCTCGTAATGCAAAGATGACCTGTTGTTGAATATCTTTGGCATGTAGTGCAAAGATTACTTGTTGATGAATATCTTTGGGCCGTAGTGCAGAGATGAATTTATTAGTGTGATTATGAACATGAACTGTGATTTGATATAACCATGATGTTTGATGTTTCAGGTGATGAAAATTATCTTTGTCCTGGATGAGAAAAGGAATTTAGAACTACAATTACGATTATGAGTTATACACGTGATTGTGGACAGGAATTGTTGATTGATGTAAGACCCCGAATTTTATGAAATAAAAGTATTCAATTTTTCTTATAATTACTATTCAGTAAATGGTTAAATTGATAAAAGTTTAAAGTTATGGGTGGAATGTGAATTTTTTTGAAAATAAACAAGTGGTTATAAAATATTCATTGTTGTCGAGGAATATTCGTTTGGTCGTGGAATATTCTTTCTGTCGGGGAATATTCGTACGACGGCGCAGCTATTTGTGGGCCCCATAACGAATAACTGTCGGATGAAGAAAACGACAAATTTGAGTTTTTACAAATAACGACGTAGTTGTTACCGTTAACACTGTTGGAATACCCGGTGGTTAAAATACAGTAATACGCGTTATTGCACAGTAGCACACGGTATTGCACAGTATTTTTAAAATTATTGATTCTTACGTAAGAAGGCACTACTCAATAATTGTTACAGTAGTTACTGTTCAATATTTTATATTATTGTTATTTCAATAATTGTTGCTGCACAGTATTTGTGACGACCCCAAAATAGGTCCATTCCACCCAACCCATTCTGAGTCGTCAAATACATGGTACAGAAAACAACTACAACTTTATTACAACAATTGTCGTGCAAAATACAACAACACATATACTGTGAGTTTGGATACAAATATATACCAAATGTGACTCATGTTCCAACCGTGGACATCACCTCACAATAACACCTTACATAAAGGTATAGTCAAAAACTGTTTTAGAAATTAGAATCTTTGGGAAGTGCTCAAGGAAACCTTCGTACATGGGAGGCCACGCGTCTAGGTTATGATAGATATCATATGGCCACAGAATTATCCTTGGTTGACCCAATAGACCCCAAAGAAAAACGAGAAGATTACTATCATATTCTTCCCAATGGTGAGTCTTCTCTTGACTTATCATTATCTCCACTGTCTCTAATTGAGAATTATACTTCAAACAAACACCAAGATTATATAGGTAGTGCCCATAGATATACTCAGCAAGTGGATGAGCACAACCCTGTCCTATGATGACACGAGGTTGTATGTCATTAGACATCTTGTATGATAGTGACAAAACACCCTTCCAACGTTGGGTTCGCCTCACCCTATTTTTTTCACCAAATATAACTACTAAATGATAACCACCGTTCTATTCTCTTGTTACCCCCGCTCGACCCAGCTACACTCTTATTACCTGAAAGGAATTGTGAACAGAAGGGTGAGCACAACTAGCCCAGTAAAGAATATCATGACTAAAGATAAATAAATTATCAATAGTCTTCATCAATAATAAATCAGAGATTTAGAACATATGGTAGATGATAAAAAAATTTCAACCATAGTTGCAGCGGAACGAGCAATCCATTAGAAGAGTCAAATAGACTATAAAGTCTATTATCTTCTCCATGTTAAAAATCCACCAACAATGTTTTATCCATGTAACATCACTCAACAGTTCCTTTCCACAATCATATGAATAACTCATAATCATAATTGTGACTATAAATTTTTCTTCGCACCCAGGACGAAGAATATTTTCATCACCTGTCTTTACCTGAAACATCAAAGATCATGGTTATACCAAATCACAATTCCTATTTATAATCATACTAACAAATCCATCTTTGCACTACGGGCCAAAGATATTCATCAACAAACCATCTTTGCACTACGGGCCAAAGATATTCATCAACAAACCATCTTTGCACTACGGGCCAAAGATATTCAACAACAGTTCATCTTTGCACTACAGGCCAAAGATATTCATCAACAGGCCATCTTTGCACTACATGCCAAAGATATTCATCAACAATTCATATTTGCACTACAGGCCAAATATATTCATATCTCAAAGAAATATATAATCATTTCAGAATTTATATAAACAATAATTATAACCATGTTGATCAATTCACCTTTGCACTTAAGCTTAAGATATTCAATTATAAATTCAATGGTCATGATCATACCAGTCACAATTCAACTTTGCACTACAGGCCAAAGAGAACCCTAGTCATGATCATACCAATAATCTACCCATCTTTACACTCCAGTGAAAGAGAATTTCAACATCAGGGTTATAAAAATGTTATATATGATGATAAAAATAATATGATCAACATATAGTTTTAATCTCAAGAGTAATATTCGTAACTCATGAATAGTAAATCGTGAATAGTAACTCATGAATAGTAACCCCGACACAAAAGATAGAAATTCCACAATAAAATCCATACCAATATTTCGGTATAATGATATTGAAAGAATAACATTACTTAAATTTATAAACAATTTATTTTAATTGTTTACACTTTACAAATTAATGCATTTAATCATCATAAAATGCCAACTCTTATAATTTCATCATCAATAACCAAAACTCTCATCAAAAATCTACATATACCTCATATAGGATTCTCAAGCCATAAAATCCTATTTTCCAATTTTCTTTCTTCACAAAACATATTTAATTCATTTACTCATAACTAGACCATTTTCATGAAAAATACCAAATCCGTTCCAAAAATATTTCTTTTCTGAAATTCAGCATAATATAGTCCCATAGTGAACATATATTTTTCTCAGAATTTTTAAAAGTCATTTACTATTTTTCATATGGCCAAAATAGCCGAATATTTAGACATTTATCAAAAATTGTACTTTTGTCTAAAAATTCTGAAATTTACAGAGTATACTTCTATCATATACATGTACTCCCAATAAAAATTTCATCAATTTTGGAGTTAACCACAAGGAATTATAAGCGGTTACTTTTAAAATAGTCTTTTCTCATAAAATTCATAACTCTCAATCTATACATCCAAAAATCACCATTTTTGGACACAATCAAGAAAACTCATCAAAATATCATTTCAAATTTTTCCAGAATTTTTGAAGTTCAGAAAAATTACGAAACTGAAAATCATAACAACCCTTAAAATCCCTTACTGTCCCTTACTATCCCTTACAATCCCTTACAATCCCTTACAATCCCTTACCTCAAAAGAGCAGTACTTCTGACTGGATATCGGATATGATGCTGAAGAAAACTTGCACTGATGAATAGAAACTCACAGAGTATCTAAATACTCACAAAATACACTCAATAATCTAGAGAGAGAAAGAGAGAAAACTTATGTTTTTGGTGTGATTTTCAATTCTAACTTAGCCCTCTATTTATAGGAAAATTTTGGTAGGTTTGACCTGCAACCTGATGGCTTTACCTGCTACTATTCCCACCCACCACATTTGAAATATAATTCAGCACATTTCTTCACCAACCACAAGTGGGGCCCACCAATTCTAGAATTTTCCACCAAAAATGATTTATAACCTGATTTCCGAATCAGCCACCTCTTAAAATTCATAACAAATCATACGTTCATTTTTAACGGTTCAAAATTTATGGACATATACTCAACTTATATATGTATAACATATCCAAAAATTACCACGATCCAACGGTCGGATTAAAAATTATAACCCCCGCAAAATATCTCAAAAACCCTGATTTTTAATACCTCCATTCCGACAAAAATAAGGATAAAAACCTCAACATTAACTCCTTCATTTTTAACCACAAAAATATATCCCTCGTTTATATCCACATAAAATAAATATTTCCTTATCATATGAATCAATAATTAATTATTCACAAATAATATTACAGAATCACATTTATGACAACCAGGTCGTTCCCAGGAAAGAGGGGGCTTTCCAATAAGGATTTCTCCTTACTGGCGCGCAATTAGATGACCAAACCTCTCCTTAGACAGAACTTTCTAGACATTGCCAATAATGTTATCTAATAATATTATTCAAATAATATGAATTATTGATCTGATAATGGGAAATACTGTGCAGCAACAATTATTGAACAACAATAATACAAAATTTCAACGTAGCAATTATTGAATCAATAAAATAAAATATTGAACAGTAATTACTGTAACAATTATTGAGTAGTGCCTTCTTACGTAAGAATCAATAATTTCAAAAATACTATGCAATACCGTGTGCTACTGTGCAATAACGCGTATTACTGTATTTTAACCACCGGGTATTCCAACAGTGTTAACGGTAACAACTACGCCGTTATTTGTAAAAACTCAAATTTGTCGTTTTCCTTCACCCGACAGTTATTCGTTATGGGGCCCACAAATAGCTGCGTCGTCGTACGAATATTCCCCGACAGAAAGAATATTCCACGACCAAACGAATATTTCCCGACAACAATGATTATTTTATAACCACTTGCTTATTTTGAAAAAAAAATCATATTGCACTCATAACTTTAAACTTTTATCAATTTAACCATTTACTGAATAGTAATTATAAGAAAAATTGAATACTTTTATTTCATAAAATTCGGGGTCTTACAATCTCCCCTCCTTATGAAATTTCGTCCCCGAAATTTACGTACCTGGTATTTCAAAGAGTTGAGAATACCTTGCTTTCATTTCAGATTCCATCTTCCCTATCATCATGATTTCTCCATTGCTCATCTCCTGTATTTTAGATATCATTCTAGAATACAGCTTCAAAATAAGGGTTAATTGAACAAATTAACATATCACATAATATCCCAATATTATGACTGACCAACAAATAAGCTTAGGTAGGACACACTAGCGAAGGATTTACTCATCTCTCCCCTCCTAGTTATATTTCCCGATCTCCGCCAGAGATCATATCCCTAAGCTCTGATACCACCTGTAACTCACGTCCCATCAGTGGACAGCACCTTACAGTGGTACCTATCAGTTTGCCACCGCAGAACGGCGTCCCCTACGGAGAGTCTGGCTTCGGTGCATCCCCCATCAACAGGAAGTCACCAGCGAGAGGCTCGGGGCTCTTTACTTATAGCTCTGATACCACCTGTGACGACCCCAAAATAGGTCCATTCCACCCAACCCATTCTGAGTCGTCAAATACATGGTACAGAAAACAACTACAACTTTATTACAACAATTGTCGTGCAAAATACAACAACACATATACTGTGAGTTTGGATACAAATATATACCAAATGTGACTCATGTTCCAACCGTGGACATCACCTCACAATAACACCTTACATAAAGGTATAGTCAAAAACTGTTTTAGAAATTAGAATCTTTAGGAAGTGCTCAAGGAAACCTTCGTACATGGGAGGCCACGCGTCTAGGTTATGATAGATATCATATGGCCACAGAATTATCCTTGGTTGACCCAATAGACCCCAAAGAAAAACGAGAAGATTACTATCATATTCTTCCCAATGGTGAGTCTTCTCTTGACTTATCATTATCTCCACTGTCTCTAATTGAGAATTATACTTCAAACAAACACCAAGATTATATAGGTAGTGCCCATAGATATACTCAGCAAGTGGATGAGCACAACCCTGTCCTATGATGACACGAGGTTGTATGTCATTAGACATCTTGTATGATAGTGACAAAACACCCTTCCAACGTTGGGTTCGCCTCACCCTATTTTTTTCACCAAATATAACTACTAAATGATAACCACCGTTCTATTCTCTTGTTACCCCCGCTCGACCCAGCTACACTCTTATTACCTGAAAGGAATTGTGAACAGAAGGGTGAGCACAACTAGCCCAGTAAAGAATATCATGACTAAAGATAAATAAATTATCAATAGTCTTCATCAATAATAAATCAGAGATTTAGAACATATGGTAGATGATAAAAAAATTTCAACCATAGTTGCAGCGGAACGAGCAATCCATTAGAAGAGTCAAATAGACTATAAAGTCTATTATCTTCTCCATGTTAAAAATCCACCAACAATGTTTTATCCATGTAACATCACTCAACAGTTCCTTTCCACAATCATATGAATAACTCATAATCATAATTGTGACTATAAATTTTTCTTCGCACCCAGGACGAAGAATATTTTCATCACCTGTCTTTACCTGAAACATCAAAGATCATGGTTATACCAAATCACAATTCCTATTTATAATCATACTAACAAATCCATCTTTGCACTACGGGCCAAAGATATTCATCAACAAACCATCTTTGCACTACGGGCCAAAGATATTCATCAACAAACCATCTTTGCACTACGGGCCAAAGATATTCAACAACAGTTCATCTTTGCACTACAGGCCAAAGATATTCATCAACAGGCCATCTTTGCACTACATGCCAAAGATATTCATCAACAATTCATATTTGCACTACAGGCCAAATATATTCATATCTCAAAGAAATATATAATCATTTCAGAATTTATATAAACAATAATTATAACCATGTTGATCAATTCACCTTTGCACTTAAGCTTAAGATATTCAATTATAAATTCAATGGTCATGATCATACCAGTCACAATTCAACTTTGCACTACAGGCCAAAGAGAACCCTAGTCATGATCATACCAATAATCTACCCATCTTTACACTCCAGTGAAAGAGAATTTCAACATCAGGGTTATAAAAATGTTATATATGATGATAAAAATAATATGATCAACATATAGTTTTAATCTCAAGAGTAATATTCGTAACTCATGAATAGTAAATCGTGAATAGTAACTCATGAATAGTAACCCCGACACAAAAGATAGAAATTCCACAATAAAATCCATACCAATATTTCGGTATAATGATATTGAAAGAATAACATTACTTAAATTTATAAACAATTTATTTTAATTGTTTACACTTTACAAATTAATGCATTTAATCATCATAAAATGCCAACTCTTATAATTTCATCATCAATAACCAAAACTCTCATCAAAAATCTGCATATACCTCATATAGGATTCTCAAGCCATAAAATCCTATTTTCCAATTTTCTTTCTTCACAAAACATATTTAATTCATTTACTCATAACTAGACCATTTTCATGAAAAATACCAAATCCGTTCCAAAAATATTTCTTTTCTGAAATTTAGCATAATATAGTCCCATAGTGAACATATATTTTTTCTCAGAATTTTTAAAAGTCATTTACTATTTTTCATATGGCCAAAATAGCCGAATATTTAGACATTTATCAAAAATTGTACTTTTGTCTAAAAATTCTGAAATTTACAGAGTATACTTCTATCATATACATGTACTCCCAATAAAAATTTCATCAATTTTGGAGTTAACCACAAGGAATTATAAGCGGTTACTTTTAAAATAGTCTTTTCTCATAAAATTCATAACTCTCAATCTATACATCCAAAAATCACCATTTTTGGACACAATCAAGAAAACTCATCAAAATATCATTTCAAATTTTTCCAGAATTTTTGAAGTTCAGAAAAATTACGAAACTGAAAATCATAACAACCCTTAAAATCCCTTACTGTCCCTTACTATCCCTTACAATCCCTTACAATCCCTTACAATCCCTTACCTCAAAAGAGCAGTACTTCTGACTGGATATCGGATATGATGCTGAAGAAAACTTGCACTGATGAATAGAAACTCACAGAGTATCTAAATACTCACAAAATACACTCAATAATCTAGAGAGAGAAAGAGAGAAAACTTATGTTTTTGGTGTGATTTTCAATTCTAACTTAGCCCTCTATTTATAGGAAAATTTTGGTAGGTTTGACCTGCAACCTGATGGCTTTACCTGCTACTATTCCCACCCACCACATTTGAAATATAATTCAGCACATTTCTTCACCAACCACAAATGGGGCCCACCAATTCTAGAATTTTCCACCAAAAATGATTTATAACCTGATTTCCGAATCAGCCACCTCTTAAAATTCATAACAAATCATACGTTCATTTTTAACGGTTCAAAATTTATGGACATATACTCAACTTATATATGTATAACATATCCAAAAATTACCACGATCCAACGGTCGGATTAAAAATTATAACCCCCGCAAAATATCTCAAAAACCCTGATTTTTAATACCTCCATTCCGACAAAAATAAGGATAAAAACCTCAACATTAACTCCTTCATTTTTAACCACAAAAATATATCCCTCGTTTATATCCACATAAAATAAATATTTCCTTATCATATGAATCAATAATTAATTATTCACAAATAATATTACAGAATCACATTTATGACAACCAGGTCGTTCCCAGGAAAGAGGGGGCTTTCCAATAAGGATTTCTCCTTACTGGCGCGCAA
Organism: Panax notoginseng; assembly: GCA_016801055.1. NCBI lineage: Eukaryota > Viridiplantae > Streptophyta > Magnoliopsida > Apiales > Araliaceae > Panax > Panax notoginseng. Next base: position 12,633,123 of record CM029014.1, read on the forward strand.
TTAGATGACCAAACCTCTCCTTAGACAGAACTTTCTAGACATTGCCAATAATGTTATCTAATAATATTATTCAAATAATATGAATTATTGATCTGATAATGGGAAATACTGTGCAGCAACAATTATTGAACAACAATAATACAAAATTTCAACGTAGCAATTATTGAATCAATAAAATAAAATATTGAACAGTAATTACTGTAACAATTATTGAGTAGTGTCTTCTTACGTAAGAATCAATAATTTCAAAAATACTATGCAATACCGTGTGCTACTGTGCAATAACGCGTATTACTGTATTTTAACCACCGGGTATTCCAACAGTGTTAACGGTAACAACTACGCCGTTATTTGTAAAAACTCAAATTTGTCGTTTTCCTTCACCCGACAGTTATTCGTTATGGGGCCCACAAATAGCTGCGTCGTCGTACGAATATTCCCCGACAGAAAGAATATTCCACGACCAAACGAATATTTCCCGACAACAATGATTATTTTATAACCACTTGCTTATTTTGAAAAAAAAATCATATTGCACTCATAACTTTAAACTTTTATCAATTTAACCATTTACTGAATAGTAATTATAAGAAAAATTGAATACTTTTATTTCATAAAATTCGGGGTCTTACAGTATTTTCCTTTATCAGATCAATAATTCATATTATTTGAATAATATTATTAGATAACATTATTGTCAATGTCTAGAAAGTTCTGTCTAAGGAGAGGTTTGGTCATCTAATTGCGCGCCAGTAAGGAGAAATTCTTATTGGAAAGCCCCCTCTTTCCTGGGAACGGCCTGGTTGTCATAAATGTGATTCTGTAATATTATTTGTGAATAATTAATTATTGATTCATATGATAAGAAAATATTTATTTTATGTGGATATAAATGAGGGATATATTTTTGTGGTTAAAAAATGAAGGAGTTAATGTTGAGATTTTTATCCGTATTTTTGTCGGAATGGAGGTATTAAAAATCAGGGTTTTTTGAGAAATATTGCGGGTGTTATAATTTTTAATCCGACCGTTGGATCGTGGTAATTTTTGGATATGTTATACATATATAAGTTGAGTATATGTCCACAAATTTTGAACCGTTAAAAATGAACGTATGATTTATTATGAATTTTACGAGATGACTGGTTCAGAAATTGTTGAATTTTCGGAGTTTATCATTTTGGTGGAAAATTTTAGAATTGGTGGGCCCCAATTGTGGTTGGTGAAGAAATGTGCTGAATTATATTTCAAATGTGGTGGGTGGGAATAGTAGCAGGTAAAGCCATCAGGTTGTAGGTCAAACCTACCAAAATTTTCCTATAAATAGAGGGCTAAGTTAGAATTAAAAATCACACCAGAAACATAAGCTTTCTCTCTTTCTCTCTCTAGATTATTGAGTGTATTTTGTGAGTATTTAGATACTTGGTGAGTTGCTATTCATCAGTGCAAGTTTCCTTCAGCCTTATACCGATCAGAAGTACTGCTCTTTTGAGGTAAGGGATTGTAAGGGATAGTAAGGGATAGTAAGGGATATTAAGGGATTTTAAGGGTTGTTATGATTTTCAGTTTCGTAATTTTTCTGATCTTCAAAAATTCTGGAAAAATTTGAAATGATATTTTGATGAGTTTTCTTGATTGTGTCCAAAAATGGTGATTTTTGGATGTATAGATTGAGAGTTATGAATTTTATGAGAAAAGACTATTTTAAAAGTAACAGCTTATAATTCCTTGTGGTTAACTCCAAAATTGATGAAATTTTTATTGGGAGTACATGTATATGATAGAAGTATACTCTGTAAATTTCAGAATTTTTAGACAAAAGTACAATTTTTGATAAATGTCTAAATATTCGGCTATTTTGGCCATATGAAAAATAGTAAATGACTTTTAAAAATTCTGAGAAAAATATATGTTCACTATGGGACTATATTATGCTAAATCCCAGAAAAGAAATATTTTTGGAACTGATTTGGTATTTTTCATGAAAATGGTCTAGTTATGACTAAATGAATTAAATATGTTTTGTGAAGAAAGAAAATTGGAAAATAGGATTTTATGGCTTGAGAATCCTATATGAGGTATATGCAGATTTTTGATGAGGGTTTTGGTTATTGATGATGAAATTGTAAGAGTTGGCATTTTATGATGATTAAATGCATTAATTAGTAAAGTGTAAACAATTAAAATAAATTGTTTATAAATTTAAGTAATGTTATTCTTTCAATATCATTATACCAAAATATTGGTATGAATTTTATTGTGGAATTTCTATCTTTTGTGTCGGAGTTACTATTCATGAGTTACTATTCACGATTTACTATTCATGAGTTACGAATATTACTCTTGAGATTAAAACTATATGTTGATCATATTATTTTTATCATCATATATAACATTTTTATAATCCTGATGTTGAAATTCTCTTTCACTGGAGTGTAAAGATGGGTAGATTATTGGTATGATCATGACTAGGGTTCTCTTTGGCCTGTAGTGCAAAGTTGAATTGTGACTGGTATGATCATGACCATTGAATTTATAATTGAATATCTTAAGCTTAAGTGCAAAGGTGAATTGATCAACATGGTTATAATTATTGTTTATATAAATTCTGAAATGATTATATATTTCTTTGAGATATGAATATATTTGGCCTGTAGTGCAAATATGAATTGTTGATGAATATCTTTTGTGACGCCCCCAAAATTAAGTATACGTCACCCATCTTGGGTCGCCACTTACATGGTACAGAATACAAATACAGCTTACTAATACATCTGTCGTGTACAATACGACAAAACATAAACTGTGAGTTTGAATACAAATATTATCTTCTAGAGAGTATTCATACTCAAAAGGAGTCCTCATTACATTTATTAACACACCATTACATAGAATAGTGAGGACTACTAACTAATACTATCATTCGGACCATCACTCCGTACCCCGACTTGTCCCAGCTACGTTCTCATTTCCTGAAGAGAACAGTGAAAGAAAGGGTGAGCTCAACTAGCCCAGTAAGAAATATTATGACTAAGATAATGCAGAATAAATTATCATTAGCCTTCAACAATGTTAAACTGATAAAATATAATAGACATCAAGTTTAACTGCAGCGGAACAAGCAATCCATTAAAAGAGTCAAGTAGAAAATAAACTCTACTATCTTTTATGATTTAAAAAGTTTTTCAACACTGCGATCGCTGAGACTCAGCTTAATAAAATAATCCACATCATCGAATCACCCCTGCACTACGGCCAAGGATATTCGTGTATTCATTAATGGTCATGATCATGCCAACAACTGTCCATCAATGCACTACGGGCCAATGAGGACTTTTACCACATCATTTGTAACATTACGGTCATGATTATACCGAATAATCCCTGGTCATAATCATACCAAGTCCATCTATGCACTACAGGCCACAGATGACTTTCAACATTTTATAAACATGAGGATGATGACAATGATATAAGAATTCAATAAAACAAGTTCAAGAATTAATTTATCCAGGAATTAACAACGTCCAAATTGTCAACATGATACTGTATTGTGGAGTAAAATTCAAGAATGCTTAGAAGAATATTTTCTTAAAAAGATACTGGATGAAACGCAACTATCAAGGATATTCCACAAATTTCATGGAGTATAGAAGTCAAAACTTAACCAACTGAGTATAATAAAGAATGGAATAACAAAAGAAATCACCATGCATGCGATAGACCGCACAGACAGGTTATTCCAACAGAATAATAAATAATAGAACCAGGTCCGGCGTAAACGCACAGACAGGATATTCCGACAGAATAAATAATAGAACCAGGTCCGGTGTAAAACACACAGACAGGATATTCCAACAGAATAATAATAAAACGGAACCAGGTCCGGTGTAAAACACACAGACAAGATGTTCCAACAGAATAATAAACGGAACCAGGTCCGGTGTAAAACACACAGACAGGATGTTCCAACAGAATAATAAACGGAACCAGGTCCGGTGTAAAACACACAGACAGGATGTTCCAACAGAATAATAGAAGAATGTCACCAAGTATAGGGTAGACCGCGTATACTGGTTATTCCAACAGAATAATAACGAATGGAATAACAGAAGTTCTCTTCATGAATATAAAAGAAATAATATTCCCTACCGTTTTAAAGAAGCGCTGAAGTAAGGAAGTAGTTAAGTAGCAGAATACTCTTCTTCTCTCTCTCTATAGTTTCTCTCTATAGTTTCTCTCTCTAGAGTTCAGTGAATTCGTAAGAAATAATGAAGGAATGAGCTTCTATTTATAGGAAAATGGAATGCATAGTAACTAATCCATGAACGGTCCAGATTGATTACTTTAATCTGATGGTCCATATTTAAAGAAAAATCTTTTAAATAAAATATAATATATTCTATTTATAGAATAACTTTAATAAAGTATTCTGTTTTATATAAAAAGATGTTTCTGTTTTATTACGTTAATAATACGAATAAAACAAAACGTCATTATCGCTAAATAATTCATATTATTAACTGACAATAATGGAATCAAACTGAGTGACTTCTCACATAAGCATTAATAATTAATACCGTGTGCTACTATGCAACCACACGTATTACTGTACTTTTACTACCGAGTAGTTCAACAGTATCAACGGTAAAACTTCCGCCGTTATTTTCATAAAGTATTTTTGTCGTTTTCTCAATCCGACAATAATTTCGTTGTGGGGTCCACCAATAATTGTACCGTCGTACGGATATTCCCTGACAAAAAGAATATTCTCCGACCAATTGAATATAATATGACAACTTGCATACTTTGCAAAATTTATAAATACTACCCATAACTATTATATCAAATCCACACATTAATATAAAAAAAATTATTTCGAGAAAAATTAAATATTTATTCATAAAATCTGGGGTTTCACAATCTCCCCTCCTTATAGAATTTCGCCCTCGAAATTTACGTACGTACTTGGTATGCCGAACATGTGAGGATACCTTGACTTCACTTCAAATTCTAACTCTTGAGGTATAACCTTTAAGCATCGAATATGATCCTTCTTATCCAAGATGTTAACACGTATCTTCTCATACGTTAAATCTTTCGCTATTTCGTCCGGTTCTAAATTAATAATGCGGTTCGGGTCGTCCACATATTTACGTAACATCGATACGTAAAAAAAAATATTCTGAACACGCAACATACTTGGCGGTAAAACGAGTCTATAGGCCACAGTTCCTGCTTCATCGAGGATTTCAAATGGGCCAATTAAATCGAGAGTTGAGATTTCCTCTCTTCGTCGATTCTTGCTTCTAGAATAACGCCCTCTTGAACCTTCTTCTTCACATTTATCAGCTCTTAGTATGTAGCTTGAGCGGCTTTAACTTTATCGATTAAAGTCGATTTTAATCGTATATTCGTTATCTTCACGTGGGTTCGAATATTCACACTTGTAACCGTATACGATCTTCTACACAACGCGTCAGCTACCACGTTCACTTTTCCACGATGTTATTGAATGGTACGATCGTAATCTTCAACAGCTCGAGCCAACGTCTTTGGCGCATAATACGTTCGTTTTAGTTGAAGAAATATTTGAGGGTTTAAGAAATAGGTTTTGTACTGGGGTCAATACAAAATTCAATTTTACGCTCTGGGGTAGGCTAAGAAGTCTTCAAGAATACGTCAAGAAATTTATTAACAATAGAAATATCGTTCAAAACTGTGACCCTCATCCAAGACTTGGATAACACGTCACATTGATACCTATCAACTTGCCATCATCATTTACAACGTCTCCTACGGAAAGTCTAGCTTCGGTGCATTCCACACCAGGAAGTCAACAGCGAAAGGAACGGGGATTTTTACTTATGGCTTGATATGACAATGATTGACTTTAGTGGTTTGGTTACTTTGAATTTGCATAACAGGTTGGTTAGGAATATGAAAGCTAACAACCTTACGAGAAGCATGATGAGTAGTGAACCAATCGTTTCAAAAAAATCACATCAAAGGCAAGTATTTTCAAAGAGATAAGATCGACAGGTAACGTGAAAGTGTTGATTTGAACAAGATTTATAAATAGTAGAGGTAACGAAGGTTTCTCCCAACTGAGTTTAAATAGACATATCAAAGTCTAAGTTCTCCGGAGTTAACTTCAAACATTTAACACAACTAGGTGAAATAAAAGAGTGAGTAGAACCGGTATCTAACACGGTATAGACTTTGCAAGAGTTTATGACTAACATACCCGTGATAATTTTATTCAGGTTCCTCGTCACGAAAAAAAAAATACTCTCTCTTAAACTACTGGCTTTGGCTTTTCTGGGACGGTCTTTGGTGCCTCCATCCTATCTGAACTTGTCTTCGGTGAACGACAAAATCGGGCTAAATGACCTTCTCTTCCACAATTATAACATGCTTTGGACGGCATCGCGCAGTTTGGATTGATGTGCCCCTCCCCTCCGCATTTGAAACATATGATAGGTGATCGTTCTCCTTCATTAACGACAGGTGCTGGTGTTGACGTCTTTCCATCATTGTTGAATCTCCTCTTCTTGAAATGCTCATTCTTATTATTTTGGCCCTGATTACCACCGAAGTGGTTACCATTTCTAGCCTGTTGATTCCCTCCACGCTTGTTGTCACCGCTTCGATGACTGCTTTCACTAGTATTATCATTTTGCCGGCTGCTCTCTTTTGGCTGCGTTGTCTCGTTATCGCGCTCCACCAACTGAGCCCTATTTACAACATCTGAATACAAACACAATTTATGAGAAACAAGATGTTGACGTATCTCCGGCTTCAAACCTCTTAAAAACATCCGCGTCATTCTTTCTTCATTATCCACCAGGTGGGACGCAAACCGGGATAACTCCGCAAATTTTGCCTCGTACTGCGACACAGTCATATTATTCTGCTCCAATTTGATGAACTCCACCTCCTTCATGTGACGAATACTCTCGGGAAAGTATTTGTCGTTAAACAGATCTTGGAACTTCTCCCAAGACATCTTCAGTGCGGCAGGTTGAGTACGCTTTATCGATTCCCACCAGTAATCTGCCTCTCCTCGCAACATAAAGGCGGCAAAGGGAACCTTTTGCTCCTCGGAGCAACCCAAGACATCAAATATCTTGGTGATCTGCTTTATCCATGTTTCAGCTACAAGTGGTTTGGGTTCTCCCTTAAACTCCGGTGGTCCCAGCTCCTTAAACTGTTTAGCGGTGACCGCCTGAGAGTTTCCAGTATTTCCACCTACGTTGTGGACAGGAGCCGCTTTCACCTGTTGTTGCATGAATTGCATAAAGCCTCTGAACATTTGATCATTCATCATTTGGTCAGTGTTGTTGTTTGCATGAGGATTGACACCTTCCTGATGCACATTATCATGATTATTGATGTGTGGTGAATCAACAGTCGTCTGTGCTCCATTGCTATTCTCAACATTCTCGGATGCCATTTTCAGATACTGCCACAAAATAAAAATTAATTGATATGTCATATATTATCCTTATGTTATGACCGACCAATTAAATACCATGCAAATAAACTTAGGTAGGTCATACTAGCGAAGGAATTCCCCGTCTCTCCCCTCCTAGTTCTATTCTCACATCCTAGCCAGAGATCATATCCCTAAGCTTTGATACCAACTGTGACGCCCCCAAAATTAAGTATACGTCACCCATCTTAGGTCGCCACTTACATGGTACAGAATACAAATACAACTTACTAATACATCTGTCGTGTACAATACGACAAAACATAAACTGTGAGTTTGAATACAAATATTATCTTCTAGAGAGTATTTATACTCAAAAGGAGTCCTCATTACATTTATTAACACACCATTACATAGAATAGTGAGGATTACTAACTAATACTATCATTCGGACCATCACTCCGTACCCCGACTTGTCCCAGCTACGTTCTCATTTCCTGAAGAGAACAGTGAAAGAAAGGGTGAGCTCAACTAGCCCAGTAAGAAATATTATGACTAAGATAATGCAGAATAAATTATCATTAGCCTTCAACAATGTTAAACTGATAAAATATAATAGACATCAAGTTTAACTGCAGCGGAACAAGCAATCCATTAAAAGAGTCAAGTAGAAAATAAACTCTACTATCTTTTATGATTTAAAAAATTTTTCAACACTGTAATCGCTGAGACTCAGCTTAATAAAATAATCCACATCATCGAATCACCCCTGCACTACGGCCAAGGATATTTGTGTATTCATTAATGGTCATGATCATGCCAACAACTGTCCATCAATGCACTACGGGCCAATGAGGACTTTTACCACATCATTTGTAACATTACGGTCATGATTATACCGAATAATCTCTGGTCATAATCATACCAAGTCCATCTATGCACTACAGGCCACAGATGACTTTCAACATTTTATAAACATGAGGATGATGACAATGATATAAGAATTCAATAAAACAAGTTCAAGAATTAATTTATCCAGGAATTAACAACGTCCAAATTGTCAACATGATACTGTATTGTGGAGTAAAATTCAAGAATGCTTAGAAGAATATTTTCTTAAAAAGATACTGGATGAAACGCAACTATCAAGGATATTCCACAAATTTCATGGAGTATAGAAGTCAAAACTTAACCAACTGAGTATAATAAAGAATGGAATAACAAAAGAAATCACCATGCATGCGATAGACCGCACAGACAGGTTATTCCAACAGAATAATAAATAATAGAACCAGGTCCGGCGTAAACGCACAGACAGGATATTCCGACAGAATAAATAATAGAACCAGGTCCGGTGTAAAACACACAGACAGGATATTCCAACAGAATAATAATAAAACGGAACCAGGTCCGGTGTAAAACACACAGACAGGATGTTCCAACAGAATAATAAACGGAACCAGGTCCGGTGTAAAAACACAGACAGGATGTTCCAACAGAATAATAAACGGAACCAGGTCCGGTGTAAAACACACAGACAGGATGTTCCAACAGAATAATAGAAGAATGTCACCAAGTATAGGGTAGACCGCGTATACTGGTTATTCCAACAGAATAATAACGAATGGAATAACAGAAGTTCTCTTCATGAATATAAAAGAAATAATATTCCCTACCGTTTTAAAGAAGAGCTGAAGTAAGGAAGTAGTTAAGTAGCAGAATACTCTTCTTCTCTCTCTCTATAGTTTCTCTCTATAGTTTCTCTCTCTAGAGTTCAGTGAATTCGTAAGAAATAATGAAGGAATGAGCTTCTATTTATAGGAAAATGGAATGCATAGTAACTAATCCATGAACGGTTCAGATTGATTACTTTAATCTGATGGTCCATATTTAAAGAAAAATCTTTTAAATAAAATATAATATATTCTATTTATAGAATAACTTTAATAAAGTATTCTGTTTTATATAAAAAGATGTTTCTGTTTTATTACGTTAATAATACGAATAAAACAAAACGTCATTATCGCTAAATAATTCATATTATTAACTGACAATAATGGAATCAAACTGAGTGACTTCTCACATAAGCATTAATAATTAATACCGTGTGCTACTATGCAACCACACGTATTACTGTACTTTTACTACCGAGTAGTTCAACAGTATCAACGGTAAAACTTCCGCCGTTATTTTCATAAAGTATTTTTGTCGTTTTCTCAATCCGACAATAATTTCGTTGTGGGGTCCACCAATAATTGTACCGTCGTACGGATATTCCCCGACAAAAAGAATATTCTCCGACCAATTGAATATAATATGACAACTTGCATACTTTGCAAAATTTATAAATACTACCCATAACTATTATATCAAATCCACACATTAATATAAAAAAAATTATTTCGAGAAAAATTAAATATTTATTCATAAAATCTGGGGTTTCACATCTTTGGCATGTAGTGCAAAGATGGCCTGTTGATGAATATCTTTGGCCTGTAGTGCAAAGATGAACTGTTGTTGAATATCTTTGGCCTGTAGTGCAAAGATGAACTGTTGTTGAATATCTTTGGCCCGTAGTGCAAAGATGGTTTGTTGATGAATATCTTTGGCCCGTAGTGCAAAGATGGATTTGTTAGTATGATTATAAACAGGAACTGTGATTTGGTATAACAATGATTTTTGATGTTTCAGGTAAAGACAGGTGATGAAAATATTCTTCGTCCTGGGTGCGAAGAAAAATTTATAGTCACAATTATGATTATGAGTTATTCATATGATTGTGGAAAGGAACTGTTGAGTGATGTTACATGGATAAAATATTATTGGTGGATTTTTAACATGGAGAAGATAATAGACTTTATAGTCTATTTGACTCTTCTAATGGATTGCTCGTTCCGCTGCAACTATGGTTGAAATTTTTATCATTTACCATATGTTCTAAATCTCTGATTTATTGTTGATGAAGGCTATTGATAATTAAATTATCTTTAGTCATGATATTCTTTACTGAGCTAGTTGTGCTCACCCTTTTGCTTCACAATTCCTTTCAGGTAATAAGAGTGTAGCTGGGTCGAGCGGGGGTAACAAGGGAATAGAACGGTGGTCATCATTTAGTAGTTATATTTGGTGAAGAAAATAGGGTGAGGCGAACCCAACGTTGGAAGGGTGTTTTGTTACTATCATACAAGATGTCTAATGACATACAACCTCGTGTCATCATAAGACAGGGTTGTGCTCATCCACTTGCTGAGTATATCTATGGGCACTACCTATATAATCTTGGTGTTTGTTTGAAGTATAATTCTCAGTTAGAGACAGTGGAGATAATGATAAGTCAAGAGAAGACTCACCATTGGGAAGAATATGATAGTAATCTTCTCGTTTTTCTTTGGGGTCTATTGGGTCAACCAAGGATAATTCTGTGGCCATATGATATCTATCATAACCTAGACGCGTGGCCTCCCATGTACGAAGGTTTCCTTGAGCACTTCCCAAAGATTCTAATTTCTAAAACAGTTTTTGACTATACCTTTATATAAGGTGTTATTGTGAGGTGATGTCCACGGTTGGAACATGAGTCACATTTGGTATATATTTGTATCCAAACTCACAGCATATGTGTTGTTGTATTTTGCACGACAATTGTTGTAATAAAGTTGTAGTTATTTTCTGTACCATGTATTTGACGACTCAGAATGGGTTGGGTGGAATGGACCTGTTTTGGGGTCGTTACAGGTGGTATCAGAGCTTAGGGATATGATCTTTGGCGGAGATCGGAGAATATAACTAGGAGGGGAGAGATGAGTAAATCATTCGCTAGTGTGTCCTACCTAAGCTTATTTGTTGGTCAGTCATAATATCGAGATATTATGTGATATGTTAATTTGTTAAATTAACCCTTGTTTTGAAGCTGTATTCTAGAAAGATATCTGAAATACAGAAGATGAGCAATGGAGAAATCATGATGATAAGGAAGATGGAATCTGAAATGAAAGCAAGGTATTCTCAACTCTTTGAAATACCAGGTACGTAAATTTCGGGGAAGAAATTTCATAAGGAGGGGAGATTGTAAGACCCCGAATTTTATGAAATAAAAGTATTCAATTTTTCTTATAATTACTATTCAGTAAATGGTTAAATTGATAAAAGTTTAAAGTTATGGGTGGAATGTGAATTTTTTTGAAAATAAACAAGTGGTTATAAAATATTCATTGTTGTCGAGGAATATTCGTTTGGTCGTGGAATATTCTTTCTGTCGGGGAATATTCGTACGACGGCGCAGCTATTTGTGGGCCCCATAACGAATAACTGTCGGATGAAGAAAACGACAAATTTGAGTTTTTACAAATAACGACGTAGTTGTTACCGTTAACACTGTTGGAATACCCGGTGGTTAAAATACAGTAATACGCGTTATTGCACAGTAGCACACGGTATTGCACAGTATTTTTAAAATTATTGATTTTTACGTAAGAAGGCACTACTCAATAATTGTTACAGTAGTTACTGTTCAATATTTTATATTATTGTTATTTCAATAATTGTTGCTGCACAGTATTTTCCTTTATCAGATCAATAATTCATATTATTTGAATAATATTATTAGATAACATTATTGTCAATGTCTAGAAAGTTCTGTCTAAGGAGAGGTTTGGTCATCTAATTGCGCGCCAGTAAGGAGAAATTCTTATTGGAAAGCCCCCTCTTTCCTGGGAACGGCCTGGTTGTCATAAATGTGATTCTGTAATATTATTTGTGAATAATTAATTATTGATTCATATGATAAGAAAATATTTATTTTATGTGGATATAAATGAGGGATATATTTTTGTGGTTAAAAAATGAAGGAGTTAATGTTGAGATTTTTATCCGTATTTTTGTCGGAATGGAGGTATTAAAAATCAGGGTTTTTGAGAAATATTGCGGGGGTTATAATTTTTAATCCGACCGTTGGATCGTGGTAATTTTTGGATATGTTATACATATATAAGTTGAGTATATGTCCACAAATTTTGAACCGTTAAAAATGAACGTATGATTTATTATGAATTTTACGAGATGACTGGTTCAGAAATTGTTGAATTTTCGGAGTTTATCATTTTGGTGGAAAATTCTAGAATTGGTGGGCCCCACTTGTGGTTGGTGAAAAAATGTGCTGAATTATATTTCAAATGTGGTGGGTGGGAATAGTAGCAGGTAAAGCCATCAGGTTGTAGGTCAAACCTACCAAAATTTTCCTATAAATAGAGGGCTAAGTTAGAATTAAAAATCACACCAGAAACATAAGCTTTCTCTCTTTCTCTCTCTAGATTATTGAGTGTATTTTGTGAGTATTTAGATACTTGGTGAGTTGCTATTCATCAGTGCAAGTTTTCTTCAGCCTTATACCGATCAGAAGTACTGCTCTTTTGAGGTAAGGGATTGTAAGGGATAGTAAGGGATATTAAGGGATTTTAAAGGTTGTAATGATTTTCAGTTTCGTAATTTTTCTGATCTTCAAAAATTCTGGAAAAATTTGAAATGATATTTTGATGAGTTTTCTTGATTGTGTCCAAAAATGGTAATTTTTGGATGTATAGATTGAGAGTTATGAATTTTATGAGAAAAGACTATTTTAAAAGTAACAGCTTATAATTCCTTGTGGTTAACTCCAAAATTGATGAAATTTTTATTGGGAGTACATGTATATGATAGAAGTATACTCTGTAAATTTCAGAATTTTTAGACAAAAGTACAATTTTTGATAAATGTCTAAATATTCGGCTATTTTGGCCATATGAAAAATAGTAAATGACTTTTAAAAATTCTGAGAAAAATATATGTTCACTATGGGACTATATTATGCTAAATCCCAGAAAAGAAATATTTTTGGAACTGATTTGGTATTTTTCATGAAAATGGTCTAGTTATGAGTAAATGAATTAAATATGTTTTGTGAAGAAAGAAAATTGGAAAATAGGATTTTATGGCTTGAGAATCCTATATGAGGTATATGCAGATTTTTGATGAGGGTTTTGGTTATTGATGATGAAATTGTAAGAGTTGGCATTTTATGATGATTAAATGCATTAATTAGTAAAGTGTAAACAATTAAAATAAATTGTTTATAAATTTAAGTAATGTTATTCTTTCAATATCATTATACCAAAATATTGGTATGAATTTTATTGTGGAATTTCTATCTTTTGTGTCGGAGTTACTATTCATGAGTTACTATTCACGATTTACTATTCATGAGTTACGAATATTACTCTTGAGATTAAAACTATATGTTGATCATATTATTTTTATCATCATATATAACATTTTTATAATCCTGATGTTGAAATTCTCTTTCACTGGAGTGTAAAGATGGGTAGATTATTGGTATGATCATGACTAGGGTTCTCTTTGGCCTGTAGTGCAAAGTTGAATTGTGACTGGTATGATCATGACCATTGAATTTATAATTGAATATCTTAAGCTTAAGTGCAAAGGTGAATTGATCAACATGGTTATAATTATTGTTTATATAAATTCTGAAATGATTATATATTTCTTTGAGATATGAATATATTTGGCCTGTAGTGCAAATATGAATTGTTGATGAATATCTTTGGCATGTAGTGCAAAGATGGTCTGTTGATGAATATCTTTGGCCTGTAGTGCAAAGATGAACTGTTGTTGAATATCTTTGGCCTGTAGTGCAAAGATGAACTGTTGTTGAATATCTTTGGCCCGTAGTGCAAAGATGGTTTGTTGATGAATATCTTTGGCCCGTAGTGCAAAGATGGATTTGTTAGTATGATTATAAACAGGAACTGTGATTTGGTATAACCATGATCTTTGATGTTTCAGGTAAAGACAGGTGATGAAAATATTCTTCGTCCTGGGTGCGAAGAAAAATTTATAGTCACAATTATGATTATGAGTTATTCATATGATTGTGGAAAGGAACTGTTGAGTGATGTTACATGGATAAAATATTATTGGTGGATTTTTAACATGGAGAAGATAATAGACTTTATAGTCTATTTGACTCTTCTAATGGATTGCTCGTTCCGCTGCAACTATGGTTGAAATTTTTATCATTTACCATATGTTCTAAATCTCTGATTTATTGTTGATGAAGGCTATTGATAATTAAATTATCTTTAGTCATGATATTCTTTACTGAGCTAGTTGTGCTCACCCTTTTGCTTCACAATTCCTTTCAGGTAATAAGAGTGTAGCTGGGTCGAGCGGGGGTAACAAGGGAATAGAACGGTGGTCATCATTTAGTAGTTATATTTGGTGAAGAAAATAGGGTGAGGCGAACCCAACGTTGGAAGGGTGTTTTGTTACTATCATACAAGATGTCTAATGACATACAACCTCGTGTCATCATAAGACAGGGTTGTGCTCATCCACTTGCTGAGTATATCTATGGGCACTACCTATATAATCTTGGTGTTTGTTTGAAGTATAATTCTCAGTTAGAGACAGTGGAGATAATGATAAGTCAAGAGAAGACTCACCATTGGGAAGAATATGATAGTAATCTTCTCGTTTTTCTTTGGGGTCTATTGGGTCAACCAAGGATAATTCTGTGGCCATATGATATCTATCATAACCTAGACGCGTGGCCTCCCATGTACGAAGGTTTCCTTGAGCACTTCCCAAATATTCTAATTTCTAAAACAGTTTTTGACTATACCTTTATATAAGGTGTTATTGTGAGGTGATGTCCACGGTTGGAACATGAGTCACATTTGGTATATATTTATATCCAAACTCACAGCATATGTGTTGTTGTATTTTGCACGACAATTGTTGTAATAAAGTTGTAGTTATTTTCTGTACCATGTATTTGACGACTCAGAATGGGTTGGGTGGAATGGACCTGTTTTGGGGTCGTTACAATTGATGTTACAGGGATAAAACATTATTGGTGGACTTTTAACGTGGAGAAGATAATAGACTTTATTGTCTATTTGACTCTTCTAATGGATTGCTCGTTCTGCTGCAACTATGGTTGAGAAGTTTTATCATCTACCATATGTTCTAAATCTCTGATTTATTATTGATGAAGATTATTGATAATTTAATTATCTTTATTCATGATATTCTTTACTGGGCTAGTTATGCTCACCCTTTTGCTTCACAATTCCTTTTTAGGTAATAAGAGTGTAGCTGGGTCGAGCGGGGGAAACAAGGGAATAGAACGGTGGTCTCTAGCTGTGGAGTTCTCCCTAAGCAGTATAGAAAGGTTCATTTAGTAGTTATATTTGGTGAATCCAATAGGGTGAGGCGAACCCAACGTTGAAAGAGTGTTTTGCCACTACCATACAAGATGTCTAATGCAATACAACCTCGTGTCATCATAAGACAGGATTGTGCTCATCCACTTGCTGAGTATATTTACGAGCACTACCTATATAATCTTGGTGTTTGTTTGAAGTATAATTCTCAATTAGAGACAGTGGAGATAATAATAAGTCAAGAGAAGACTCACCATTGGGAAGAATATGATAGTAATCTTCTCGTTTTTCTTTGGGGTATATTGGGTCAACCAAGGATAATTCTATGGCCATATGATATCTATCACAACCTAGACACATGGCCTCCCATGTACGAAGGTTTCCTTGAGCACTTCCCAAAGATTCTAATTTCTAAAATAGTTTTTGACTATACATTTATGTAAGGTGTCATTATGAGTTGCTGTCCACGGTTGGGACATGAGTCACATTTAGTATATATTTGTATCCAAACTCACAGCATGTGTTGTTGTATTTTATACGACAATTGTTGTAATAAAGTTGTAGTTATTTTCTGTAAGACCCCGAATTTTATGAAATAAAAGTATGCAATTTTTCTTATAATTACTATTCAGTAAATGGTTAAATTGATAAATGTTAAAGTTAAGGGTGATATATGAATTTTTTTCAAAATAAGCAAGTGGTTATAAAATAATCATTGTTGTCGGAGAATATTCGTTTGGTCGTGGAATATTCTTTCTGTCGGAGAATATTCGTACGACGGCGCAGCTATTTGTGGGCCCCATAACGAATAACTGTCGGATGAAGATAACGACAAATTTGAGTTTTTATAATTTTACGACGTAGTTGTTACCGTTAACACTGTTGGAATACCCCGTGGTTAAAATACAGTAATACGCGTTATTGCACAGTAGCACACGGTATTGCACAGTATTTTTGAAATTATTGATTCTTACGTAAGAAGGCACTACTCAATAATTGTTACAGTAATTACTGTTCAATATTTTATTTTATTGATTCAATAATTGCTACGTTGAAATTTTGTATTATTGTTGTTCAATAATTGTTGCTGCACAGTATTTCCCATTATCAGATCAATAATTCATATTATTTGAATAGTATTATTAGATAGCATTATTGGCAATGTCTAGAAAGTTCTGTCTAAGGAGAGGTTTGGTCATCTAATTGCGCGCCAGTAAGGAGAAATCCTTATTGGAAAGCCCCCTCTTTCCTGGGAACGGCCTGGTTGTCATAAATGTGATTCTGTAATATTATTTGTGAATAATTAATTATTGATTCATATGATAAGGAAATATTTTTTTTATGTGGATATAAACGAGGGATATATTTTTGTGGTTAAAAATGAAGGAGTTAATGTTGAGGTTTTTATCAGTATTTTTGTCGGAATGGAGGTATTAAAAATCAGGGTTTTTGAGATATTTTGCGGGGGTTATAATTTTTAATCCGACCGTTGGATCGTGGTAATTTTTGGATATGTTATACATATATAAGTTGAGTATATGCCCACAAATTTTGAACCGTTAAAAATGAACGTATGATTTATTATAAATTTTACGAGATGACTGGTTCAGAAATTGTTGAATTTTCGGAGTTTATCATTTTGGTGGAAAATTTTAGAATTGGTGGGCCCCACTTGTGGTTGGTGAAGAAATGTGCTGAATTATATTTCAAATATGGTGGGTGGGAATAGTAGCAGGTAAAGCCATCAGGTTGCAGGTCAAACCTACCAAAATTTTTCTATAAATAGAGGGCTAAGTTAGAATTGAAAATCACACCAGAAACATAAGCTTTCTCTCTTTCTCTCTCTATATTATGAAGCATATTTTGTGAGTTTTTAGATACTTGGTGAGTTGCTATTCATCAGTGCAAGTTTCCTTCAGCATCATATCCGATATCCAGTCAGAAGTACTGCTCTTTTGAGGTAAGAGATTGTAAGGGATAGTAATGGATTTTAAGGGTTGTTATGATTTTCAGTTTCGTAATTTTTTTGATCTTCAAAAATTATGGAAAATTTTGAAATGATATTTTGATGAGTTTTATTGATTGTGTCCAAAAATGGTGATTTTTGGATGTATAGATTAAGAGTTATGAATCTTACGGGAAAAGACTATTTTAAAAGTAACCGCTTATAATTCCTTGTGATTAACTCCAAAAGTGATGAAATTTTTATTGGGAGTACATGTGTATGATAGAAGTATACTCTGTAAATTTCAGAATTTTTGAACAAAAGTACAATTTTTGATAAATGTCTAAATATTCGGTGGTTTTGGCCATATGAAAAATAGTAAATGAGTTTTAAAAATTCTGAGAAAAATATATGTTCAATATGGGACTATATTATGCTAAATCCCAGAAAAGAAATATTTTTGGAACTGATTTGGTATTTTTCATGAAAATAGACTAGTTATGAGTAAATGAATTAAATATGTTATGTGAAGTAAGAAAATTGGAAAATAGGATTTTATGGCTTGAGAATCCTATATGAGGTATATGCAGATTTTTGATGAGGGTTTTGGTTATTGGTAATGAAATCTTATGAGTTTGGTATTTTTGAATGATTAAATACATTATTTAGTAAGTGTAAACAATTTAAATAAATTGTTTATAAGCTTAAGAAATGTTATTCTTTCAATATCATTATACCGAAATATTGGTATGGATTTTATTGTGGAATTTCTATCTTTTTGTGTCGGGATTACTATTCATGAGTTACTATTCACGAATTACTATTCACGAGTTACTATTCACGGATACTATTTAAGACAAAATTGGTTTCTTTTTTCTAACTAAATTATAGTTGATTTATGAATATTACTCTTGAGATTAAATCTAGATGTTTTGATTATATTGATTTTACTATTATATATAACATTTTTATAACCTTGATGTTGAAATTCTCTTTCACTGGAGTGTAAAGATGGGTAGATTATTGGTATGATCATGACTAGGGTTCTCTTTGGCCTGTAGTGCAAAGTTGAATTGTGACTGGTATGATCATGACCATTGAATTTATAATTGAATATCTTAAGCTTAAGTGCAAAGGTGAATTGATCAACATGGTTATAATTATTGTTTATATAAATTCTAAAATGATTATAATTCTTTGAGATATGAATATATTTGGCCTGTAGTGCAAATATGAACTGTTGATGAATATCTTTGGCCTGTAGTGCAAAGATGATATGTTGTTGAATATCTTTGGCCAGTAGTGCAAAGATAAACTGTTGACGAATATCTTTAGCCCGTAGTACAAAGATGAAATTATTAGTATGATTATGAACAAGAATTGTGATTTGGTATAACCATGATCTTTGATGTTTCAGGTAAAGACAAGTGATGAAAATTATCTTTGTCCTGGATGAGAAGAGGAATTTAGAATCATAATTATGATTATGAGTTATTTATATGATTGTGGACCAGAACTGTTGATTGATGTTACAGGGATAAAACATTGTTGGTGGATTTTTAACATGGAGAAGATAATAGACTTTATAGTCTATTTGACTCTTCTAATGGATTGCATGTTCCGCTGCAACTATGGTTGAAATTTTTTATCATCTACCATATGTTCTAGATCTCTGATTTATTATTGATGTAGACTATTGATAATTTATTTATCTTTAGTCATGATATTCTTTACTGGGCTAGTTGTGCTCACCCTTCTATTTCACAATTCCTTTCAGGTAATAAGAGTGTAGCTGGGTCGAGCGGGGGTAACAAGGGAATAGAACGGTGGTCATCATTTAGTAGTTATATTTGGTGAAGAAAATAGGGTGAGGCGAATCCAACGTTGGAAGGGTGTTTTGTCACTATCATACAAGATGTCTAATGACATACAACCTCGTGTCATCATAAGACAGGGATGTGTTCATCCACTTGCTGAGTATATCTATGGGCACTACCTATATAATCTTGGTGTTTGTTTAAAGTATAATTCTCAATTAGAGACAGTGGAGATAATGATAAGTCAAGAGAAGACTCACCATTGGGAAGAATATGATAGTAATCTTCTCATTTTTCTTTTGGGTCTATTGGGTCAACCAAGGATAATTCTGTGGCCATATGATATCTATCATAACCTAGATGCGTGGCCTCCCACGTACGAAAGTTTTCTTGAGCACTTCCCAAAGATTCTAATTTCTAAAACAGTTTTTGACTATACCTTTATGTAAGGTGTTATTGTGAGGTGATGTCCACGGTTGGAACATGAGTCACATTTGGTATATATTTGTATCCAAACTCACAGCATATGTGTTGTTGTATTTTGCACGACAATTGTTGTAATAAAGTTGTAGTTATTTTCTGTACCATGTATTTGACGACTCAGAATGGGTTGGGTGGAATGGACCTATTTTGGGGTCGTTACATTTTCTGTACCATGTATTTGGCGACTCAGAATGAGTTGGATGGAATGGACCTATTTTGGGGGCGTCACAATTTGGTATCAGAGCTTATGGATATGGTCTTTGGCAGAGATCGGGGAATAAAACTAGGAGGGGAGAGATGAGTAAATCATTCGCTAGTGTGTCCTACCTAAGCTTATTTGTTGGTCAGTCATAATATCGGGATATTATGTGATATGTTAATTTGTTCAATTAACCTTTGTTTTGAAGTTGTATTCTAGAATGATATCTGAAATACAGGAGATGAGCAATGAAGAAATCATGAGGACAGGGAAGATGAAATCTGAAATGAAAGTAAGGTATTCTCAACTCTTCGAAATATCAGGTACGTAAATTTCGGGGACGAAATTTCATAAGGAGGGGAGATTGTAAGACCCCGAATTTTATGAAATAAAATTATTCAATTTTTCTTATAATTATTATTCGGTAAATGGTTAAGTTGATAAAAGTTTAAAGTTATGGGTGAAATATGCAAATTTAACAAAATAAGCAAGTGGCTATAACATATTCATTGTTGTCACGGAATATTCGTTTGGTAGTGGAATATTTTTTTGTCGGGAATATCCGTACGATGGCACAGTCATTGTGGGCCCCACAACAGAATAAATGTCGGATGAAGATAACAACAAAATTGAGTTTTTATAAATAACGACGTAGTTGTTACCGTTAACACTTTTGGAATACCCGGTGGTTAAAATACAGTAATACGCGTGTTTGCGCAATAGCAAACGGTTTTATACAGTATTTTTGAACTATTAATCCTTACGTAAGAAGGCACTACTCAATAATTATTACAGTAATTACTGTTTAATATTTTATTGATTCAATAATTGCTGTGTTGATATTTTATATTATTGTTGCTCAATAATTGTTACTGCACATCATCTCCATTATCAGATCAATAATTCATATTATTTAGAATAATATTATTAGATAGCATTATTGACAGCATTATTGACAATGTCTAGAAAGTTATGTCTAAGGAGAGGTTTGTTCATCTAATTGCGCGCCAGTAAGGAGAAATCCTTATCGAAAAGCCCCCTCTTTCCTAGGAACTGCCTGGTTGTCATAATTGTGATTCTGTAATATTATTTATGAATAATTAATTATTGATTTATATGATAAGAAAATATTTATTTGATGTGGATATAAATGATAGATTTATTTATGTGGTTATAAATGAAGGAATTAATGATGAGGTGTTTTATCAGTATTTTATCGAAATGGAGAACAAAATATGGGATTTTCAGAAAAATTAGTTTATTACTTGATTTTGTAAAATTCATAACTCTTTGTGTATAATGAGTTAGGAGATGAGCCATATATCAAAAGAAAGCCCTGGAAGTAAGCTAACCGTAGAATTTAGAATCACCCAAAAATTCTTTGTGGATATTTCATGGTGAATTTTCGAACGAAACTGGTCCGAAGGATTTATAATCCGATAATCAGTGTTCTTGAGATATATTGCGTGAGTTATAATTTTTGATCCGACCGTTGGATCGTGGTAATTTTTGGATATGTTATACATATATAAGTTGAGTATATGTTCACAAATTTTGAACCGTTAAAAATGAACGAATGATTTGTTATGAATTTTAAGAGGTGACTGATTCGGAAATTAGGTTTATAAATGATTTTGGTAGAAAATTCTAGAAATGGGTGGGCCCCACTTTTGGTTGTTGGGGAAGATAGCTAATTTTTGGTGGGTGGAATTGTAGCAGGTAAAGCCATCAGGTTACAGGTCAAGTCTGCTTCGGCGTGCTAACATTTTCCTATAAATATAGGGCTAAGTTAGAATTAAAAATCACACCAGAATTTATAAGTTTTCTCTCTTTTTCTGTGACAACCCCAAAATAGGTCCATTCCACCCAACCCATTCTGAGTCGTCAAATACATGGTACAGAAAACAACTACAACTTTATTACAACAATTGTCGTGCAAAATACAACAACACATATGCTGTGAGTTTGGATACAAATATATGCCGTCGTACGAATATTCCCCGACAGAAAGAATATTCTACGACCAAACGAATATTCCCCGACAACAATGATTATTTTATAACCACTTGCTTATTTTGAAAAAAATATTCACATTTCACCCATAACTTTAAACTTTTATCAATTTAACCATTTACTGAATAGTAATTATAAGAAAAATTGAATACTTTTATTTCATAAAATTCGGGGTCTTACAATCTCCCCTCCTTATGAAATTTCGTCCCCGAAATTTACGTACCTGGTATTTCAAAGAGTTGAGAATACCTTCCTTTAATTTCAAATTCCATCTTCTCTGTCATCATAATTTCTCCATTGCTCATCTCCTGTATTTCAAATAACATTCTAGAATACAGCTTCAAAACAAGTGTTAATTTAACAAATTAACATATCACATAATATCCCGATATTATGACTGACTAACAAATAAGCTTAGGTAGGAAACACTAGCGAAGGATTTACTCATCTATCCCCTCCTAGTTGTATTCCCCGATCTCCGCCAGAGATCATATCCCCAAGCTCTGATACCACCTGTGACAACCCCAAAATAGGTCCATTCCACCCAACCCATTCTGAGTCGTCAAATACATGGTACAGAAAACAACTACAACTTTATTACAACAATTGTCGTGCAAAATACAACAACACATATGCTGTGAGTTTGGATACAAATATATACCAAATGTGACTCATGTTTTAACCGTGAACATCACCTCACAATGACACCTTACATAAAGGTATAGTCAAAAACTGTTTTAGAAATTAGAATCTTTGGGAAGTGCTCAAGGAAACCTTCGTACATGGGAGGCCGCGCGTCTAGGTTATGATAGATATCATATGGCCACAGAATTATCCTTGGTTGACCCAATAGACCCCAAAGAAAAACGAGAAGATTACTATCATATTCTTCCCAATGGTGAGTCTTCTCTTGACATATCATTATCTCTACTATCTCTAATTGAGAATTATACTTCAAACAAACACCAAGATTATATAGGTAGTGCTCGTATATATACTCAGCAAGTGGATGAGCACATCCCTGTCTTATGATGACACGAGGTTGTATGTCGTTAGACATCTTGTATGATAGTGGCAAACCACCCTTCCAACGTTGGGTACACCTTACCCTATTGGATTCACCAAATATAATTACTAAATGAACTTTTCTATACTGCTTCGGGAGAACATCCACAGCTAGAGACCACCGTTCTATTTTCCCGTTACCCTCGCTCGACCCAGCTACACTCTTATTACCTGAAAGGAATTGTGAAGCAAAAGGGTGAGCACAACTAGCTCAGTAAAGAATGTCATGACTAAAGATAATTCAATTATCAATAGCCTTCATCAACAATAAATCAGAGATTTAGAACATATGGTAAATGATAAAAATTTCAACCATAGTTGCAGCGGAACGAGCAATCCATTAGAAGAGTCAAATAGACTATAAAGTCTATTATCTTCTCCATGTTAAAAATCCACCAACAATATTTTATCCCTGTAACATCAATCAACAGTTCTGGTCCACAATCATATAAATAACTCATAATCATAATTATGATTCTAAATTCCTCTTCTCATCCAGGACAAAGATAATTTTCATCACTTGTCTTTACCTGAAACATCAAAGATCATGGTTATACCAAATCACAATTCTTGTTCATAATCATACTAATAATTTCATCTTTGTACTACGGGCCAAAGATATTCGTCAACAGTTTATCTTTGCACTACTGGCCAAAGATATTCAACAACAGTTCATCTTTGCACTACAGGCCAAAGATATTCAACAACATATCATCTTTGCACTACAGGCCAAAGATATTCATCAACAGTTCATATTTGCACTACGGCCAAATATATTCATCAACAGTTCATATTTGCACTACAGGTCAAATATATTAATATCTAAAAGAAATATATAATCATTTCAGAATTTATATAAACAATAATTATAACCATGTTGATCAATTCACCTTTGCACTTAAGCTTAAGATATTCAATTATAAATTCAATGGTCATGATCATACCAGTCACAATTCAACTTTGCACTACAGGCCAAAGAGAACCCTAGTCATGATCATACCAATAATCTATCCATCTTTACACTCCAGTGAAAGAGAATTTCAACATCAGGGTTATAAAAATGTTATATATGATGATAAAAATAATATGATCAACATATAGTTTTAATCTCAAGAGTAATATTCGTAACTCATGAATAGTAACCCCGACACAAAAGATAGAAATTCTACAATAAAATTCATACCAATATTTCGGTATAATGATATTGAAAGAATAACATTACTTAAATTTATAAACAATTTATTTTAATTGTTTATATTTTACTAATTAATGCATTTAATCATCATAAAATGCCAACTCTTACAATTTCATCATCAATAACCAAAACCCTCATCAAAAATCTGCATATACCTCATATAGGATTCTCAAGCCATAAAATCCTATTTTCCAATTTTCTTTCTTCACAAAACATATTTAATTCATTTACTCATAGCTAGACTATTTTCATGAAAAATACCAAATCAGTTCCAAAAATATTTCTTTTCTGGGATTTAACATAATATAGTCCCATAGTGAACATATATTTTTCTCAGAATTTTTAAAAGTCATTTACTATTTTTCATATGGCCAAAATAGCCGAATATTTAGACATTTATCAAAAATTGTACTTTTGTCTAAAAATTCTGAAATTTACAGAGTATACTTCTATCATATACATGTACTCCCAATAAAAATTTCATCAATTTTGGAGTTAACCACAAGGAATTATAAGCTGTTACTTTTAAAATAGTCTTTTCTCATAAAATTCATAACTCTCAATCTATACATCCAAAAATCACCATTTTTGGACACAATCAAGAAAACTCATCAAAATATCATTTCAAATTTTTCCAGAATTTTTGAAGATCAGAAAAATTACGAAACTGAAAATCATAACAACCCTTAAAATCCCTTAATATCCCTTACAATCCCTTACTATCCCTTACAATCCCTTACAATCCCTTACCTCAAAAGAGCAGTACTTCTGGCTGGATATCGGATATGATGCTGAAGGAAACTTGCACTGATGAATAGCAACTCACCAAGTATCTAAAAACTCACAAAATATGCTCAATAATCTAGAGAGAGAAAGAGAGAAAGCTTATGTTTCTGGTGTGATTTTCAATTCTAACTTAGCCCTCTATTTATAGGAAAATTTTGGTAGGTTTGACCTGCAACCTGATGGCTTTACCTGCTACTATTCCCACCTACCACATTTGAAATATAATTCAGCACATTTCTTCACCAACCACAAGTGGGGCCCACCAATTCTAGAATTTTCCACCAAAAATG
Organism: Panax notoginseng; assembly: GCA_016801055.1. Classification (NCBI taxonomy): domain Eukaryota; kingdom Viridiplantae; phylum Streptophyta; class Magnoliopsida; order Apiales; family Araliaceae; genus Panax; species Panax notoginseng. The sequence goes on from CM029014.1 coordinate 12,658,570, forward strand.
ATTTATAACCTGATTTCCGAATCAGCCACCTCTTAAAATTCATAACAAATCATACGTTCATTTTTAACGGTTCAAAATTTATGGACATATACTCAACTTATATATGTATAACATATCCAAAAATTACCACGATCCAACGGTCGGATTAAAAATTATAACCCCCGCAAAATATCTCAAAAACCCTGATTTTTAATACCTCCATTCCGACAAAAATACTGATAAAAACCTCAACATTAACTCCTTCATTTTTAACCACAAAAATATATCCCTCATTTATATCCACATAAAATAAATATTTTCTTATCATATGAATCAATAATTAATTATTCACAAATAATATTACAGAATCACATTTATGACAACCAGGCCGTTCCCAGGAAAGAGGGGGCTTTCCAATAAAGATTTCTCCTTACTGGCGCGCAATTAGATGACCAAACCTCTCCTTAGACAGAACTTTCTAGACATTGCCAATAATGCTATCTAATAATACTATTCAAATAATATGAATTATTGATCTGATAATGGAAAATACTGTGCAGCAACAATTATTGAACAACAATAATATAAAATTTCAACGTAGCAATTATTGAATCAATAAAATAAAATATTGAACAGTAATTACTGTAACAATTATTGAGTAGTGCCTTCTTACGTAAGAATCAATAATTTCAAAAATACTATGCAATACCGTGTGCTACTGTGCAATAACGCGTATTACTGTATTTTAACCACCGGGTATTCCAACAGTGTTAACGGTAACAACTACGCCGTTATTTGTAAAAACTTAAATTTTTGTCGTTATCGTCATCCGACAGTTATTCGTTATGGGGCCCACAAATAGCTACGCCGTCGTACGAATATTCCCCGACAGAAAGAATATTCTACGACCAAACGAATATTCCCCGACAACAATGATTATTTTATAACCACTTGCTTATTTTGAAAAAAATATTCACATTTCACCCATAACTTTAAACTTTTATCAATTTAACCATTTACTGAATAGTAATTATAAGAAAAATTGAATACTTTTATTTCATAAAATTCGGGGTCTTACAATCTCCCCTCCTTATGAAATTTCGTCCCCGAAATTTACGTACCTGGTATTTCAAAGAGTTGAGAATACCTTCCTTTCATTTCAAATTCCATCTTCTCTGTCATCATAATTTCTCCATTGCTCATCTCCTGTATTTCAAATAACATTCTAGAATACAGCTTCAAAACAAGTGTTAATTTAACAAATTAACATATCACATAATATCCCGATATTATGACTGACTAACAAATAAGCTTAGGTAGGAAACACTAGCGAAGGATTTACTCATCTATCCCCTCCTAGTTGTATTCCCCGATCTCCGCCAGAGATCATATCCCCAAGCTCTGATACCACCTGTGACAACCCCAAAATAGGTCCATTCCACCCAACCCATTCTGAGTCGTCAAATACATGGTACAGAAAACAACTACAACTTTATTACAACAATTGTCGTGCAAAATACAACAACACATATGCTGTGAGTTTGGATACAAATATATACCAAATGTGACTCATGTTTTAACCGTGAACATCACCTCACAATGACACCTTACATAAAGGTATAGTCAAAAACTGTTTTAGAAATTAGAATCTTTGGGAAGTGCTCAAGGAAACCTTCGTACATGGGAGGCCGCGCGTCTAGGTTATGATAGATATCATATGGCCACAGAATTATCCTTGGTTGACCCAATAGACCCCAAAGAAAAACGAGAAGATTACTATCATATTCTTCCCAATGGTGAGTCTTCTCTTGACATATCATTATCTCTACTATCTCTAATTGAGAATTATACTTCAAACAAACACCAAGATTATATAGGTAGTGCTCGTATATATACTCAGCAAGTGGATGAGCACATCCCTGTCTTATGATGACACGAGGTTGTATGTCGTTAGACATCTTGTATGATAGTGGCAAACCACCCTTCCAACGTTGGGTACACCTTACCCTATTGGATTCACCAAATATAATTACTAAATGAACTTTTCTATACTGCTTCGGGAGAACATCCACAGCTAGAGACCACCGTTCTATTTTCCCGTTACCCTCGCTCGACCCAGCTACACTCTTATTACCTGAAAGGAATTGTGAAGCAAAAGGGTGAGCACAACTAGCTCAGTAAAGAATGTCATGACTAAAGATAATTCAATTATCAATAGCCTTCATCAACAATAAATCAGAGATTTAGAACATATGGTAAATGATAAAAATTTCAACCATAGTTGCAGCGGAACGAGCAATCCATTAGAAGAGTCAAATAGACTATAAAGTCTATTATCTTCTCCATGTTAAAAATCCACCAACAATATTTTATCCCTGTAACATCAATCAACAGTTCTGGTCCACAATCATATAAATAACTCATAATCATAATTATGATTCTAAATTCCTCTTCTCATCCAGGACAAAGATAATTTTCATCACTTGTCTTTACCTGAAACATCAAAGATCATGGTTATACCAAATCACAATTCTTGTTCATAATCATACTAATAATTTCATCTTTGTACTACGGGCCAAAGATATTCGTCAACAGTTTATCTTTGCACTACTGGCCAAAGATATTCAACAACAGTTCATCTTTGCACTACAGGCCAAAGATATTCAACAACATATCATCTTTGCACTACAGGCCAAAGATATTCATCAACAGTTCATATTTGCACTACGGCCAAATATATTCATCAACAGTTCATATTTGCACTACAGGTCAAATATATTAATATCTAAAAGAAATATATAATCATTTCAGAATTTATATAAACAATAATTATAACCATGTTGATCAATTCACCTTTGCACTTAAGCTTAAGATATTCAATTATAAATTCAATGGTCATGATCATACCAGTCACAATTCAACTTTGCACTACAGGCCAAAGAGAACCCTAGTCATGATCATACCAATAATCTACCCATCTTTACACTCCAGTGAAAGAGAATTTCAACATCAGGGTTATAAAAATGTTATATATGATGATAAAAATAATATGATCAACATATAGTTTTAATCTCAAGAGTAATATTCGTAACTCATGAATAGTAACCCCGACACAAAAGATAGAAATTCTACAATAAAATTCATACCAATATTTCGGTATAATGATATTGAAAGAATAACATTACTTAAATTTATAAACAATTTATTTTAATTGTTTATATTTTACTAATTAATGCATTTAATCATCATAAAATGCCAACTCTTACAATTTCATCATCAATAACCAAAACCCTCATCAAAAATCTGCATATACCTCATATAGGATTCTCAAGCCATAAAATCCTATTTTCCAATTTTCTTTCTTCACAAAACATATTTAATTCATTTACTCATAGCTAGACTATTTTCATGAAAAATACCAAATCAGTTCCAAAAATATTTCTTTTCTGGGATTTAACATAATATAGTCCCATAGTGAACATATATTTTTCTCAGAATTTTTAAAAGTCATTTACTATTTTTCATATGGCCAAAATAGCCGAATATTTAGACATTTATCAAAAATTGTACTTTTGTCTAAAAATTCTGAAATTTACAGAGTATACTTCTATCATATACATGTACTCCCAATAAAAATTTCATCAATTTTGGAGTTAACCACAAGGAATTATAAGCTGTTACTTTTAAAATAGTCTTTTCTCATAAAATTCATAACTCTCAATCTATACATCCAAAAATCACCATTTTTGGACACAATCAAGAAAACTCATCAAAATATCATTTCAAATTTTTCCAGAATTTTTGAAGATCAGAAAAATTACGAAACTGAAAATCATAACAACCCTTAAAATCCCTTAATATCCCTTACAATCCCTTACTATCCCTTACAATCCCTTACAATCCCTTACCTCAAAAGAGCAGTACTTCTGGCTGGATATCGGATATGATGCTGAAGGAAACTTGCACTGATGAATAGCAACTCACCAAGTATCTAAAAACTCACAAAATATGCCCAATAATCTAGAGAGAGAAAGAGAGAAAGCTTATGTTTCTGGTGTGATTTTCAATTCTAACTTAGCCCTCTATTTATAGGAAAATTTTGGTAGGTTTGACCTGCAACCTGATGGCTTTACCTGCTACTATTCCCACCTACCACATTTGAAATATAATTCAGCACATTTCTTCACCAACCACAAGTGGGGCCCACCAATTCTAGAATTTTCCACCAAAAATGATTTATAACCTGATTTCCGAATCAGCCACCTCTTAAAATTCATAACAAATCATACGTTCATTTTTAACGGTTCAAAATTTATGGACATATACTCAACTTATATATGTATAACATATCCAAAAATTACCACGATCCAACGGTCGGATTAAAAATTATAACCCCCGCAAAATATCTCAAAAACCCTGATTTTTAATACCTCCATTCCGACAAAAATACTGATAAAAACCTCAACATTAACTCCTTCATTTTTAACCACAAAAATATATCCCTCATTTATATCCACATAAAATAAATATTTTCTTATCATATGAATCAATAATTAATTATTCACAAATAATATTACAGAATCACATTTATGACAACCAGGCCGTTCCCAGGAAAGAGGGGGCTTTCCAATAAAGATTTCTCCTTACTGGCGCGCAATTAGATGACCAAACCTCTCCTTAGACAGAACTTTCTAGACATTGCCAATAATGCTATCTAATAATACTATTCAAATAATATGAATTATTGATCTGATAATGGAAAATACTGTGCAGCAACAATTATTGAACAACAATAATATAAAATTTCAACGTAGCAATTATTGAATCAATAAAATAAAATATTGAACAGTAATTACTGTAACAATTATTGAGTAGTGCCTTCTTACGTAAGAATCAATAATTTCAAAAATACTATGCAATACCGTGTGCTACTGTGCAATAACGCGTATTACTGTATTTTAACCACCGGGTATTCCAACAGTGTTAACGGTAACAACTACGCCGTTATTTGTAAAAACTTAAATTTTTGTCGTTATCGTCATCCGACAGTTATTCGTTATGGGGCCCACAAATAGCTACGCCGTCGTACGAATATTCCCCGACAGAAAGAATATTCTACGACCAAACGAATATTCCCCGACAACAATGATTATTTTATAACCACTTGCTTATTTTGAAAAAAATATTCACATTTCACCCATAACTTTAAACTTTTATCAATTTAACCATTTACTGAATAGTAATTATAAGAAAAATTGAATACTTTTATTTCATAAAATTCGGGGTCCTACATTTTCTCTCTAGATTATTGAGTGTATTTTGTGAGTATTTAGATACTTGATGAGTTGATATTCATCAGTGCAAGTTTCCTTCAGCGTTATATTCGATATCCAGTCAGAAGCGCTGCTCTTTTGAGGTAAGGGATAGTAAGGGATTGTAAGGGATAATAAGTGATTTTAAGGGTTATTATGTTTTTCAGTTCATACTTCTTCTGACCTTCATAAAATTCTGAAAAAAATTTGAAATGATATTTTGATGAGTTTTATTGATTGTGTCCAAAAATGGTGATTTTTGGATGTATAGATTAAGAGTTATGAATTTTACGGGAAAAGACTATTTTAAAAGTAACCGCTTATAACTCCTTATGGTTAACTCCAAAATTGATGAAATTTTTATTGGAACTATATCTATATAATATCAGTGTACTCTGTGAATTTTGGAATTTTTGGATAAAAGTACAATTTATGATAAATGTCTAAATATTCGGCGGTTTTGGCCATATAGAAAATAGTAAATGAATTTTAAAAATTCTGAGAAAAATATATGTTCAATATGGGACTATATTCTGCTAAATTCCAGAAAAGAAATATTTTTGGAACTGATTTGGTATTTTTCATAAAAATAGACTAGTTATGAGTAAATGAATTAAATATATTATGTGAATTAAGAAAAATAGAAAATAGAATTTTATGGCTTGAGAATCCTATATGAGGTATATGCAGATTTTTGATGAGGGTTTTGGTTATTAGTGATGAAAATTTATGAGTTTGACATTTTAGGATGATTAAATGCATTATTTATTAAAGTGTAAACAATTAAAATAAATTGTTTATAAGTTTAAGAAATGTTATTCTTTCAATATCATTATACCGAAATATTGGTATAGATTTTTTTGTGAAATTTCTACCTTTTTGTGTCGGGGTTACTATTGACGAGTAACTATTCACGAGTTACTATTCAGGAGTTACTATTCACGATAAAATTGGTTTCTTTTTCTGATCAAATTATCATTGATTTATGAATATTGCACTTGAAATTAAATTCATGTTTTGATCATATTATTTTTATTATCATATATAACATTTTTATAACCCTGATGTTAAAATTCTCTTTCACTTGAGTGTAAAGATGGGTAGATTATTGGTATGATCATGACTATGGGTTCTCTTTGGCCAGTAGTGCAAAGTTGAATTGTTGACTGGTATGAACATGACCATTGAATTTATAACTGAATATCTTTAGCTTAAGTGTAAAGGTGAATTGATCAACATGGTTATAATTATTGTTTATATAATTCTGAAATGATTATATATTTCTTTGCGATATGAATATATTTGGCCTGTAGTGCAAATATGAACTGTTGAGGAACATCTTTGGCCTGTAGTGCAAAGATGAATTATTGATGAATATCTTTGGCCCGTAGTGCAAAGATGAATTATTGATGAATATCTTTGGCCCGTAGTGCAAAGATGAATTATTGATGAATATCTTTGGTTCGTAATGCAAAGATGACTTGTTGTTGAATATCTTTGGCCTGTAGTGCAAATATGAGTTGTTGATGAATATCTTTGGCTCGTAATGCAAAGATGACCTGTTGTTGAATATCTTTGGCATGTAGTGCAAAGATTACTTGTTGATGAATATCTTTGGGCCGTAGTGCAGAGATGAATTTATTAGTGTGATTATGAACATGAACTGTGATTTGATATAACCATGATGTTTGATGTTTCAGGTGATGAAAATTATCTTTGTCCTGGATGAGAAAAGGAATTTAGAACTACAATTACGATTATGAGTTATACACGTGATTGTGGACAGGAATTGTTGATTGATGTTACAGGGATAAAACATTGTTGGTGGACTTTTAACGTGGAGAAGATAATAGACTTTATTGTCTATTTGACTCTTCTAATGGATTGCTCGTTCCGCTGCAACTATGGTTGAGACGTTTTATCATCTACCATATGTTCTAAATCTCTGATTTATTACTGATGAAGATTATTGATAATTTAATTATCTTTATTCATGATATTCTTTACTGGGCTAGTTATGCTCACCCTTTTGCTTCACAATTCCTTTTCAGGTAATAAGAGTGTAGCTGGGTCGAGCGGGGGAAACAAGGGAATAGAACGGTGGTCTCTAGCTGTGGAGTTCTCCCTAAGCAGTATAGAAAGGTTCATTTAGTAGTTATATTTGGTGAATCCAATAGGGTGAGGCGAACCCAACGTTGAAAGAGTGTTTTGCCACTACCATACAAGATGTCTAATGCAATACAACCTCGTGTCATCATAAGACAGGATTGTGCTCATCCACTTGCTGAGTATATTTACGAGCACTACCTATATAATCTTGGTGTTTGTTTGAAGTATAATTCTCAATTAGAGACAGTGGAGATAATAATAAGTCAAGAGAAGACTCACCATTGGGAAGAATATGATAGTAATCTTCTCGTTTTTCTTTGGGGTATATTGGGTCAACCAAGGATAATTCTATGGCCATATGATATCTATCACAACCTAGACACATGGCCTCCCATGTACGAAGGTTTCCTTGAGCACTTCCCAAAGATTCTAATTTCTAAAATAGTTTTTGACTATACATTTATGTAAGGTGTCATTATGAGTTGCTGTCCACGGTTGGGACATGAGTCACATTTAGTACATATTTGTATCCAAACTCACAGCATGTGTTCTTGTATTTTATACGACAATTGTTGTAATAAAGTTGTAGTTATTTTCTGTACCATGTATTTGGCGACTCAGAATGGGTTGGATGGAATGGACCTATTTTGGGGGCGTCACAATTTGGTATCAGAGCTTAGGGATATGGTCTCTGGTGGAGATCGGGGAATAAAACTAGGAGGGGAGAGATGAGTAAATCATTCGCTAGTGTGTCCTACCTAAGCTTATTTTTTGGTCAGTCATAATATCGGGATATTATGTGATATGTTAATTTGTTCAATTAACCTTTGTTTTGAAGTTGTATTCTAGAATGTTATCTGAAATACAGGAAATAAGCAATGGAGAAATCATGAGGACAGGAAAGATGAAATCTGAAATGAAAGTAAGGTATTCTTAACTCTTCGAAATACCAGGTACTTAAATTTCGGGGACGAAATTTTATAAGGAGGTGAGATTGTAAGACCCCGAATTTTATGAAATAAAATTATTCAATTTTTCTTATAATTATTATTCGGTAAATGGTTAAATTGATAAAAGTTTAAAGTAATGGGTGAAATATGTAAATTTTACAAAATAAGCAAGTGGCTATAAAATATTCATTGTTGTCGCGGAATATTCGTTTAGTCGCGGAATATTCTTTTTGTCGGGAATATCCGTACGACGGCGCAGTTATTGTGGGCCCCATAACAGAATAACTGTTAGATGAAGATAACGACAAAATTGAGTTTTTATAAATAACGGCGTAGTTGTTACCGTTAACACTGTTAGAATACCCGGTGGTTAAAATACAGTAATACGCGTATTTTTACAGTAGCACACAGTTTTACGCAGTATTTTTGAATTATTGATCCTTACGTAAGAAGACACTACTCAATAATTGTTACAGTAATTACTGTTCAATATTTTATTGATTCAATAATTGCTGCGTTGATATTTTATATTATTGTTGCTCAATAATTGTTACTGCACATCATCTCCATTATCAGATCAATAATTCATATTATTTAGAATAATATTATTAGATAGCATTATTGACAATGTCTAGAAAGTTCTGTCTAAGGAGAGGTTAGGTCATCTAATTACGCGTCAGTAAGGAGAAATCCTTATCGGAAAGCCCTCTCTTTCCTAGGAACCGCCTGGTTGTCATAATTGTGATTCTGTAATATTATTTATGAATAATTAATTATTGATTTATATGATAAGAAAATATTTATTTGATGTGGATATAAATGATAGATTTATTTATGTGGTTATAAATGAAAGAATTAATGATGAGATATTTTATCAGTATTTTATCGAAATGGAGAACAAAATATGGGATTTTCAGAAAAATTAGTTTATTACTTGATTTTGTAAAATTCATAACTCTTTGTGTATATTGAGTTAGGAGATGAGCCATATATCAAAAGAAAGCCCTGGAAGTAAGCTAACCGTAGAATTTGGAATCACCTAAAAATTCTTTGTGGATATTTCATGGTGAATTTTCGAACGAAACTGGTCCGAAGGATTTATAATCCAATAATCAGTGTTCTTGAGATATATTGCGTGAGTTATAAATTTTGATCCGACCGTTGGATCGTGGTAATTTTTGGATATGTTATACATATATAAGTTGAGTATATTTCAAAAATTTTGAACCGTTAAAAATGAACGAATGATTTGTTATGAATTTTAAGAGGTGACTGATTCGGAAATTAGGTTTATAAATGATTTTGGTGGAAAATTCTAGAAATAGGTGGGCCCCACTTTTGGTTGTTGGGGAAGATGGCTAATTTTTGGTGGGTGGAATAGTAGCAGGTAAAGCCATCAGGTTGTAGGTCAAGTCTTGTTCGGCGTGCTAACATTTTTCTATAAATAGAGGGCTAATTTAGAATTGAAAATCACACCAGAATTCATAAGTTTTCTCTCTTTTTCTCTCTAGATTATTGAGTGTATTTTCTGAGTATTTAGATACTTGATGAGTTGATATTCATCAGTGCAAGTTTCCTTCAGCGTTATACCCGATATCCAGTCAGAAGTGCTGCTCTTTTGAGGTAAGGGATAGTAAGGGATTGTAAGGGATAGTAAGGAATTTTAAGAGTTATTATGTTTTTCAGTTCGTACTTCTTCTGACCTTCATAAAATTCTGGAAAAAAGGGTTATTCTTTGTGGATATTTCATGGTGAAGAAAACGAAAAGAATTAGTGTAAAACACATACGAAATGGACTTACATAGAATTTCAAATACTGTCATCCAAAAAGTAAAAGACAAACCTATTATACTCTTATTTAAAAGTTTTTCAATGGTTATACATGAATATATATTCAGAGACAAAAAAATGAATATACATAAACCCTACTCAGTACATGTATTAACAAAATTTCGAGTTGAAGTTATAATAAAAATTAAACAATTTTCTAAGGGGTAGTGTTGAGAGTTTGTCGGTTTATTTTTGTCTTTGCAACTGGAATTTGGCTCGATCGAGATAACTTTGTAAATGCATATCATAGATTTACCTAAAAAGATTCAATTAGATTATAGTAAAAATTTCATGAGATATAATAATAAAATAATCAGGGTTTACACTAATAATGAGCAGCAAAAAGATAATAGCCAGAAACAGTCAAACCTTTCTATATTAAATTGTGAATTTTTTTTTGGAAAACTACATTCTTTGTAGTATTGTATGTTTGTCCATCTTTGTCACAAATTAGTATTTTTACTCCACTATTGCTTGTAACTGTTGATACTGCTACATACAATTGGTTATTGTGACGCCCCCAAAATTAGGTATACATCACCCATCTTGGGTCGTCAGATACATAGTATAGAATACAAATACAACTTACTAATACAACTGTCGTGTACAATACGACAAAACATAAACTGTGAGTTTGAATACAAATATTATCTTCTAGAGAGTATTCATACTCAAAAGGAGTCCTCATTATATTTATTAACACACTATTATATAGAATAGTGATGACTACTAACTAATACTATCATTCGGACCATCACTACGTTCCCCGACTTGCCCCAACTACGTTCTCATTTCCTGAAGAGAACAGTGAAAGAAAGGGTGAGCTCAACTAGCCCAGTAAAAAATATTATGACTAAGATAATGCAGAATAAATTATCATTAGCCTTTAACAATGTTAAACTGATAAATATAATAGACATCAATTTTAACTGCAGCGGAACAAGCAATCTATTAAAAGAGTCAAGTAGAAAATAACTCTACTATCTTTTATGATTTAAAAGATTTTTCAACATTGTGATCGCTGGGACTCAGCTTAGTAAAATAATTCACATCATCAAATCACCCCTGCACTACGGCCAAGGATATTCGTGTATTCATTAATGGTCATGATCATGCCAACAACTGTCCATCAACGCACTACGGGCCAATGAAGACATTTACCACATCATTTATAATATTACGGTCATGATTATACCGAATAATCCCTGGTCATAATCATACCAAGTCCATCTTTGCACTACAGGCCATAGATGACTTTCAACATTTTATAAACATGAGGATGATGACAATGATATAAGAATTCAATAAAACAAGTTCAAGAATTAATTTATCCAAGAATTAACAACGTCCAAATTGTCAACATGATACTTCTTTGTGGAGTAAAATTCAAGAATACTTAGAAGAATATTTTAATGAAAAGATACTAGATGAACCGCAATTATCAATGATATTCCACTAATTTCATGGAGTATAGAAGTCAAAACTTAACCAACTGAGTATAATAAAGAATGGAATAACAAAAAAATCACCCGGCATGCGATAGACCGCACAGACAGATTATTCCAATAGAATAATAAATAATGGAACCAGGTCCAGCATAAACGCACAGACAGGATATTCCGACAGAATAATAAATAATGAAACCAGGTCCGGTGTAAAACACACAGACAGGATGTTCCAACATAATAATAACAAGACGGAACCAGGTCCGGTGTAAAACACACATACATGATGTTCCAACAGAATAATAATAAAAACGGAACCAGGTCTGGTGTAAAACACACAGACATGATGTTCCAACAGAATAATAATAAAAATGGAACCAGGTCCGGTGTAAAACACACAGACAGAATGTTCCAACAGAATAATAGAAGAATGTCACCAAGTATAGGGTAGACCGCGTATATAGGTTATTCCAACAGAATAATAAGAAATGGAATAACAACAGTTCTCTTCATGAATAAGAAAGAATAACACACCTTACCGTTTTAAAGAAGAGTTGAAATAAGGAAGTAGTTAAGTAGTAGAATACTCTTCCTCTCTCTCTCTATAGTTTTTCTCTATAGTTTCTCTCTTTAGAGTTCAGTGAATTCGTAAGAAATAATGAAGGAATGAGATGCTATTTATAGAAAAATAGAATGCATAGTAACTAATCCATGAATGGTCCAGATTGATTACTTTAATCTGACGGTCCATATTTAAAGAAAAATCTTTTAAATAAAATATAATATATTCTATTTATAGAATAACTTTAATAAAGTATTTTGTTTTATATAAAAAGACGTTTCTGTTTTATTACGTTAATAATACGAATAAAACAAAACGTCATTATCGCTAAATAATTCATATTATTAACTGACAATAATTGAATCAAACTGAGTGACTTCTCACATAAGCATTAATAATCAATACCGTGTGCTACTATGCAACCACACGTATTACTGTACTTTTACTACCGAGTAGTTCAACATTATCAATGGTAAAACTTTCGCCGTTATTTTTAATATAATATTTTTGTTGTTTTCTCAATCTGACAATAATTCCGTTGTGGGGTCCACCAATGATTGTGCCGTTGTACGAATATTTTCTGTTAAAACGAATATTCCCCGACCAATTGAATATTATATAACAACTTGCGTACTTTGTAAAATTTATAAATATTACCCACAACTATAATATTATATCAAATTAACTCCATAATATTCAAAAATAATATTTATAAAAAATTTATCTTTATTTATAAAAGTTGGGGTCTTACAGTTATGGCTTAAAATTGGACATGGCAGATACAGTCCAACATGTGAGAGAGATTGTCCCTAGCTCTTATTAATTGTCATGAAAAATCAAACAACCAAAAGAAATTGTCTTTGTTAAAATTTTAAAGGTAATCTAATGTTTGACGATGTTAAGACCAAGCGAGGTATGAAAACTTTATGTCCAAAATTGCTGACTGAAATTACTTTTGCTTTTATCAGATGTTTTTTCAATTGAGTTACTAATAATCTCGTGACATTGCACAAACCAGATCACTGATCTATATTTCGAAGCAACATTACAGGAACCCTAATATTCAACGTTATCTTGTGGTTTGACATTCCAGAAGATGTAATGCTATTCGAAAATTATAAGGTGTAAATGCCTTCATAGCTGTTTGAGTTTTCATCAACCTTACATAGGACATCTTAGATATGGTACTTCATCACCTGGCCATAAATACATCACATATTTGTTTACCTTATTTATAGCATCAAGTGTAGGAGCAAGGATGGCTTGGTCTTGAAAATAAAAGTCATTCTCAAAATTTTTCAATAAATTAGGATATGTGATATCAATAATTGCTGCAAGGGGATTGATCAGATATTTGATAAGAAAATTAGGATAAATAATGGAGAGTAATGATAATAGCTCAATAATGATAATATCATAAAGTAGTGATTTTAGGAGATAATAATTAAATTAGAAAATATAATATCAAAACAGTTTATATTACCAAAATAGTTTAGATTTGTAGTGATTTAGAGGATTATACATTTAAAATATTAATTTGGGATTAAAAAAAGTAGTGATTTTAGTAGATAATAATTAATTTAGTAATGATAATATTAGAACAGTTAATATTATTAGAACAGTTTAGATGTATAGTGATTTAAGGGATTATAAAATCAAAATAATAATGTAGGATTAAAAAGTAATGATTTTAGAAGATAATAATTACGTTACGATAATATAAAAATTGTTAGATTGAAAAAGTAGTGATTTAGTGGATTATAAAATCAACATAGTAACTTATGATTTGTATTATTTGTTATTTTAATTTTGTTTTAAATTTTTTAAATTGTATAATATTATTTTGTAATATAATTATAAATGGTATAATATTATGCTTTAATATAATTAAATTAGTAATGATAATATCTGCACAGTTTAGATAAGTAGTGATTTTATTATATACGTGTATTATAATATTATACTATATATGTATGATATAATGTATTGTATAATTATGAATGTTATAATATTAGAAACGTAATTATTTTAAGATATAATAATTATGTTTTAACATAATTAAATTAGTAACAGTTTAGAAAAGTAGTGAATTTTAGTGTTTATAAAATAAATATATTAGTGCCGAATTATATATATGTATGATAATGTATGGTGTGACGCCCCCAAAATTAGGTATACATCACCCATCTTGAGTCGTCATATACATGGTACAGAATTCAAATATAACTTAATAATACAACTGTCGTGTACAATACGACAGAACATAAACTTTGAGTTTGAATACAAATATTGTCTTCTAGAGAGTATCCATACTCAAAAGGAGTTCTCATTATAATTATTATCACACTATTACATAGAATAGTAAGGACTACTAATGTTGTCATCTAGGACCATCACTCTGTTCCCCGACTAGTCCCAGCTACGTTCTCATTTTTTGAAGAGAACAGTGAAAGAAAGGGTGAGCTCAACTAGCCCAGTAAGAAATATTATGACTAAGATAATGCATAATAAATTATCATTAGTCTTCAACAATGTTAAACTGATAAAATATAATAGACATCAAGTTTAACTGCAACGGAACTAACAATCCATTAAAAAAGTTAAGTAGAGAATAAAATCTACTACCTTTTATGATTTAAAAGGTTTTTCATGACTTTTATCGCTGGGACTCAGTTTAATAAATAATCCACATCATCGAATCACCCCTGCACTACGGCCAAGTATATTCTTTAGTATTACGACCACGAATTATCCATGCACTACGGCTAAAGATGATCATGTTTTCATCAACGGTCCTGATCATGTCATAAAATAATTCATCTCTGCACTACGGCCAAAGAGAATCTATAGTCATAATCATACCAAAAATTGTCCATCAATGCACTACGGGACAATGAGAACTTTTTTCACATCATTTGTAATATTACGGTCATGATTACGCCGATTAATCCCTGGTCATAATCATACCAAGTCCATCTATGCACTACAGGCCATAGATGACTTTCAACAAAATATAAACATGAGGATGATGACAATGATATAAGAATTTAATAAAACAAGTTCAAGAATTAATTTATCCATGAACTAATAACGTCCAAATTGTCAACATGATACTGCTTTGTAGAGTAAAATTCAAGAATGCTCAGAAGAATATTTACATGAAAAGATACTGGATGAAGCGCAAATATCAAGGATATTCCACTAATTTCATGGAGTATAGAAGTCAAAGTTTTAACCAACTGAGTATAATAAAGAATGGAATAACAAAAGAAATTACCATGCATGCGATAGACCGCACAGACAGGTTATTCCAACAGAATAATAAATAATGGAACCAGGTCCGGCGTAAAACGCACAGACAGGATATTCCAACAGAATAATAAAGAATTGTAAGACCCCAACTTATTAATGAATAAAATCAAATTTTCTCTAAATATTATTGTGAATAATAAGGGGTTAATTTGATATAATACTTTGGTTATGGGTGAAATGTGCAAATTTTGTAAAATAAGCAAGTGGTTATAAAATATTCATTTTGTCGGGGAATATTCGTTTGGTCGTGGAATATTCTTGCTGTCGGGAAATATTCGTACGACGGCGCAGCCTTGTATGGGCCCCATAACGGAAAGCGATTGGATGAAGAAAACGATAAGTATAAGTTGTTTATAAATAACGGCGTAGTCGTTACCGTTAATACTGTTGGAATACCCGGTGGTTAAAATACAGTAGCACACCGTATTGTACCAATTATTGATTCTTACGTAAGAAAGCACTACTCAATAATTGTTACAGTAGTTACTGTTCAATATTTTATTGATTCAATAATTGCTGCATTGATATTTTATATTATTGTTGTTTCAATAATTGTTGTTGCACAGTATTTTCCATTATCAGATCAATAATTCATATTATTTGAATAATATTATTAGATAACATTATTGGCAATGTCTAGAAAGTTCTGTCTAAGGAGAGGTTTGGTCATCTAATTGCGCGCTAGTAAGGAGAAATCCTTATTGAAAAGCCCCCTCTTTCCTGGGAACGGCCTGGTTGTCATAAATGTGATTCTGTAATATTATTTGTGAATAGTTAATTATTGATTCATATGATAAGGAAATATTTATTTTATGTGGATATAAATGAGGGATATATTTTTGTGGTTAAAAATGAAGGAGTAAATGTTGAGGTTTTTATCCGTATTTTTGTCGGAATGGAGGTATTAAAAATCAGGGTTTTTGAGATATTTTACGGGGGTTATAATTTTTAATCCGACCGTTGGATCGTGGTAATTTTTGGATATGTTATACATATATAAGTTGAGTATATGTCCACAAATTTTGAACCGTTAAAAATGAACGTATGATTTATTATGAATTTTACAAGATGACTGGTTCAACAATTGTTGAATTTTCGGAGTTAATCATTTTGGTGGAAAATTCTAGAATTGGTGGGCCCCACTTGTGGTTGGTGAATAAATGTGCTGAATTATATTTCAAATGTGGTGGGTGGGAATAGTAGCAGGTAAAGCCATCAGGTTGCAGGTCAGGCCTACTAAAATTTTTCTATAAATAGAGGGCTAAGTTAGAATTAAAAATCACACCAGAAACAAGTTTTCTCTCTTTCTCTCTCTAGATTATTGAGTGTATTTTGTGAGTATTTAGATACTTTGAGAGTTTCTATTCATCAGAGCAAGTTTCTTTCAGCCTTATACCGGTATTCCGACCAGAAGTACTGATATTTTGAGGTAAGGGATATTATTTTCTTCTTAAATGATATTATTTTCTTCAATATCATTATGCTGAAATATTGATATGAGTTTTTATCAAATTTGGAACTTTTTGTGTCGGGGTTACTATTCACGTATACGGCACTATTCACCGAAAAATAAAATTTTCCCTTTTTGTCCAAGATGTCTATTATGGTTACTATCTTTGATTGTATTCATGTTTTGATCTTTATTTTTTTTGAATTCTGCTTCACAATTGATTATTATGAAGTATTATTGATCTTGGATAAACTGTTATACGAATCCCTAATATTTGTCCTTCTATCTCACTGGATTCGTTCTCCTTAAGATATTTTTCATCATTCTCAGTCCTAAATGATGATATTACTGAATATCTTTGGCCTGTAGTGCAAAGATGTATGATTACCTGAAGAATATCTTTGGCCTGTAGTGCAAAGATGAACAGGTGTTGAGATGAACATGACTGACAGGTGATACAAATGAATATCTTTGGCCTGTAGTGCAAAGATGAATATTTGGATAAAGATGATTATTAATTGATGTTACAGGGATAAAATATTGATGATGGACTTTTAAATCTTAGAAGATAGTAGAATTCTTTCTCTACTTGACTCTTCTAATGGTTTGCTGTTTTCGCTGCAGTTGTTGATCTAAAACTTGTTGTCGATTATATTCTATCAGATTTTTACCTGTTGAAGACTAACGATAATTTGTTGTATATTATCTTAGTCATAATATTCTTTACTGGGCTAGTTGAGCTCACCCTTTTCCTTTTTGTTCCATTTTTATTCTCAGGAGGTGAGAACATAGCAGGATCTAGTCGGGGTATGGAGTGATGGTTCTAGAAAGATGTTTTAGTAGTCATCACTATTTCTGTAAAATAGAGTTTGAATAATTATAATGAGGATTTATTTGAGTGTGGATATTGTCCAGAAGACAATATTTGTATTTAAACTCACAGTATGTATTGTCGTATTTTGCACGACAATTGTATTATTAAAGTTGTAGTTTGCTTTCTGTACCATGTATTTGGCGACTCAGAATGGGTGTTGTATACCTATTTTGGGGGCGTCACAGTTGGTATCAGAGCTTAGGGATATGATCCCTGGCTGAGATGTGAGACAAGAACTAGGAGGGGAGAGACGGGGAATTTCTTCGCTAGTATGACCTGACTAAGTTTATTTGGTATTTATTTGGTCGGTCAGAGTATAGGGATAATATATGACATGACTATTAACCCTTGTTTTATGGCAATATTTAAGAATGGCAGCTGAGAACGTTAATAATGGAGTAAATCAGACCGTGGAGACACCTTTGATCACCACCCAGGGGAACGTGCAACAGGAAAACAATATTCCTCCTGTAAACAACGTTACCGAGCAAACGATGAATGATGGAATGTTTAGGAGCTTTTTGCAGTTCATGCAAAGTCAGACGAGGGAGACTCGTGTGCAGAATACGGGTGAAAATGATAACAACGCGCGGTTTGTCACAGCTAAGCAGTTCAAAGAATTGGGACTACCAGAATTTAAGGGAAAGCCGAATCCGATCATGGCAGAAACGTGGGTCAAGCAAATTACCAAGATATTCGATGTCTTGGGATGCACGAAGGAATAGAAGGTTCCATTCGCCACCTTTATGTTCCGCGGTGAGGCAGACTACTGGTGGGAGTCTGTGAAGCGTACCCAGCCTGACGCACTCAACATGTCTTGGGAAACGTTTCAGAAACTATTCAATGACAAGTACTTTCCTGAAAGTATTCGTCATATGAAGGAGGTGGAGTTTATCAAACTGGAACAAAACAACATGACGGTGTCCCAGTACGAAGCGAAGTTTACAGAGTTATCTAGGTTTGCACCTCATTTGGTCGAAAATGAGGAACGAATGACAAGGATATTTCTGAGAGGTCTAAAACCCGAGATTCGGCAATATCTTATCTCTCATAAATTTTCTTTATATTCAGATGTTGTAAACATGGCTCAATTATTAGAGCGAGATAATGAGTATGTGCAACCGAGGGACCACAACCAGGGTCATACCGGCGGCGGCAGTCATCGAAGCAATGAAAACCAGCAGGGAGAAAAACATTCGGACAAAAGCGGTAACCACTCTGGTGGTAATCGTGGTCGTGATAATAGAAGGAGCGAGTCGGGAGGAGATTTCAAGAAGAGAAGGTACAACAATGATAACGTGAAGACGTCAACACAAACATCAACTGTTTCTAGGGAAGGAGAACGACCACCGGTCGTATGTTACAAATGTGGGAAATAGGGACATATTAGCCTAAACTGCCCACAACAATCCAAGGTATGTTATAACTGTGGAAAGGAGGGTCATATAGCTCGAGAGTGTTCTATAGCAAAACTAAGTTCAGCGGGGATGGTGACTCCAAAAGCTGTCCCGGACAAGTCAAAATCAGCGGTTCCTGGAAGAGCGTTTGTCGTGACTGGCCAAAACGCGAGGAACCCGAACGAAGGTATAACGGGTTAGTTAATTATGAATTCTTGCGAAGTTTATACTTTACTAGATACCGGTTCTACCCATTCTTTTATCTCTCCTGCTTGTGCTCAACGTTTAAACTTGACTCCGGAGAAATTGGACTTTAACTTATCTGTTGAAACTTCGTTAGGAGAAACTTTCGTTACATCCACTGTTTATAAATCTTGTTTGATCCAAGTTGGCACTATCACATTACCTGTTGATCCTATCTCTTTAAAGATACTTGCTTTTGATGTGATTTTAGGAATTGATTGGTTAACCACTCATCATGCTAAAATTAATTGCTTTCGTAAGGTTGTTAGTTTTCATATTCCTAAGCAACCTGTTATTCGAATTCAAGCAACCAAACCACTAAAATCAATCGCTGTCATACCAAGCCATAAAGCCATTCGTTTATTGAAAAACGGATGTCAATCCTTCTTAGCCCATGTCATGGACTTGAACAAAAATACGTCAGATTTGAATGATATTTCTGTTGTTAGTGAAATTCCTGACGTATTTCTTGAAGAATTTCTTGGCTTACTCCCAGAGCGTGATATTGAATTTTGTATCGACTTTGAACCCGGTACAAAACCCATTTCTAAAATCTCATAACGAATGGCTCCTATTGAACTTCAGGAGTTAAAAACCCAACTATAGAAGTTGATAACCGAGCCTTTATCTGGTGACTTCCTTTGTGGAATGCACCAAAGCCAGACTCTCCGTAGGGGATGCCATATTCGTGCGATAGTAAACTGATAGGTGTCATTGTGACGTGCTATCCAAGGTTGGGATATGAGTCACAGTTGAGAGCAATCTAAGTCGGTAATCGAAATATGTAGCTTTCTAGGGTTAGTTGGTTATTATCGGAGATTCGTTGAAGGATATTCTCGAATCGCTATTCCATTAACGCAGCTGACTCGTAGAGATACAAAATTCGTATGGAGTGAGGAATGTGAGAAGAGTTTTCAAGAACTCAAGAGGAGACTCATTTCGACACCTGTTCTGACAATATCATCTGGTTCGGATGGATTTGTTATCTACAGCGATGCTTCAGGCAAAGGGTTAGGATGTGTTCTCATGCAACATGGGAAAGTCATAGCCTATGCCTCGCGACAACTCAAAGAATATGAGAGGAATTATCCTACTCATGATTTGGAGTTGGCAGCAGTCGTTTTTGCGTTGAAGATCTGGAGACACTACCTATATGGGGAGAAAGTGGAGATCTATACAGATCATAAAAGCCTCAAATATTTCTTCACCCAAAAGGAACTCAACATGCGGCAACGACGTTGGCTTGAGCTGTTGAAAGATTACGATCATACCATCCAATACCATCCTGGAAAAGCAAACGTAGTAGCTGACGCATTGAGTAGAAGATCATACGCGGGTACGAGTGCAATGTTGTTAACACAAAGGCCCATTTTGTATGACTTGCAAAGGATGGAGATAGAGATGAAGGCTCCAAGTACCCACATGATGATATCAAATATACGAGTAGAACCGACTTTAATCGATAAAGTTAAAGCTGCTCAAGCTACGGACATGGAGCTGATGCGTATGAAGAAGAAAGTGCAAGAAGGTGTTATTCCAGAAGCAAGAATCGATGAAGAAGGAATACTTCGAGTCAACTCCAGACTTTGTGTTCCTAACGATTTTGACTTGAAGCATAGAATAATGATGGAGGCACACAACACACCGTTTGCAATCCATCCTGGGAGTACCAAAATGTATCACGATCTTCGACATACATTTTGGTGGAGCAATATGAAAAGAGAGATCGCGGAGTTTATCTCGAGGTGTTTAACTTGTCAACGTGTAAAGGCGGAGCATCAAGTGCCAAAGGGTCCATTGCAACCACTTGAGATTCCGAAATGGAAGTGGGAACACATTACTATGGATTTTGTTACGGGTCTTCCCAAGGTTTCTCAAGGCATAGATGCGATTTGGGTTATTGTTGATAGATTAACCAAGTCCGCTCATTTCTTGCCGATACGTGAGACTTATTCTCTTGAACGTCTTGCTAGTATGTACGTGAACGAGATTGTGAGATTGCATGGCATGCCAGTATCCATAGTTTCGGATCGTGACCCAAGATTCACTTCACGATTTTGGGTTAGCTTGCAGAAAGCTATGGGCACGGATTTACGATTCAGTTCAGCATATCATCCTCAAACGGACGGACAATCAGAGAGGACTATTCAAACTCTTGAAGATCTATTAAGATTTGTGTCCTAGATCTCAAAGGGAGTTGGGATAAGTACCTACCATTGGTGGAATTCTCCTACAACAACAGTTATCAGTCGAGCATAGGTGTGGCTCCATTCGAGGCGTTGTATGGAAGAAAATATCGTTCTCCAGTATGCTAGGACGAGGTGGGTGAAGCAACATTGTTGGGACCAGAGTTGGTACGCATTACTACAAAGAAGATCCAAACAATTCGACAACATATACAAACGGCACAGGATCGACAAAAGAGTTATGCGGATCTTCATCGGAAGGACGTGGAATTTAATATTGGGGAGCATGTATTGTTACGTGTTGCACCATGGAAGGGAGTTACAAGATTTGGGAAGAGAGGAAAGCTCAATCCAAGATTTGTTGGTCCATTTGAGATTCTTGAGCGAATAGGAAATGTGGCATATAGACTCGCATTACCTCCAAGCATGTCTCGTGTTCATAATATTTTTAACATATCTATGCTTCGTAAATATGTTAAAGACCCGAACCACATTATTGAGTTAGAACCAGACGAGATAGCTGAAGATTTAACGTACGAGGAGGTACCTGTTAAGATCTTGGATAGGAAAGAGCATGTCCTACGCACGAAGGTTATACCACAAGTTAAGGTTTTGTGGAGAAACCATGCTATTGAAGAAATGACCTGGGAGTTGGAATCAGAAATGAAAGCGAGGTATCCTCACCTTTTCGAAATATCAGGTACGTACATCAATTTCGAGGACGAAATTTCATAAGGAGGGGAGGTTATAAGACCCCAACTTATTAATGAATAAAATCAAATTTTCTCTAAATATTATTGTGAATAATAAGGGGTTAATTTGATATAATACTTTGGTTATGGGTGAAATGTGCAAATTTTGTAAAATAAGCAAGTGGTTATAAAATATTCATTTTGTCGGGGAATATTCGTTTGGTCGTGGAATATTCTTGCTGTCGGGGAATATTCGTACGACGGCGCAGCCTTGTATGGGCCCCATAACGGAAAGCGATTGGATGAAGAAAACGATAAGTATAAGTTGTTTATAAATAACGGCGTAGTCGTTACCGTTAATACTGTTGGAATACCCGGTGGTTAAAATACAGTAGCACACCGTATTGTACCAATTATTGATTCTTACGTAAGAAAGCACTACTCAATAATTGTTACAGTAGTTACTGTTCAATATTTTATTGATTCAATAATTGCTGCATTGATATTTTATATTATTGTTGTTTCAATAATTGTTGTTGCACAGTATTTTCCATTATCAGATCAATAATTCATATTATTTGAATAATATTATTAGATAACATTATTGGCAATGTCTAGAAAGTTCTGTCTAAGGAGAGGTTTGGTCATCTAATTGCGCGCTAGTAAGGAGAAATCCTTATTGGAAAGCCCCCTCTTTCCTGGGAACGGCCTGGTTGTCATAAATGTGATTCTGTAATATTATTTGTGAATAGTTAATTATTGATTCATATGATAAGGAAATATTTATTTTATGTGGATATAAATGAGGGATATATTTTTGTGGTTAAAAATGAAGGAGTTAATGTTGAGGTTTTAATCCGTATTTTTGTCGGAATGGAGGTATTAAAAATCAGGGTTTTTGAGATATTTTGCGGGGGTTATAATTTTTAATCCGACCGTTGGATCGTGGTAATTTTTGGATATATTATACATATATAAGTTGAGTATATGTCCACAAATTTTGAACCGTTAAAAATGAACGTATGATTTATTATGAATTTTACAAGATGACTGGTTCAACAATTGTTGAATTTTCGGAGTTAATCATTTTGGTGGAAAATTCTAGAATTGGTGGGTCCCACTTGTGGTTGATGAAGAAATGTGCTGAATTATATTTCAAATGTGGTGGGTGGGAATAGTAGCAGGTAAAGCCATCAGGTTGCAGGTCAAGCCTACTAAAATTTTTCTATAAATAGAGGGCTAAGTTAGAATTGAAAATCACACCAGAAACAAGTTTTCTCTCTTTCTCTCTCTAGATTATTAAGTGTATTTTGTGAGTATTTAGATACTTTGAGAGTTTCTATTCATCAGAGCAAGTTTCTTTCAGCCTTATA
The DNA here is from genome assembly GCA_016801055.1 of Panax notoginseng. NCBI lineage: Eukaryota > Viridiplantae > Streptophyta > Magnoliopsida > Apiales > Araliaceae > Panax > Panax notoginseng. The sequence goes on from CM029014.1 coordinate 12,682,284, forward strand.
CCGGTATTCCGACCAGAAGTACTGATATTTTGAGGTAAGGGATATTATTTTCTTCTTAAATGATATTATTTTCTTCAATATCATTATGCTGAAATATTGATATGAGTTTTTATCAAATTTGGAACTTTTTGTGTCGGGGTTACTATTCACGTATACGGCACTATTCACGTATACGGTACTATTCACGAATACGGCACTATTCACCGAAAAATAAAATTTTCCCTTTTTGTCCAAGATGTCTATTATGGTTGCTATCTTTGATTGTATCCATGTTTTGATCTTTATTTTTTTTGAATTCTGCTTCACAATTGATTATTATGAAGTATTATTGATCTTAGATAAACTGTTATACGAATCCCTAATATTTGTCCTTCTATCTCACTGGATTCGTTCTCCTTAAGATATTTTTCATCATTCTCAGTCCTAAATGATGATATTACTGAATATCTTTGGCCTGTAGTGCAAAGATGTATGATTACCTGAAGAATATCTTTGGCCTGTAGTGCAAAGATGAACAGGTGTTGAGATGAACATGACTGACAGGTGATACAAATGAATATCTTTGGCCTGTAGTGCAAAGATGAATATTTGGATAAAGATGATTATTAATTGATGTTACAGGGATAAAATATTGATGATGGACTTTTAAATCTTAGAAGATAGTAGAATTCTTTCTCTACTTGACTCTTCTAATGGTTTGCTGTTTTCGCTGCAGTTGTTGATCTAAAACTTGTTGTCGATTATATTCTATCCGATTTTTTCCTGTTGAAGACTAACGATAATTTGTTGTATATTATCTTAGTCATAATATTCTTTACTGGGCTAGTTGAGCTCACCCTTTTCTTTTTTGTTCCATTTTTATTCTCAGGAGGTGAGAACATAGCAGGATCTAGTCGGGGTATGGAGTGATGGTTCTAGAAAGATGTTTTAGTAGTCATCACTATTTCTGTAAAATAGTGTTTGAATAATTATAATGAGGATTTATTTGAGTGTGGATATTGTCCAGAAGACAATATTTGTATTTAAACTCACAGTATGTATTGTCGTATTTTGCACGATAATTGTATTATTGAAGTTGTAGTTTGCTTTCTGTACCATGTATTTGGCGACTCAGAATGGGTGTTGTATACCTATTTTGGGGGCGTCACAAGAATGGAACCAGGTCCAGCGTAAAATGCACAGACATGATATTCCGACAGAATAATAAATAATGAAACAAGGTCCGGCGTAAAACGCACAGACAGGATATTCCGATAGAATAATAAATAATGGAACCAGGTCCGGCATAAACGCACAGACAGGATATTCCAACAGAATAATAAAGAATAGAATAATAGAAGAATTTCACCATGTATGCGGTACTTCGCATAAACAGGTTATTCCAACATAATAATAAAGAATAGAATAACAGAAAAATTTCACCAAGTATAAGGTAGTCTGCGTATACAGGTTATTCCAACAGAATAATAAATAATAGAATAACAGAAGTTTTTTTCATAAATACAAAAGAAATAATACCTCTTACGAGTACAACAAATAATATCCCTTACCTTTGAAAGAAGAGTATTCCAACAGGTAGGGCGATGATATACTCGAAGAAAACTTGCACTACGCTCAAAGCTTTCTTAAACTCTAAATAAATACGCTCAAGATTATAGAAGAAGAACTCTCTCTATAGTTTCTCTCTCTAGAGTTTCAGTAAATTCGTAAGAAATAATGAAGGAATGAACTTCTATTTATAGAAGAATGGACTGCATAGTAACTAATTCATGAACGGTCCAGATTGATTTACTTTAATCTGATGGTCCATATTTAAAGAAAAATCTTTTAAATAAAATATAATATATTCTATTTATAGAATAACTTTAATAAAGTATTCTCTTTTATATAAAAAGATGTTTCTGTTTTGTCACGTTAATAATACGAATAAAACAAAACTTCATTATCGCTAAATAATTCATATTATTAATTGACAATAATTGAATCAAACTGAGTGACTAATCACGTAAGCCTCAATAATCAATATCGTATGCTACTATGCAACCACACGTATTACTGTACTTTTACTACCGAGTAGTTCAACAGTATTAACGGTAAAACTTCCGCCGTTATTTTCATAAAATATTTTTGTTATTTTCTAAATCCGACAATAAGTCTGTTGTGGAGCCCACCAATAATTGTGTCGTCGTACGAATATTCCCCGACAAAAATAATATTCTCCGACCAATCGAATATAATACAACAACTTGCATACTTTGTAAAATTTATAAATACTACCCACAACTATAACATTATCTCAAATTCACACCATAATATTTAAAAAATATTTCAAAAAATTAAATCTTTATTCATAAAATCTGGGGTTTTACATATGGTATAAGATTATAAATGGTATATAATACTGAAAAATTTTAAAAAACTAATTTATTGGGTTGTCACTGTTAGTAATGTTAGAACTTATATATATGCATGGTATAATATTATAAAAGGTATAATATTATAAAATTTAAAAACCAGTGTAATTATGTAACAGTTGACATTACCAAAACAGTTTAGATTTATAGTGATTTAGTAGATTTTAAATTCAAAATATTAATTTGGGAATAAAAAAATAGCGATTTTAAGAGATAATAATTAAATTAGAAAGGATAATATCAAAAAAGTTGACATTTTTAAAACAGTTTAGATTTACAGAGATTTAGGGGATTATAAAATAAAAATATTAATTTGGGATTAAAAAATAGTGATTTTAGGATATAATAATTAAATTAAAAAGGATAATATCAGAACAGTTGACAGTACCAAAATAATTTAGATTTGTAGTGATTTAGTGGATTATAAATTCAAAATATTAATCTTTCAAAATTAATATGAAAATATAATGAAAAATATGAACCTTAATGGTTCATAATATGGAATTATTTATTTGGTATATTAAAATAAATATGAAAATATCGAAATCTTAATTGAGCCTAAGCTTACTTTCAAACTGCACGATTCAATTTACAATTGGTCCAATTAATTAATAGATCATATTTCATGATTTAAGAAGCGGTCAATGAAATGATAATGAGTTGTCTATCCGAGTTGTTAAAAGGGAGAATTTTTTATTCATTTCGTTCCATATTAAAAGTTCCTATTATTTAGTGAATTTTGTTTGAATCATTTCCTTAAGAACCATGACTTCTTTATTGGAATAAATTAATTTGTAATAAGTTGATTGAATGTTATATTCCATAAAAATTATAAAAAGTTGTCGATTACTTTGTTGATTGAATCCTTCAAGGATTTATTTTTTAAGTAGCATGATTCAATTGGATGAAAAAGTGTTGGTCGCGTAATTGACACAAAGAATAAAATAATAAATATGAAAATGTTTTAAAATGTTGATTTTTAGTACTACTAATAATTGATGGAGTTGGTTAGAAAATAAGTTTTTTAAAAATTTATTATCTTTCATATATCTAACCAATATTGTTTTCATAAATCTTGGGATGAGTTTTATATTATTTAGGCTTAAATATGAATTAGTATCCTAAACTATAGGTCATATTCCACTTCGGTAATCTACCTTTCAATTTTGTCAATTAGATAATTAAACTATCATTTTTTTTCAATTACAACAAATTGAACATGTCATGTCAGAAATTGCTGACGTGGCTAATTGTGTGGAGCATTAAGAAGCTGATTTGGCAAAAAAAATATTTTTTTAATTATTAAATAAACAAATCTGATTAAATGTGGGGTAAAATGGTCAAAACACAATTTAACATTTCAAATTAAAATATAACAAACATTAAAAAGAAAAACACAAACCCCCACCACCACGTTTGCCGTGAACCACTTTCCCGGCGCCGCCGCCGCTCGTGGTGTTGCTCCTTCACCGTCCCACACCATCTTTGGTTCTTAAATTTTGTGGGTTTGGGTTGGTGAATCGATCGAGGGCATCATTATTTTTTTAACAGTCCAACTTTGCGTAAGAAATTGAATCTGATTTGTGATGTCTTAGAGAGAGATAAGAAAAAACATCTAAAAATACCCGTTTTGACTCTGGTTGTGATTTTATATTGATTTAGTCTAGTTCTATCTAGAAAAACAAGAGTTTATCTATTCCCTCCACCTTTGATGAGTTTTGGGGGTTTCTTTGGCAGTAGTAGTGGTGGGGATGCCAGATTGTTGGTTGATAGTCCATACACCAACAACATGCCCATTGCTGCCATTGCTCACCATCAACTGCGTACTCCACCTATAGCTAACCCAGTGTTCAACTCTCCATCCCTCTCTCTTCCTATCGTACGACTCTCTCCCTCTCCCTCTCTCTCTATATGTATATATACGAATCTGTCTTCAAATTCTCTTTCAGGCATATTACCAAACACCTTGAACTCACTCACCAGCCTGAGTCGACTCGACCTCAGCTTCAACAAATTCACCGGGTCAATCCCCAAATTACCACCGAACCTTGTACAGCTAGCCATAAAGAACAATTATTTATCTGGGTTTCTCTTACAATCGTCATTGTCAGAGTCAACTCCGCTAGCCACGGTCGAACTCAGTGAAAACTCCCTTATTGGAGGGGGGTTTTGGGGATTTTTGATGTGAGGCTGAATTTGAAGGGGAAAATGGGGGTTCAGTAGTTTTGGAGTTGAATTCTGAGATTTTGAGTGCTAACAGTTCGGGTTTTGCAGATTTGATCGCGAATTATCGGACGAGTTCTAGTGGTTCTGTTGCTAATTTTTGTCGGATTGCTAATTCTGAGGTTAATGTTTGTTTTATTTTAATTTGAAATGTTAAATTATGTTTTGACCATTTTGTCCCATATTTAATCACATTTGTTTATTTAATGATTAAAAAATTGTTTTGTTTACCACATCAGCTTCTTAAGGCCCCACACAATTAGCCATGTCAGCAATTTCTGACGTGGCATGTTCAATTTGTTGCAATTAAAAAAAATTGATAGTTTAATCATCTAATTGACAAAATTGAAAGGTGGATCACCGAAGTAGAATATGACCTATAGTTTAGGGTACTAATTCATATTTAAGCCTATTATTTAAGTATTCCATAATTTATTAATTGATTGAGTTTTCCATAAATTGGTTAAGCAAATAAATGTTCATATCTTTAGAATCAATTAGCGTGGTTCAAATAATTGGAAGAATTTTTGGAAGCTAATAGATTGAAGTTTTAAAATGAATATGGAAATAATTTTTAATTGTATAGAACTATGAAAGTAATTAATTAATCATAGAATAAATTTATTAGGCACATGAAAAGTAGGAAAAATAAATAAAAGTCTAATATTAAAGGAAATTTACTATTCAAATAATTAAAATTAATTTTTCATAAAAAGCAAGTTGGCCCTATCGTGTTTAAATTAATCCAATCTGGTTGTTGCCTAAGAGAGTTATCTAATTAATGGATCCTAAAATAATGTGGCTGTTGATAATATTCATAAAATAAGGTGATTAATATATAATATCCTAAGTAATTGTCAAGGGTATTTTTGTCAAAGGCAATAAGAAGAATTAATTAGGATGGACATGTGTTAAATTTATAGAATGACATGTGTCAATATATTATGTCATGTACTGTGATTTAGTATATATAATAGATAATAGATAGATAATAGATTAGCGTGGTTCAAATAATTTGAAGAATTTTTGGAAGCTAATAGATTGAAGTTTTAAAATGAATATGAAAATAATTTTTAATTGCATGGAACTATGAAAGTAATTAAATAATCATAGAATAAATTTATTGGGCACATGAAAAGTAGGTAAAATAAATAAAAGTCTAATATTAAAGGAAATTTACTTTTCAAACAATTAAAACTAATTTTTCATAAAAAGCAAGTTGATCCTATCGTGTTTAAATTGATCAAATCTGGTTGTTGCCTAAGAGAGTTATCTAATTAATGGATCCCAAAATAATGTGGCTGTTGATAATATCCATAAAATAAGATGATCAGTATATAATATCCTAAGTAATTGTCAATGGTATTTTTGTCAATGGCAATAAAAAATATTAATTAGGATGGACATGTGTTAAATTTATAGAAGGACATGTGTCAATATATTGTGTCATGTACTGTGATTTAGTATATATGTAACGACCCCAAAATAGGTCCACTCCATCCAACCTATTCTGAGTCGCCAAATACATGGTATAGAAAAAAAACTGTAACTTTATTACAACAATTGTCATGCAAAATACAACAACACATATGCTATAAGTTTGGATACAAATATATACCAAATATGACTCATGTTCCAACCGTGGACATCACCTCACAATGACACCTTACATAAAGGTATAGTCAAAAACTGTTTTAGAAATTAGAATCTTTGGGAAGTGCTCAAGGAAACCTTCGTACATGGGAGGCCACGCGTCTAGGTTATGATAGATATCATATGGCCACAGAATTATCCTTGGTTGACCCAATAGACCCCAAAGAAAAACGAGAAGATTACTATCATATTCTTCCCAATGGTGAGTCTTCTCTTGACTTATCATTATCTCCACTGTCTTTAATCGTGAATTATACTTCAAACAAACACCAAGATTATATAGGTAGTGCTCGTATATATACTCAGCAAGTGGATGAGCACATCCCTGTCTTATGATGACACGAGGTTGTATGTCGTTAGACATCTTGTATGATAGTGGCAAACCACCCTTCCAACGTTGGGTACACCTTACCCTATTGGATTCACCAAATAAAACTACTAAATGAACTTTTCTATACTGCTTCGGGAGAACATCCACAGCTAGAGACCACCGTTATATTTCCCCGTTACCCTCGCTCGACCCAGCTACACTCTTATTACCTGAAAGGAATTGTGAAGCAAAAGGGTGAGCACAACTAGCTCAGTAAAGAATATCATGACTAAAGATAAATAAATTATCAATAGTCTTCATCAATAATAAATCAGAGATTTAGAACATATGGTAGATGATAAAAAATTTCAACCATAGTTGCAGCGGAACATGCAATCCATTAGAAGAGTCAAATAGACTATAAAGTCTATTATCTTCTCCATATTAAAAATCTACCAACAATGTTTTATCCCTGTAACATCAATCAACAGTTCTGGTCCACAATCATATAAATAACTCATAATCATAATTATGATTCTAAATTCCTCTTCTCATCCAGGACAAAGATAATTTTCATCACTTGTCTTTACCTGAAACATCAAAGATCTTGGTTATACCAAATCACAATTTTTGTTCATAATCATACTAATAATTTCATCTTTGTACTACGGGCTAAAGATATTCATTTGTATCACCAGTTGGTCATGTTTATCTCAACATCTGTTCATCTTTGCACTACTGGCCAAAGATATTCAACAACATGTCATCTTTGCACTACGGGCCAAATATATTCATCAATAATTTATCTTTGCACTACAGGCCAAAGATATTCATCAATATTTCATCTTTGCACTACAGGCCAAAGATATTAATATCTCAAAGAAATATATAATCATTTCAGAATTTATATAAACAATAATTATAACCATGTTGATCAATTCACCTTTGCACTTAAGCTAAAGATATTCACTTATAAATTCAATGGTCATGATCATACCAGTCACAATTCAACTTTGCACTACAGGCCAAAGAGAACCCTAATCATGATCATACCAATAATCTACCCATCTTTACACTCTAGTGAAAGAGAATTTCAACATCAGGGTTATAAAAATATTATATATGATAATAAAATCAATATAATCAATACATAGTTTTAATCTCAAGAGTAATATTCATAACTCAACTATAATTTGGTTAGAAAAAGAAACCAATTTTTATCGTGAATAGTAACTCATGAATAATAACTCGTGAATAGTAACTCATAAATAGTAAACTCGACACAAAAAGGTAGAAATTCCACAATAAAATCCATACCAGTATTTAGGTATAATGATATTGAAAGAATAATATTTCTTAAGCTTATAAACAATTTATTTAAATTGTTTACACTTTACTAAGTAATGCATTTAATCATTCTAAAATACCAAACTCATAAGATTTTATCACCAATAATCAAAACCCTCATCAAAAATCTGCATATACCTCATATAGGATTCTCAAGTCATAAAATCCTATTTTCCAATTTTCTTACTTCACATAACATATTTAATTCATTTACTCATAACTAGTCCATTTTCATGAAAAATATCAAATCAGTTCCAAAAATATTTCTTTTCTGGGATTTAGCATAATATAGTCCAATATTGAACATATATTTTTCTCAGAATTTTTAAAACTCATTTACTATTTTTCATATGGCCAAAACCACCGAATATTTAGACATTTATCAAAAATTATATTTTTGTCCAAAAATTTTGAAATTTACAGAGTATACTTCTATCATACACATGTACTCCCAATAAAAATTTCATCAATTTTGGAGTTAACCACAAGGAATTATAAGCGGTTACTTTTAAAATAGTCTTTTCCCGTAAAATTCATAACTCTTAATCTATACATCCAAAAATCACTATTTTTGGACACAATCAATAAAACTCATCAAAATATCATTTCAAATTTTTCCAAAATTTTTGAAGGTCAGAAAAATTACGAAACTGAAAATCATAACAACCCTTAAAATCCATTACTATCCCTTACTATCCCTTACCTCAAAAGAGCAGTACTTCTGACTGGATATCGGATATGATGCTGAAGGAAACTTGCACTGATGAATAGTAACTCACCAAGTATCTAAAAACTCACAAAATATGCTTCATAATATAGAGAGAGAAAGAGAGAAAGCTTATGTTTCTGGTGTGATTTTCAATTCTAACTTAGCCCTCTATTTATAGGAAAATTTTGGTAGGTTTGACCTGTAACCTGATGGCTTTACCTGCTACTATTCCCACCCACCACATTTGAAATATAATTCAGCACATTTCTTCACCAACCACAAGTGGGGCCCACCAATTTTAGAATTTTCCACCACAATGATAAACTCCGAAAATTCAACAATTTCTGAACCAGTCATCTCGTAAAATTCATAATAAATCATACGTTCATTTTTAACGGTTCAAAATTTGTGGGCATATACTCAACTTATATATGTATAACATATCCAAAAATTACCACGATCCAACGGTCGGATTAAAAATTATAACCCCCGCAAAATATCTCAAAAACCCTGATTTTTAATACCTCCATTCCGACAAAAATACGGATAAAAATCTCAACATTAACTCCTTCATTTTTAACCACAAAAATATATCCCTCGTTTATATCCACATAAAATAAATATTTCCTTATCATATGAATCAATAATTAATTATTCACAAATAATATTACAGAATCACATTTATGACAACCAGGCCGTTCCCAGGAAAGAGGGGGCTTTCCAATAAGGATTTCTTCTTACTGGCGCGCAATTAGATGACCAAACCTCTCCTTAGACAGAACTTTCTAGACATTGCCAATAATGCTATCTAATAATACTATTCAAATAATATGAATTATTGATCTGATAATGGAAAATACTGTGCAGCAACAATTATTGAACAACAATAATACAAAATTTCAACGTAGCAATTATTGAATCAATAAAATAAAATATTGAACAGTAATTACTGTAATAATTATTGAGTAGTGCCTTCTTACGTAAGAATCAATAATTTTAAAAATACTATGCAATACCGTGTGCTACTGTGCAATAACGCGTATTACTGTATTTTAACCACCGGGTATTCCAACAGTGTTAACGGTAACAACTACGCCGTTATTTGTAAAAACTCAAATTTGTCGTTTTCTTCACCCGACAGTTATTCGTTATGGGGCCCACAAATAGCTGCGCCGTCGTACGAATATTTCCCGACAGAAAGAATATTCCACGACCAAACGAATATTCCCCGACAACAATGATTATTTTATAACCACTTGCTTATTTTGAAAAAAATTTCATATTTCACCCATAACTTTAAATTTTTATCAATTTAACCATTTACTGAATAGTAATTATAAGAAAAATTGTATACTTTTATTTCATAAAATTCGGGGTCTTACAATATATATATATATATATATATATATATATATATATATATATATATATATATTGGACGAATTTTTGGAAGCTAATTGATTGAAGTTTTAAAATGAATATGGAAATAATTTTTAATTGCATGGAACTATGAAAGTAATTAATTAATCATAGAATAAATTTATTAGGCACATGAAAAGTAGGTAAAATAAATAAAAGTCTAATATTAAAGAAAATTTACTTTTCAAATAATTAAAACTAATTTTTCATAAAAAGCAAGTTGGCCCTATCGTGTTTAAATTGATTCAGTCTGGTTGTTGCCTAAGAGAGTTATCTAATTAATGGATCCTAAAATAATGTGGTTATTGATAATATCCATAAAATAAGGTGATCAGTATATAATATCCTAAGTAATTGTCAATGGTATTTTTGTCAAAGGCAATAAGAAGCATTAATTAGGATGGACATGTGTTAAATTTATAGAAGGACATGTGTCAATATATTGTGACATGTACTGTGATTTAGTATATATAATAGATAATAGATTTTATAAATTCTAAATTTATTGCACTGCCATTCAGTACTAGGCTTACCAAATCAGTCAAAAAAATTTGGCCTTTTTCGATCAGATTTATTAAGATTTATTCAAACCATAAAATATCTAAACAAACGGTCTTAATGATTTACTAATTCAAATTTAAAATTATAAAGACCTATTAAGTTGTTATCAAAATTTATTAAATATACTAAATTGCAGTACATAATACTATCACATGACATTTGTCATTTTTAAATTACAACACATGTCCTACCTAATTAATGTGCCTATCCATTACTTCAGTTTTTATATTATCGTTACTGAATTATTATTTCCTAAGATTACTAATTTTAATCCCACATTAATTTTTTGATTTTATAATCCCATAAATCACTACAAACCTAAAATGTTAACTGTTATAATATTATCATTACTAATTTAATTATTATCTCCTAAAATAACTAATTTTTAAATCCCAAATTAATATTTTAAATTTATAATCCCCTAAATCACTATAAATCTAAACTATTTTGACAATGTCAACTGTTCTGATATTATCTTTTCTAATTTAATTATTATTTTCTAAAATCACTACTTTGTGATATTATCATTACTGAGCTATTATTATTGTAAGACCCCAACTTTTATGAATAAATATTAATTTTTCTCTAAATATCATTTTGAATATTATGGTGTGAATTTGATATAATGTTATAGTTGTAGGTAATATTTATAAATTTTGTAAAGTAAGCAAATTGTCATAAAATATTCGTTTGGTCGGGGAATATTCGTTTTATCAAGGAATATTTGTACGACGGCACAATCATTGGTGGATCCCCAACAAAATTATTGTCGAAGTTAAAAAATGACATAAATAACTTTTTATAAAAATAACGGCAAAAGTTTTATTTTTAACTATTAAAATACCCGTTGATAAAAGTACAGTAATACGCGTGGTTGCATAGTAGTACACGGTATTGTACAATATCTTTGATAATTGATACTTACGTGAGAAGTCACTCAGTTTTATTCAATTATTGCCACAGTAATTGCTGCATAGTCCCTCATTTATATCCACATAAAATAAATATTTTCTTATCATATGAATCAATAATTAATTATTCACAAATAATATTACAGAATCACATTTATGACAACCAGGCCGTTCCCAGGAAAGAGGGGGCTTTCCAATAAGAATTTTTTCCTTACTGGCGCGCAATTAGGTGACCAAACCTCTCCTTAGACAGAACTTTCTAGACATTGCCAATAATGCTATCTAATAATATTATTCAAATAATATGAATTATTGATCTGATAATAGAAAATACTGTGCAACAACAATTATTGAAACAAAAATAATATAAAATATCAACGCAGTAATTATTGAATCAATAAAGTAAAATATTGAACAGTAATTACTGTAACAATTATTGAGTAGTGCCTTCTTACGTAAGAATCAATAATTTTAAAAATACTGTGCAATACCGTGTGCTACTGTGCAATAACGCGTATTACTGTATTTTAACCAACGGGTATTCCAACAGTGTTAACGGTAACAACTCAAATGGCTGCGCCGTCGTACGAATATTCCCCAACAGAAAGAATATTCCACGACCAAACGAATATTCCCCGACAACAATGATTATTTTATAACCACTTGCTTATTTTGAAAAAAATTCATATATCACCCTTAACTTTAACATTTATCAATTTAACCATTTACTGAATAGTAATTATAAGAAAAATTGAATACTTTTATTTCATAAAATTCGGGGTCTTACAATCTCCCCTCCTTATGAAATTTCGTGTAAGACCCCGAATTTTATGAAATAAAAGTATTCAATTTTTCTTATAATTACTATTCAGTAAATGGTTAAATTGATAAATGTTAAAGTTAAGGGTGATATATGAATTTTTTTCAAAATAAGCAAGTGGTTATAAAATAATCATTGTTGTCGGGGAATATTCGTTTGGTCGTGGAATATTCTTTCTGTTGGGGAATATTCGTACGACGGCGCAGCCATTTGAGTTGTTACCGTTAACACTGTTGGAATACCCGTTGGTTAAAATACAGTAATACGCGTTATTGCACAGTAGCACACGGTATTGCACAGTATTTTTAAAATTATTGATTCTTACGTAAGAAGGCACTACTCAATAATTGTTACAGTAATTACTGTTCAATATTTTATTTTATTGATTCAATAATTTCTACGTTGAAATTTTATATTGTTGTTGTTCAATAATTGTTGCTGCACAGTATTTCCCATTATCAGATCAATAATTCATATTATTTGAATAATATTATTAGATAACATTATTGGCAATGACTAGAAAGTTCTGTCTAAGGAGAGGTTTGATCATCTAATTGCGCGCCAGTAAGGAAAAATCCTTATTGGAAAGCCCCCTCTTTCCTGGGAACGGCCTGGTTGTCATAAATGTGATTCTGTAATATTATTTGTGAATAATTAATTATTGATTTATATGATAAGAAAATATTTATTTTATGTGGATATAAATGAGGGATATATTTTTGTGGATAAAATGAAGGAGTTAATGTTGAGGTTTTTATCAGTATTTTTGTCGGAATGGAGGTATTAAAAATCAGGATTTTTGAGATATTTTGCGGGGGTTATAATTTTTAATCCGACCGTTGGATCGTAGTAATATTTGGATATGTTATACATATATAAGTTGAGTATATGTCCACAAATTTTGAACCGTTAAGAATGAATGTATGATTTGTTATGAATTTTACGAGATGACTGCTTCAGAAATTGTTGAATTTTCGGAGTTTATCATTTTGGTGAAAAATTCTAGAATTGGTGGGCCCCACTTGTGGTTGGTGAAGAAATGTGCTGAATTATATTTCAAATGTGGTGGGTGGGAATAGTAGCAGGTAAAGCCATCAGGTTGCAGGTCAAACCTACCAAAATTTTCCTATAAATAGAGGGATAAGTTAGAATTGAAAATCACACCAGAAACATAAGCTTTCTCTCTTTCTCTCTCTAGATTATTGAGTGTATTTTGTGAGTATTTAGATATTTGGTGAGTTGCTATTCATCAGTGCAAGTTTCCTTCAGCCTTATACCGATCAGAAGTACTGCTCTTTTGAGGTAAGGGATTGTAAGGGATAGTAATGGATTTTAAGGGTTGTTATGATTTTCAGTTTCGTAATTTTTCTGATCTTCAAAAATTATGGAAAAATTTGAAATGATATTTTGATGAGTTTTCTTGATTGTGTCCAAAAATCGTGATTTTTGGATGTATAGATTGAGAGTTATGAATTTTATGAGAAAAGACTATTTTAAAAGTAACAGCTTATAATTCCTTGTGGTTAACTCCAAAATAGATGAAATTTTTATTGGGAGTACATGTATATGATAGAAGTATACTCTGTAAATTTCAGAATTTTTAGACAAAAGTACAATTTTTGATAAATGTCTAAATATTCGGCTATTTTGGCCATATGAAAAATAGTAAATGACTTTTAAAAATTCTGAGAAAAATATATGTTCACTATGGGACTATATTATGCTAAATCCCAGAAAAGAAATATTTTTGGAACTGATTTGGTATTTTTCATGAAAATGGTTTAGTTATGAGTAAATGAATTAAATATGTTTTGTGAGGAAAGAAGATTGGAAAATAGGATTTTATGGCTTGAGAATCCTATATGAGGTATATGCAGATTTTTGATGAGGATTTTTGGTTATTGGTGATGAAATCTTATGAGTTTGGCATTTTAGATTGATTAAATGTATTATTTAGTAAAGTGTAAACAATTAAAATAAATTGTTTATAAGCTTAAGAAAGATTATTCTTTCAATATCATTATATCAAAATATTGGTATGTATGTTATTGTGGAATTTCTACCTTTTTCATGTCGGGGTTACTATTCATGAGTTACTATTCACGAGTTACTATTCATGAGTTACTATTCACGAGTTACTATTCATGAGTTACTATTCACGAGTTACTATTCACGATAAAATTGGTTTCTTTTTCTAACTAAATTATAGTTGATTTATGAATATTACTCTTGAGATTGAATCTATATGTTGATCATATTGTTTTTATTATCATATATAACATTTTTATAACCCTAATGATGATATTTCTCTTTGACTTGAGTGTAAAGATGGGTAGATTTCTGGTATGATCATGACTATGGGTTCTCTTTGGCCAGTAGTGCAAAGTTAAATTGTTGACTGGTATGATCATGACCATTGAATTTGTAATTGAATATCTTTAGCTTAAGTGCAAAGGTGAAATGATCAACATGGTTATAATTATTGTTTATATAAATTCTTAAATGATTATATATTCTTTGAGGTATTAATATATTTGGCATGTAGTGCAAATATGAATTGTTGAGGAATATCTTTGGCCTGTAGTGCAAAGATGAATTGTAGATGAATATCTTTGGCCCGTAGTGCAAAGATGACCTGTTGTTGAATATCTTTGGCCAGTAATGCAAAGATGAACGGTTGAGGAATATCTTTGGCCTGTAGTGCAAAGATGAATTGTAGATGAATATCTTTGGCCTGTAGTGCAAAGATGGTCTGTTGATGAATATCTTTGGCCCGTAGTGCAAAGATAAACTGTTGTTGAATATCTTTGGTCGTAGTGCAAAGATGGATTTATTAGTATGATTATGAACAGGAACTGTGATTTGGTATAACCATGATCTTTGATGTTTCAGGTAAAGACATGTGATGAAAATATTCTTCGTCCTGGGTGCGAAGAAAAATTTAGAATCACAATTATGATTATGAGTTATTCATATGATTGTGGAAAAGAACTGTTGATTGATGTTACAGGGATAAAACATTGTTGATGGATTTTTAACATGGAGAAGATAATAGACTTTATAGTCTATTTGACTCTTCTAATGGATTGCTCGTTCCGCTGCAACTATGGTTGAAATTTTTATCATTTACCATATGTTCTAAATCTCTGATTTATTATTGATGAAGGCTACTGATAATTTAATTATCTTTAGTCATGATATTCTTTACTGGGCTAGTTGTGCTCACCCTTTTGCTTCACAATTCCTTTCAGGTAATAAGAGTGTAGCTGGGTCGAGCGAGGGTAACGGGAAAATAGAACAGTGGTCTCTAGCTGTGGATGTTCTCCCGAAGCAGTATAGAAAAGTTCATTTAGTAGTTATATTTGGTGAATCCAATAGGGTAAGGTGTACCCAACGTTGGAAGGGTGGTTTGCCACTATCATACAAGATGTCTAACGACATACAACCTCGTGTCATCATAAGACAGGGATGTGCTCATCCACTTGCTGAGTATATATACGAACACTACCTATATAATCTTGGTGTTTGTTTAAAGTATAATTCTCAATTAGAGACAGTAGAGATAATGATATGTCAAGAGAAGACTCACCATTGGGAAGAATATGATAGTAATCTTCTCGTTTTTCTTTGGGGTCTATTGGGTCAACCAAGGATAATTCTGTGGCCATATGATATCTATCATAACCTAGACGCGTGGCCTCCCATGTACGAAGGTTTCTTTGAGCACTTCCCAAAGATTCTAATTTCTAAAACAGTTTTTGACTATACCTTTATGTAAGGTGTTATTGTGAGGTGATGTCCACGGTTGGAACATGAGTCACATTTGGTATATATTTGTATCCAAACTCACAGCATATGTGTTGTTGTATTTTGTACGACAATTGTTGTAATAAAGTTGTAGTTGTTTTCTGTACCATGTATTTGACGACTCAGAATGGGTTGGGTGGAATGAACCTATTTTGGGGTCGTTACAGTTGGTATCAGAGCTATAAGTAGAGAGCCCCGAGCCTCTCGCTGGTGACTTCCTGTTGATGGGGGATGCACCGAAGCCAGACTCTCCGTAAGGGACGCCGTTCTGCGGTGGCAAACTGATAAGTATCAATGTAAGGTGCTGACATAGGTTGGTGTCCAGAGTCACAGGTGGTATCAGAGCTTAGGGATATGATCTCTGGCGGAGATCGGGGAATACAACTAGGAGGGGAGAGATGAGTAAATCCTTCGCTAGTGTGTCCTACCTAAGCTTATTTGTTGGTCAGTCATAATATTGGAATATTATGTAATATGTTAATTTGTTAAATTAACCCTTGTTTTGAAGCTGTATTCTAGAATGATATTTGAAATACAGGAGATGAGCAATGGAGAAATTATGATGACAGGAAAGATGGAATCTGAAATAGAAGCAAGGTATTCTCAACTCTTTGAAATACCAGGTACGTAAATTTCGGGGACGAAATTTCATAAGGAGGGGAGATTGTAAGACCCCGAATTTTATGAAATAAAAGTATTCAATTTTTCTTATAATTACTATTCAGTAAATGGTTAAATTGATAAATGTTAAAGTTAAGGGTGATATATGAATTTTTTTCAAAATAAGCAAGTGGTTATAAAATAATCATTGTTGTCGGGGAATATTCGTTTGGTCGTGGAATATTCTTTCTGTCGGGGAATATTCGTACGACGGCACAGCCATTTATGGGCCCCATAACAGAATAACTGTCGGATGAAGAAAACGACAAATTTGAGTTTTTACAAATAACGGCGTAGTTGTTACCGTTAACACTGTTGGAATACCCGTTGGTTAAAATACAGTAATACGCATTATTGCACAGTAGCACACGGTATTGCACAGTATTTTTAAAATTATTGATTCTTACGTAAGAAGGCACTACTCAATAATTGTTACAGTAATTACTGTTCAATATTTTACTTTATTGATTCAATAATTGCTGCGTTGATATTTTATATTATTTTTGTTTCAATAATTGTTGCTGCACAGTATTTTCTATTATCAGATCAATAATTCATATTATTTGAATAATATTATTAGATAGCATTATTGACAATGTCTAGAAAGTTCTGTCTAAGGAGAGGTTTGGTCACCTAATTGCGCGCCAGTAAGGAAAAAATTCTTATTGAAAAGCCCCCTCTTTCCTGGGAACGGCCTGGTTGTCATAAATGTGATTCTGTAATATTATTTGTGAATAATTAATTATTGATTTATATGATAAGAAAATATTTATTTTATGTGGATATAAATGAGGGATATATTTTTGTGGATAAAATGAAGGAGTTAATGTTGAGGTTTTTATCAGTATTTTTGTCGGAATGAAGGTATTAAAAATCAGGATTTTTGAGATATTTTGCGGGGGTTATAATTTTTAATCCGACCGTTGGATCGTAGTAATATTTGGATATGTTATACATATATAAGTTGAGTATATGTCCACAAATTTTGAACCGTTAAAAATGAATGTATGATTTGTTATGAATTTTACAAGATGACTGGTTCAGAAATTGTTGAATTTTCGAAGTTTATCATTTTGGTGAAAAATTCTAGAATTGGTGGGCCCCACTTGTGGTTGGTGAAGAAATGTGCTGAATTATATTTCAAATGTGGTGGGTGGGAATAGTAGCAGGTAAAGCCATCAGGTTGCAGGTCAAACCTACCAAAATTTTCCTATAAATAGAGGGCTAAGTTAGAATTGAAAATCACACCAGAAACATAAGCTTTCTCTCTTTCTCTCTCTAGATTATTGAGTGTATTTTGTGAGTATTTAGATACTTGGTGAGTTGCTATTCATCAGTGCAAGTTTCCTTCAGCCTTATACCGATCAGAAGTACTGCTCTTTTGAGGTAAGGGATTGTAAGGGATAGTAATGGATTTTAAGGGTTGTTATGATTTTCAGTTTCGTAATTTTTCTGATCTTCAAAAATTATGGAAAAATTTGAAATGATATTTTGATGAGTTTTCTTGATTGTGTCCAAAAATGGTGATTTTTGGATATATAGATTGAGAGTTATGAATTTTATGAGAAAAGACTATTTTAAAAGTAACAGCTTATAATTCCTTGTGGTTAACTCCAAAATTGATGAAATTTTTATTGGGAGTACATGTATATGATAGAAGTATACTCTGTAAATTTCAGAATTTTTAGACAAAAGTACAATTTTTGATAAATGTCTAAATATTCGGCTATTTTGGCCATATGAAAAATAGTAAATGACTTTTAAAAATTCTGAGAAAAATATATGTTCACTATGGGACTATATTATGCTAAATCCCAGAAAAGAAATATTTTTGGAACTGATTTGGTATTTTTCATGAAAATAGTTTAGTTATGAGTAAATGAATTAAATATGTTTTGTGAGGAAAGAAGATTGGAAAATAGGATTTTATGGCTTGAGAATCCTATATGAGGTATATGCAGATTTTTGATGAGGATTTTTGGTTATTGGTGATGAAATCTTATGAGTTTGGCATTTTAGATTGATTAAATGTATTATTTAGTAAAGTGTAAACAATTAAAATAAATTGTTTATAAGCTTAAGAAAGATTATTCTTTCAATATCATTATATCGAAATATTGGTATGTATGTTATTGTGGAATTTCTACCTTTTTCATGTCGGGGTTACTATTCATGAGTTACTATTCACGAGTTACTATTCATGAGTTACTATTCACGAGTTACTATTCATGAGTTACTATTCACGAGTTACTATTCACGATAAAATTGGTTTCTTTTTCTAACTAAATTATAGTTGATTTATGAATATTACTCTTGAGATTGAATCTATATGTTGATCATATTGTTTTTATTATCATATATAACATTTTTATAACCCTAATGATGATATTTCTCTTTGACTTGAGTGTAAAGATGGGTAGATTTCTGGTATGATCATGACTATGGGTTCTCTTTGGCCAGTAGTGCAAAGTTAAATTGTTGACTGGTATGATCATGACCATTGAATTTGTAATTGAATATCTTTAGCTTAAGTGCAAAGGTGAAATGATCAACATGGTTATAATTATTGTTTATATAAATTCTTAAATGATTATATATTCTTTGAGGTATTAATATATTTGGCATGTAGTGCAAATATGAATTGTTGAGGAATATCTTTGGCCTGTAGTGCAAAGATGAATTGTAGATGAATATCTTTGGCCCGTAGTGCAAAGATGACCTGTTGTTGAATATCTTTGGCCAGTAATGCAAAGATGAACGGTTGAGGAATATCTTTGGCCTGTAGTGCAAAGATGAATTGTAGATGAATATCTTTGGCCTGTAGTGCAAAGATGGTCTGTTGATGAATATCTTTGGCCCGTAGTGCAAAGATAAACTGTTGTTGAATATCTTTGGTCGTAGTGCAAAGATGGATTTATTAGTATGATTATGAACAGGAACTGTGATTTGGTATAACCATGATCTTTGATGTTTCAGGTAAAGACATGTGATGAAAATATTCTTCGTCCTGGGTGCGAAGAAAAATTTAGAATCACAATTATGATTATGAGTTATTCATATGATTGTGGAAAAGAACTGTTGATTGATGTTACAGGGATAAAACATTGTTGATGGATTTTTAACATGGAGAAGATAATAGACTTTATAGTCTATTTGACTCTTCTAATGGATTGCTCGTTCCGCTGCAACTATGGTTGAAATTTTTATCATTTACCATATGTTCTAAATCTCTGATTTATTATTGATGAAGGCTACTGATAATTTAATTATCTTTAGTCATGATATTCTTTACTGGGCTAGTTGTGCTCACCCTTTTGCTTCACAATTCCTTTCAGGTAATAAGAGTGTAGCTGGGTCGAGCGAGGGTAACGGGAAAATAGAACAGTGGTCTCTAGCTGTGGATGTTCTCCCGAAGCAGTATAGAAAAGTTCATTTAGTAGTTATATTTGGTGAATCCAATAGGGTAAGGTGTACCCAACGTTGGAAGGGTGGTTTGCCACTATCATACAAGATGTCTAACGACATACAACCTCGTGTCATCATAAGACAGGGATGTGCTCATCCACTTGCTGAGTATATATACGAACACTACCTATATAATCTTGGTGTTTGTTTAAAGTATAATTCTCAATTAGAGACAGTAGAGATAATGATATGTCAAGAGAAGACTCACCATTGGGAAGAATATGATAGTAATCTTCTCGTTTTTCTTTGGGATCTATTGGGTCAACCAAGGATAATTCTGTGGCCATATGATATCTATTATAACCTAGACGCATGGCCTCCCATGTACGAAAGTTTCTTTGAGCACTTCCCAAAGATTCTAATTTCTAAAACAGTTTTTGACTATACCTTTATGTAAGGTGTTATTGTGAGGTGATGTCCACGGTTGGAACATGAGTCACATTTGGTATATATTTGTATCCAAACTCACAGCATATGTGTTGTTGTATTTTGCACGACAATTGTTGTAATAAAGTTGTAGTTGTTTTCTGTACCATGTATTTGACGACTCAGAATGGGTTGGGTGGAATGAACCTATTTTGGGGTCGTTACATTTCGTCCCCGAAATTTACGTACCTGGTATTTCAAAGAGTTGAGAATACCTTGCTTTCATTTCAGATTCCATCTTTCCTATCATCACGATTTCTCCATTGATCATTTCCTGTATTTCAGATATCATTCTAGAATACAGCTTCAAAACAAGGGTTAATTGAACAAATTAACATTTACATAATATCCCGATATTATGACTGACCAACAAATAAGCTTAGGTAGGACACACTAGCGAAGGATTTACTCATCTCTCCCCTCCTAGTTATATTCCCCGATCTCCGCCAGAGATCATATCCCTAAGCTCTGATACCACCTGTAACAACCCCAAAACAGGTCCATTCCACCCAACCCATTCTGAGTCGTCAAATACATGGTACAGAAAATAACTACAACTTTATTACAACAATTGTCGTGCAAAATACAACAACACATATGCTGTGAGTTTGGATACAAATATATACCAAATGTGACTCATGTTCCAACCGTGGACATCACCTCACAATAACACCTTACATAAAGGTATAGTCAAAAACTGTTTTAGAAATTAGAATCTTTGGGAAGTGCTCAAAAAAACTTTCGTACATGGGAGGCCACGCATCTAGGTTATGATAGATATCATATGGCCACAGAATTATCCTTGGTTGACCCAATAGACCCCAAAGAAAAATGAGAAGATTACTATCATATTCTTCCCAATGGTGAGTCTTCTCTTAACTTATCATTATCTCCACTGTCTCTAATTGAGAATTATACTTCAAACAAACACCAAGATTATATAGGTAGTGCCCATAGATATACTCAGCAAGTGGATGAGCACAACCCTGTCTTATGATGACACGAGGTTGTATGTCATTAGACATCTTGTATGATAGTAACAAAATACCCTTCTAACGTTGGGTTCGCCTCACCCTATTTTCTTCACCAAATATAACTACTAAATGATGACCACCGTTCTATTCCCTTGTTACCCCCGCTCGACCCAGCTACACTCTTATTACCTGAAAGGAATTGTGAAATAGAAGGTTGAGCACAACTAGCTCAGTAAAGAATATCATGACTAAAGATGATTCAATTATCAATAGCCTTCATCAACAATAAATCAGAGATTTAGAACATATGGTAAATGATAAAAATTTCAACCATAGTTGCAGCGGAACGAGCAATCCATTAGAAGAGTCAAATAGACCATAAAGTCTATTATCTCCTCCATGTTAAAAATCTACCAACAATATTTTATCCCTGTAACATCAATCAACCATTCTGGTCCACAATCATATGAATAACTCATAATCATAACTGTAGTTCTAAATTCCTCTTCTCATCCAGGACGAAGATAATTTTCATCACCTATCTTTACCTGAAACATCAAAGATCATGGTTACACCAAATCACATTTTCTGTTCATAATCATACTAATAACTTCATCTTTGCACTACGGCCAAAGATATTCATTTGTATCACCAGTTGGTCATGTTTATCTCAACATCTGTTCATCTTTGCACTACTGGCCAAAGATATTCAACAACATGTCATCTTTGCACTACGGGCCAAAGATATTCATCAACAATTCATCTTTGCACTACAGGCCAAAGATATTCATCAATATTTCATCTTTGCACTACAGGCCAAAGATATTAATATCTCAAAGAAATATATAATCATTTCAGAATTTATATAAACAATAATTATAACCATGTTGATCAATTCACCTTTGCACTTAAGCTAAAGATATTCACTTATAAATTCAATGGTCATGATCATACCAGTCACAATTCAACTTTGCACTACAGGCCAAAGAGAACCCTAGTCATGATCATACCAATAATCTACCCATCTTTACACTCTAGTGAAAGAGAATTTCAACATCAGGGTTATAAAAATGTTATATATGATAATAAAATCAATATAATTAATACATAGTTTTAATCTCAAGAGTAATATTCATAACTCAACTATAATTTGGTTAGAAAAAGAAACAAATTTTTATCGTGAATAGTAACTCGTGAATAGTAACTCATGAATAGTAACTCTTGAATAGTAAACTCGACACAAAAAGGTAGAAATTTCACAATAAAATCCATACCAGTATTTCGGTATATTGATATTGAAAGAATAATATTTCTTAAGCTTATAAACAATTTATTTAAATTGTTTACACTTTACTAAATAATGCATTTAATCATTCTAAAATACCAAACTCATAAGATTTTATCACCAATAATCAAAACCCTCATCAAAAATCTGCATATACCTCATATAGGATTCTCAAGCCATAAAATCCTATTTTTCAATTTTCTTACTTCACATAACATATTTAATTCATTTTCTCATAACTAGACTATTTTCATGAAAAATACCAAATCCGTTCCAAAAATATTTCTTTTCTGGAATTTAGCATAATATAGTCCCATAGTGAACATATATTTTTCTCAGAATTTTTAAAAGTCATTTACTATTTTTCATATGGCCAAAATAGCCGAATATTTAGACATTTATCAAAAATTGTACTTTTATCTAAAAATTTTGAAATTTACGGAGTATACTTCTATCATATACATGTACTCCCAATAAAAATTTCAAATATTTTGGAGTTAACCACAAGGAATTATAAGCTGTTACTTTTAAAATAGTCTTTTCTCATAAAATTCATAACTCTCAATCTATACATCCAAAAATCACCATTTTTGGACACAATCAAGAAAACTCATCAAAATATCATTTCAAATTTTTCCAGAATTTTTGAAGGTCAGAAAAATTACGAAACTGGAAAATATAACAACCCTTAAAATCCCTTACTATCCCTTACCTCAAAAGAGCAGTACTTCTGACTGGATATCGGATATGATGCTGAAGGAAACTTGCACTGATGAATAGAAACTCACCAAGTATCTAAAAACTCACAAAATATGCTTCATAATATAGAGAGAGAAAGAGAGAAAGCTTATGTTTCTGGTGTGATTTTCAATTATAACTTAGCCCTCTATTTATAAGAAAATTTTGGTAGGTTTGACATGCAACCTGATGGCTTTACCTGCTACTATTCCCACCCACCACATTTGAAATATAATTCAGCACATTTTTTTCACCAACCACAAGTGGGGCCCACCAATTCTAGAATTTTTCACCAAAATGATAAACTCCAAAAATTCAACAATTTCTGAACCAGTCATCTCGTAAAATTCATAATAAATCATACGTTCATTTTTAACAGTTCAAAATTTGTGGGCATATACTCAACTTATATATGTATAACATATCCAAAAATTACCACGATCCAACGGTCGGATTAAAAATTATAACCCCCGCAAAATATCTCAAAAACCCTGATTTTTAATACCTCCATTCCGATAAAAATACGGATAAAAATCTCAACATTAACTCCTTCATTTTTTAACCACAAAAATATATCCCTCATTTATATCCACATAAAATAAATATTTTCTTATCATATGAATCAATAATTAATTATTCACAAATAATATTACAGAATCACATTTATGACAACCAGGCCGTTCCCAGGAAAGATGGGGCTTTCCAATAAGAATTTTTTCCTTACTGGCGCGCAATTAGGTGATCAAACCTCTCCTTAGACAGAACTTTCTAGACATTGCCAATAATGCTATCTAATAATATTATTCAAATAATATGAATTATTGATCTGATAATAGAAAATACTGTGCAGCAACAATGATTGAAACAAAAATAATATAAAATATCAACGCAGCAATTATTGAATCAATAAAGTAAAATATTGAACAGTAATTACTGTAACAATTATTGAGTAGTGCCTTCTTACGTAAGAATCAATAATTTTAAAAATACTGTGCAATACCGTGTGCTACTGTGCAATAACGCGTATTACTGTATTTTAACCAACGGGTATTCCAACAGTGTTAACGGTAACAACTACGCCGTTATTTATAAAAACTCAAATTTGTCGTTTTCTTCATCCGACAGTTATTCTGTTATGGGGACCACAAATGGCTGCGCCGTCGTACGAATATTCTCCGACAGAAAGAATATTCCACGACCAAACGAATATTCCCCGACAACAATGATTATTTTATAACCACTTGCTTATTTTGAAAAAAATTCATATATCACCCTTAATTTTAACATTTATCAATTTAACCATTTACTGAATAGTAATTATAAGAAAAATTGAATACTTTTATTTCATAAAATTCGGGGTCTTACAATCTCCCCTCCTTATGAAATTTCGTCCCCGAAATTTACGTACCTGGTATTTCAAAGAGTTGAGAATACCTTGCTTTCATTTCAGATTCCATCTTTCCTATCATCACGATTTCTCCATTGATCATTTTCTGTATTTCAGATATCATTCTAGAATACAGCTTCAAAACAAGGGTTAATTGAACAAATTAACATTTACATAATATCCCGATATTATGACTGACCAACAAATAAGCTTAGGTAGGACACACTAGCGAAGGATTTACTCATCTCTCCCCTCCTAGTTATATTCCCCGATCTCCGCCAGAGATCATATCCCTAAGCTCTGATACCACCTGTAACAACCCCAAAACAGGTCCATTCCACCCAACCCATTCTGAGTCGTCAAATACATGGTACAGAAAATAACTACAACTTTATTACAACAATTGTCGTGCAAAATACAACAACACATATGCTGTGAGTTTGGATACAAATATATACCAAATGTGACTCATGTTCCAACCGTGGACATCACCTCACAATAACACCTTACATAAAGGTATAGTCAAAAACTGTTTTAGAAATTAGAATCTTTGGGAAGTGCTCAAGAAAACTTTCGTACATGGGAGGCCACGCATCTAGGTTATGATAGATATCATATGGCCACAAAATTATCCTTGGTTGACCCAATAGACCCCAAAGAAAAATGAGAAGATTACTATCATATTCTTCCCAATGGTGAGTCTTCTCTTGACTTATCATTATCTCCACTGTCTCTAATTGAGAATTATACTTCAAACAAACACCAAGATTATATAGGTAGTGCCCATAGATATACTCAGCAAGTGGATGAGCACAACCCTATCTTATGATGACACGAGGTTGTATGTCATTAGACATCTTGTATGATAGTAACAAAACACCCTTCCAACGTTGGGTTCGCCTCACCCTATTTTCTTCACCAAATATAACTACTAAATGATGACCACCGTTCTATTCCCTTGTTACCCCCGCTCGACCCAGCTACACTCTTATTACCTGAAAGGAATTGTGAAATAGAAGGGTGAGCACAACTAGCTCAGTAAAGAATATCATGACTAAAGATAATTCAATTATCAATAGCCTTCATCAACAATAAATCAGAGATTTAGAACATATGGTAAATGATAAAAATTTCAACCATAGTTGCAGCGGAACGAGCAATCCATTAGAAGAGTCAAATAGACCATAAAGTCTATTATCTCCTCCATGTTAAAAATCTACCAACAATATTTTATCCCTGTAACATCAATCAACCATTCTGGTCCACAATCATATGAATAACTCATAATCATAACTGTAGTTCTAAATTCCTCTTCTCATCCAGGACGAAGATAATTTTCATCACCTATCTTTACCTGAAACATCAAAGATCATGGTTACACCAAATCACATTTTCTGTTCATAATCATACTAATAACTTCATCTTTGCACTACGGCCAAAGATATTCATTTGTCACCAGTTGGTCATGTTTATCTCAACATCTGTTCATCTTTGCACTACTGGCCAAAGATATTCAACAACATGTCATCTTTGCACTACGAGCCAAAGATATTCATCAACAATTCATCTTTACACTACAGGCCAAAGATATTCATCAATATTTCATCTTTACACTACAGGCCAAAGATATTAATATCTCAAAGAAATATATAATCATTTCAGAATTTATATAAAAACAATAATTATAACCATGTTGATCAATTCACCTTTGCACTTAAGCTAAAGATATTCACTTATAAATTCAATGGTCATGATCATACCAGTCACAATTCAACTTTGCACTACAGGCCAAAGAGAACCCTAGTCATGATCATACCAATAATCTACCCATCTTTACACTCTAGTGAAAGAGAATTTTAACATCAGGGTTATAAAAATGTTATATATGATAATAAAATCAATATAATCAATACATAGTTTTAATCTCAAGAGTAATATTCATAACTCAACTATAATTTGGTTAGAAAAAGAAACCAATTTTTATCGTGAATAGTAACTCGTGAATAGTAACTCATGAATAGTAACTCTTGAATAGTAAACTCGACACAAAAAGGTAGAAATTTCACAATAAAATCCATACCAGTATTTCGGTATAATGATATTGAAAGAATAATATTTCTTAAGCTTATAAACAATTTATTTAAATTGTTTACACTTTACTAAATAATGCATTTAATCATTCTAAAATACCAAACTCATAAGATTTTATCACCAATAATCAAAACCCTCATCAAAAATCTGCATATACCTCATATAGGATTCTCAAGCCATAAAATCCTATTTTTCAATTTTCTTACTTCACATAACATATTTAATTCATTTTCTCATAACTAGACTATTTTCATGAAAAATATCAAATCCGTTCCAAAAATATTTCTTTTCTGGAATTTAGCATAATATAGTCCCATAATGAACATATATTTTTCTCAGAATTTTTAAAAGTCATTTACTATTTTTCATATGGCCAAAATAGCCGAATATTTAGATATTTATCAAAAATTGTACTTTTGTCTAAAAATTCTGAAAATTACAGAGTATACTTCTATCATATACATGTACTCCCAATAAAAATTTCATCAATTTTGGAGTTAACCGCAAGGAATTATAAGCTGTTACTTTTAAAATAGTCTTTTCTCATAAAATTCATAACTTTCAATCTATACATCCAAAAATCACCATTTTTGGACACAATCAAGAAAACTCATCAAAATATCATTTCAAATTTTTCTAGAATTTTTGAAGGTCAGAAAAATTACGAAACTGGAAAATATAACAACCCTTAAAATCCCTTACTATCCCTTACCTCAAAAGAGCAGTACTTCAGACTGGATATCGGATATGATGCTGAAGAAAACTTGCACTGATGAATAGAAACTCACCAAGTATCTAAAAACTAACAAAATATGCTTCATAATATAGAGAGAGAAAGAGAGAAAGCTTATGTTTCTGGTGTGATTTTCAATTCTAACTTAGCCCTCTATTTATAGGAAAATTTTGGTAGGTTTGACCTGCAACCTGATGGCTTTACCTGCTACTATTCCCACCCACCACATTTGAAATATAATTCAGCATATTTTTTTCACCAACCACAAGTGGGGCCCACCAATTCTAGAATTTTCCACCAAAATGATAAACTCCAAAAATTCAACAATTTCTGAATCAGTCATCTCGTAAAATTCATAATAAATCATACGTTCATTTTTAACGGTTCAAAATTTGTGGGCATATACTCAACTTATATATGTATAACATATCCAAAAATTACCACGATCCAACGGTCCGATTAAAAATTATAACCCCCGCAAAATATCTCAAAAACCCTGATTTTTAATACCTCCATTCCGACAAAAATACGGATAAAAATCTCAACATTAACTCCTTCATTTTTTAACCACAAAAATATATCCCTCATTTATATCCACATAAAATAAATATTTTCTTATCATATGAATCAATAATTAATTATTCACAAATAATATTACAGAATCACATTTATGACAACCAGGCCGTTCCCAGGAAAGAGGGGGCTTTTCAATAAGAATTTTTTCCTTACTGGCGCGCAATTAGGTGACCAAACCTCTCCTTAGACAGAACTTTCTAGACATTGTCAATAATGCTATCTAATAATATTATTCAAATAATATGAATTATTGATCTGATAATAGAAAATACTGTGCAGCAACAATTATTGAAACAAAAATAATATAAAATATCAACGCAGCAATTATTGAATCAATAAAGTAAAATATTGAACAGTAATTACTGTAACAATTATTGAGTAGTGCCTTCTTACGTAAGAATCAATAATTTTAAAAATACTGTGCAATACCGTGTGCTACTGTACAATAATGCGTATTACTGTATTTTAACCAACGGGTATTCCAACAGTGTTAACGGTAACAACTACGCCGTTATTTGTAAAAACTCAAATTTGTCGTTTTCTTCATCCGACAGTTATTCTGTTATGGGGCCCATAAATGGCTGTGCCGTCGTACGAATATTCCCCGACAGAAAGAATATTCCACGACCAAACGAATATTCCCCGACAACAATGATTATTTTATAACCACTTGCTTATTTTGAAAAAAATTCATATATCACCCTTAACTTTAACATTTATCAATTTACCATTTACTGAATAGTAATTATAAGAAAAATTGAATACTTTTATTTCATAAAATTCGGGGTCTTACATAGAATATCTCCGTTATTCCATTCAGAAATACTCTATTTTTAATGTAATGGATATTATTTTTGTTCAATATTCGGAAGAAATAATATTTTCGTCCATACTCTATAGTATGTAAGTAATATTATTTAATTTTAGATTTTCGAATTCTACACTTATTTTTATAAGTATTGCTTCTACACTCCTTGAAATTAGTAAAATGTCCTTGAAATTTGCGCTTCATTTAGTATGTTTTCACAATAATATTTTTTTGAACATTCTTGTTAAATTTTAATCTTTTCATGTCGGGATGCTATTCACGAAGTACTATTCACGAGGTACTATTCACTCGAGTACTATTCATAACAGAAATTGATTTCTTTTCTGTCCAAATTATTTTTGATACAATATTTATTCTTGAATTTTACTCCACAAAGCAACTATCATGTTGACAATTTGGACATTTTTAAACTATGGATTAAACTATGGATAAATTAAAAGTCTTTAATATTTATCCTTGATTTCGTTTGATTGATGATTTTATCATTGTCATTATCCTCATGCTTATATTGTGATGAAAGTCATCTTTGACCCGTAGTGCATAGATGGACTGTCGATTGGTATGATTATGACTATGTGTCGGTATAATCATGACCTCTAATGTTATAAATGATGTGATAAAAGTTCTCATTAGCCTATAGTAGTTGTTGGTATTATCATGATCACTAGTGATACTAACGAATATCCTTGACCCGTAGGTGCATAGGTAGACCTGGCAAACGGGCGGGCCAGGCCAAAATGGCCAAGGTTCTGGTAGGCTAAAAATGGGAGGCCCGTGGCCCGGGTTGGGCCAGCCCGGCCCGCTGGCTTCTCCCTTTAATTTTTTTTTTGCAAACCCTTTGCTACACCAAAAATAGTAATAATAAAAAATATTAAAAATAATAAAATAATTAATAATAAATAATAATACAAACAGACACGATTAATTAATTACCTACATATCTCAATCAATTAAAATTTTAATAGTATTATAAATTAGTATTATTAATTAATTACCTACATTAACTACATATTTTAATTATAGTTTTCAATTATAGTTAAAATATATTGAAGATTCCATTAAAAATAAATAGTTGTTGTAGCTCAGTTAGTTTGAACTCTTATTTATTTATTTACAAGTCTTGTGTTCAAGCCTCACAACCCACAAGTAGTAACATTTTAATTTTAAAAAAAAATAAGTCGCAGGCCACGAGCCGAGCCGGGCCTGGCCACCCGCGGGCTGAGCCTTCACGGACTGGGCCAAAAAGACCCGCACTTTCATGGGCTAAACAACTGCAGCCCAAAGCCCAACCCGTGGAGGGTGGCCCGGCCCGCGGGCCTGGGCCTCTTTTGCCAGGTTTATGCATGGATAATTCGTGGATGTGATAATAATGAATATCCATGGCCCGTAGTGTAACGACCCCAAAATAGGTCCATTCCATCCAACCCATTCCGAGTCGTCAAATACATGGTACAAAAAGCAACTACAAATTTATTACAACAATTGTTGTGCAAAATACAACAACACATATGCTGTGAGTTCGGATACAAATATATACCAAATGTGACTAATGTCCCAACCGTGGACAGCACCTCACAATGACACCTTACATAAAGGTAATAGTCAAAAACTGTTTTAGAAATTAGAATCT